>CM030835.1:20220923-20720923 GCA_018105865.1 Metaphire vulgaris
TTTAATTGAACGGGAACAGGAAGAACTGGCCGAATTATCATCTGACAGCACTTTCCTTCAGTGGCATGTGCCAGAATGTTCTGAAGGTGGGGGCACTGTAAACGACCATTGAGAGAGGGAAGTAGCGAGAAATATTTATTTGGGAAATAGTGAAACATCAACCTATCCGTTTTTCGCCGAAGGAATCCTGAAACATCAAAATTTATTAAGAATTCAATACAATGATGCTTTATGTCTGCAGCTGTCAGAGCACACTCAGCACAAAATAATAATACGCGATAATATAATTTTTGGTCGGCAAACCAAAGGGTTTAACCCCCAAACCTCCCTTGGCTACGCCACAGCTTCACATGGATTTCAACAGAAAGTCACTGTTGTCAATCTGGATGGCATGTTCTCTGGAATATCTCCTGCTGTCTGAGAGCTTTTATGCAGTCGCTGTCATGAAAAACAAAATAAAGATAACGACTGAACATAGAGGATGATATTCGTGCATATGTTTGTCAAACATACCACCATGCGGTACAAGCAGGCACACCCTTCATACTGACCAAAAGATTGATCTCAGTTTTAATAATTGTCTTAATTACTTGATGTTGCTATTTTGATTTTTACATTAGCCTTTTGATATTCCTGATTTTATATATCTTCTTGCTGACTGCCATCGCTTTTTCAATCACCCTCCAACATATCTGAATGACCTGACTTGTTTTCCCAGGTATATCCATTCACTTTAATGGTGTTATATTTATTTTGTTATTTCCAACATCTTTCACTATTTCAAAAGTAGTGCAAAAAGATAGTGTGAAAAATGAATTCATTGTTTTTAAACAGCAGCGATTCAATTTCAATGAACGATATTTTCAAATAGATTTGTTAAACTTAATTTCCTTGGCAAACATTCAAAAGTTGTCATTTTTTCCGATCCTGGGGTCAGGGTGAGGTTAGCTATAATGGCCTGAGACTTTGCTACTAACCTCCAAATTTGGACGAAAGTGCAGAATTTTCTTTCGAAATAAAACTAGAATCGCCTTTTTGTCGCTATGTCTTTCAATGCTTTCATTCCTGCAGTAAATCAATGGTGTTGAATACTTTAAACAAGCAGCCATTCGTCATCTATGGCAGAGGTTTTCAAACTATTACGAGCCTTGGACTCCTTTGGCATGTCGTTGCTCTGTGGCGGACCCCAACCCCAGAAATAAAACCAATTGACAATAATGGAATTTCAACAAGTGTACTACATTATTTCAATAGCATAACTACATTTACTACATTCTAATCTAGTCGTGTGCACTGCTTCATTCGCCGATAAAGAAGTCAGCAAGAAGATATAAAATCAGAAATATCAAAGGCAGAAATGTACCGTTTGAGACATACCTGTATATTGGGGTGAGCAGATTGCAAAGTAAAATTAATACATCACACAACCAGCGATGCTGACGTCTCGAGAGGTTTAAAATGACTGTCTTGGTTTTCAGCCTAGTGTCTTGGCCTTGGTCTTGGCCTTGATACCTAATGTCTAGGTCTTGAGGGTTAGTGTCTTGAAATGGTCTTTGGTCCTGCCACTTACTGTCTTGGTCACATCCATGCATGACCAACAAATTAGGATAAAATATAATATTGTACGGTAGAAAGATTAGAAGATTAACATGGTTTGGTCATGCGTACAGAATGGAAAACAACTGATGGTGGCCATACAAAGCTCTACACAAAAAAGATACAGGGAAAGAAGAAAAGAAAGACTGAATAAACGATGGATTGGCAACATCAGAAAGACCTCAAATTATTATTATTATTAGGAGCATTTCTAGAGCGCAAATAATCGCAATTATTTCGATCAAGAGTCATTGCAGGGCCTATTTGTTTGTTTTAATTCACTTTTTAATTCAGTGACACAGTTAACGTCGATAGAATAGATTCAGCATTGATAAACACCTAAGATAAACTCGGGTGGCATATATGAATTGATTTTTGTATGTATAGATGTTGATATTCAGAAAATGGAAGACCAAGAGAAAACTCGAAGAGCTCATTGAATCTCAATTTGGACTTCTTGAAAAGCTACTGAAAATGCACGCAATAACACGCATTCAGTTGGAGCGAATAAAATGTGAACACATAAGAGTCAGCATTAACAAAATGATGCTGAATTATATATTCGAAAAAGAATAATCACAAGGGATTTAATTACAGCACTCTCGGAATCTTCTCAATCCCATGTGGTAAACTGGATTAGAGCAAGAAAGAGAGCAGAGAAGGTAATATGCCATTTTGTACCAAGAACGAGTATATATATATATATATATATATATATATATATATATATATATATAATAGTAACCTAATTGCCATAGAGTAGCTTTCGATCGCAAATAGCGTCATAGTGAAGTTGATTCACATCTCATTTATTGCAATTTTAGAGTATAGCGAAGAATTTGGTTTTCGATTGGCCATTGACAGAAAGGCAACACGATATTTTGATGCTAATCTGGAACAATTGATTGATATTATTGATAATTGTGAACTTATATCCATGCTGTACTCTCTGCAAGTAATCAACAAAAGACAAAGAGATGTCTTACGCTCAAAAGCAACTGACCACGAAAAAAATGAAGCATTGCTCGAGATGGTTTGAAGATTTAGTCAAAAATCTTTTCAAACTCTGGATAAACTGTCTCAGGAGGTCAAATCAAGGACACGTAGCCGATATTTTTTGGAAAATGGAGGAGGTAAACAAACTCTGTTTTATATAATCGGTGTTTCAATAAATCAGGCCTCTTTGTATTTTGATAATAGCTTTTCCATATGTAGTCTAGTTTTAATAACAAATTATATCCTATATTCCAGAACATATTCGTTTAGATCACGCGATTCTCATTTGCATATTTTATGAATGCTCCTCGACAGAGCAAATTAAATGCGGTTACAAAATGAGGTACATGCCGCGTATTTTAAATCTTTATTTGGTTGATCCAAGTGTAGAGGCTCGTCTCGGATGTAAAGGTGATTCGCTCTCCTAACTGTTTTTAATTTTGCTGTTGCTATTACTGTTGCTGTTTTGAGGTACGGTTTGACGACGACACCAAGGTGAATGGCCATGGAGGCCTAATGTAGGTAGGTATTGCATACTAGAGATCTTCTGTCCAACATTAAGCATTACTAGGCCCCGACATAAACCCAGGGGACTTCCGGATGTGGGCATACTGCAAGAAAAATGGCTCAAAGATAAATTTAAAGAAAGGCAGCGAGCTACGAGAGAACATTGTTGAAGAGCGGGTTAAGCTGATGGAGCTCGTGATTGAAATGATAACGCTGTTGGACAAAGGCGAAAGAAACTTCGAGCGTGTGTGGCTGCAAGTAGAGAGCAATTCGAACACAAGAGACGTGAACAACTGACCATTTACCATTTCGTATGGCAAAATTAACCATGTCTGAACTCTATGACTCTCAACTCTTTTTGAAATACTGTCAATAACTGGTTGTTTTGCTGAGTAAAATACGCGTGCTCTATGTGCTTCATTTTGTAACTGCAATTAGATTGCGCCGTATAAAGAACATTTATAAAATATGTGAATGAAAAAAGTGTATCTTCTAAAAATTTAATATTTTTAGTAATTAGTCAGTATAACGTGGATGTAACGAACAGATTCCACGCCATTAGAGAAATGCCTGGAAATGTTGAATCGCAACGGTTAACATTTTGTTCAGCCATCAACGAGTCTTCCAATGAGGTGGTTGGACGCAGGGGCAGTATACGTAAACCATGGCTGTCTGAAGACACCTTTAATCTTCTCAAGCTCAAATCTGACGCTATGCTTATGAATGATAATACAAAAAGGAAACGGCTACATGGAATCTTCAAAGATAGAGCCAAACAAGACCGAATTTTTTACAAGCTGTATTTAACGCGTATAGCAGATGAAGCAGAGAATGACTTCTACCACAACAACACTCGTTCACTCTTCAAGACTATCCGGACTCTGGCAGGCCATCGACACTCCTCATCCACTCATTCCATCAACAAATTAGATGGTTCCATCTGCTCATCCACCGACGAGGTTCATTCCCGCTGAAGAGAGCCTTTCTCAACGATCTCAACTTCCTCCCGGCTCTCCGTCCAGCGACCGCGATTGAGCCGAACTGGATGCTTATGTTTCCGTCGATGAAACATCCCAGAAGAAGTCTCTGCGATATCTTACTTACTTAGACTTAGTTCCTCCCGTGACAGTCCCGTCCTCTGGCACAGTGGGCGACGAGTCTTCTCCAGCCGGCACGATCGCTGACAAATTCTCTTGCTTCGGCTATCTCCAACCACATCTGCTTCATGTCTTCTGCGAAAGCCCCTTGCAATGTTTTCTCAGTCTTCCTCTGCCTCTTCTCCCATCTTCTGATCTCCAGACCGTTGCTTGAGCTGTGGGTCTTGACGATAGCATTCACAAGACGTGACCAATGTATATGCGTCTGCCCTCTCGTTTACTGTGTAGCAGTCAGTTAGTTGTATAACTTTCTCATTGGGCATATGATCTTTCCATGTCACTCCTAAGATCGAGAGGAGGCATCGTCGGTGAAAGACGTTTAGTCTCTGCTGAGTCTTCTTCTTCCTCTTCCATGTTTCTATTGCATACAGAGTGGTGGTCATTATAATGGTGGAGTACAGAAGCAGGTTGGTAATCCTGCTAATAGAGCTGAGCTTCCATATTTGGTTGAGTCGCTGGAATACTGCTGACGCATTCCAAATTCTAACATTAGCATCAGGGACAACGTCACCATTTTTGGAACGGTTGCTGCCAAGATAGATGAACGTCTGAACACATTCAATTTGGTTTCCATTTACATTGAATCCATCTACATAATACATCATAATACATACGAATACATCTACATAACGTGTACCTGCTGACTGGAGAGACGAAACCATAGAAACACTATGCAAAGGATGATGCTTTTTTATCATAATCATCATCATGATCATCCATCATGATCATTATGATAATCGTCATCATTGTCGTCACCATAATCATCATCGTCATCATCTTCACCATCACCATCATCGTCATATCATCATCGTCATCATCATCATCAGCAGCAGCATCGTCAACATCATCATCATTCATTGCTTCATTCCTCCATCAGATGTGCATGACAAGCATATTGGGCTCTTAGTGCATGTGACTACTTTTAGACTTTGAGCTGCAATGACAATTTTAGTCACCCTTCTTGTTTTATGTTAATTGTCGTTATTGAAGGCAATTTTAAGACACATGACTTCCATTTAATAAATGCTTGTTTTTAGCTCTCGTACCAGTTCATGCAACGTTGAAACCGACAATCTGGATGAAACAGAAATACAGATTGTTCACGAAGTGACCAACTTACTTCTACAAAGGAATCTTTCAGCGGAACAGGCAAATCGTGTTGCTAAGCGCAACGCAGCTGATTATTATTGCCGTAAAACAAGGACAAAGCATTGTTCTCTATATCTGCTGCAGAAAAGAATACGAATTTAATGATCTGCGCAAAATGATTGCTAATTCAGATGAAGAATTTCTCGAAAACTCTTCGTTACATTAACTTACAACACCAACTTAAAAGTTCTCTCGGTGAAAATCAATAATAGCGACATCAGCAAAGCAAAGCACATATTTCAAAAGTTAGTTTCCTGCCAGTTATCCTCTAAATTAAGATTTTATTACTTACTAATTTACTAAACTAAATTAAGCAAAACTAAGTCATGACAGGAACATCACGCTTATGTTTATTTTTATCGTCATAGTCTGTTGAAAAATTAGACCACAAGAAGGACAAACGCGTACTTCCATTCGTCGACATAGTCATCTGTCGTCATTCAGCATATATCGATCAATTGCAAATCGTTTAGCACCGTTATATTAGTTCATTTATCTTCAGTCTGTGTTCATTTCTGAGAATATTTTGCTCAGAAATCGAGTTCCTGGCAGTTTGAGGCTGAAATTCCATACGCCAGTTCACAACGGTTCCATGTCATTTAATCCCAGTCACTTAATCCCTCGTCACTTAATCCCAATCACTTAATCCCAAGTCTTTTGATCCCTGTGCACATAATCTCCAGACACTCAAAGATATAAGGGCTGTCCATTAATTATGTTAACAATTTTTGGGCAATTTTTGACCCTCTCCCTCTCCTTTTGTCAACAACGGTCAACTTTCAGTAACCCCCATAATTACTTCAAAACTTTAACTCCCCAGATCAATGACAGGTCCCAATAACAAGGTTAATATTTTTATGATGATGACCATTTTCTTTTTTTATCGTCGAGTGTCAAAATGTGATGGTTATGACCTTTTTCTAATGCTTTTTCCATTATAATAAGTAGTATTCCATGAAATTTTCTAGTTTTTGATTATTTAAAAAAAAATGAAATTGTTGACGTCAACTTCTTGCCCCTCCCTGTCAACAACTGTCAAACTTTTTAAAACCCTCCTCTAAATTGTTGACGTAATTAATGGACAGCCCCTAAGAAAACGTATTAAATGATATAATACGAATGAAATAACAAATATTTGTGTTACAAAACATAACTCTAACCTAAACCTTACCTAATTATGCAGCTCTGGTCTTGGCTTTCCAAGGCGGTGATTGAAGGGATTAAGTGTCAGGGGATTATTTGCTAAAGGATTAAAAGACTTGGGATTAAGTGACTAGGATTAAGTGACGAGGATTAAGTGACGAGGATTAAAGACCTGTTACCGTTCACAACAGGTTGGTTTTGGAAAATAGTTCGAGGTTGAGATTCCACAGGTCAGTTCGCAATAAGTTGGTTCTGTAAAATACCGGTATGCAGTAGAAACGACACGAATCATGTCAAGTCATTAAGCCGTTTTTCCTATCTGACGGTTGGCTGCCACGTGGAACAATAATTATCCATTGTTTTCTTTCTTTAGTAATCTCATCATCATCATCATCATCATCATCATCATCGTCGTCATAATAATAATAATAATAATAATAATAATAATAATAATAATAATAATAATAATAATCATCATCATCATCATCAATTATCTTACAACTATGTCTTGATCTTTTAATTTAATCAAGTTTTCACATTTGTTTCATTCGACGATTGTAATTTCAGAAATTGCCGCTGAAGTTGAAATTTCCCAAATGAAGCCGACAAACGTGAGTACCATTCATATTCTGACTCATATTCAAGTTAGGCAGACGAATAATTTGTATTGGTATCTACTGTACGTAGCCGTCCAATTTAAAGAGACGTTCGTCAAAAAGACGGAGGATCCTCATTTCTTAACTGAAAATGTCACCGGATGTGTCGGAGTTGATATTTTTCACTAACCCATGAAACATCTTACGATGACTTAGAGGTGTCCTAAGATAATGTCATAATGAGAAAACCAACGCTTAATCCATCGAAAGTTACATAACACAAATTTCAAAGCACAGATCTGAGTAGTAATAAAATGTTTGCATTAGAAAGGATTTCTAAGCAGGCAGTAACTGGCCAATTGTGGCTTAGGTACTACGCTAACAGCTTCAGCGACTGCCATAATAAAGATCATATAATTGTCATTCCCGGTTATCTAGCAGGGCTGTAATGTTATAACTCTGGGTCGTAGTTTTTAATGGAGAGTCATAGGTTTGACTCTAGGCCCTTCCATGATTATTCTTCTTAAGACTTTCACCAATGAGTCGATACCACTGTTGAATCTAGACTCCGGACTCCGGGGGGGGGGACTGACAAAGCCGAGGGAATTCTGCAAGAATGCTGCTGTTAGTTAATGCAGTATGCCAAAATTTCCGGGGAAATTTGAAATTTCCGGGGGAAAAAAGGGCAATCCCCCCGGAAACGGCCTAGATTAAACCCTTGTCGATACCACGACCCCTTTTATTTAAACCTAACTCTGAACATTGTGCGTTGTTATGTATCCAAAGAACTCTGCATTGAATTATCTACAAAAATGGTATTTCAGTTTTAATGATTCATTTCACTTGATGCAAGTCATGAAGCATAGTCACTCTATAGAAATTTGACGATTTTCAAATGTTCGCGGTTGAGGCCAATTGATTGCTAATAGCATGTGGTAATTTGGCTAGATCTGTTTTTTGCTCATATTTCAAGTAGTCAGTGTAAGTAATGCACCTCTTCTTCTTCTTATTATTCTTCTTCTTCTTCTTCTTCTTCTTCTTCTTCTTCTATTTCTTCATATGCTTTGTCCTGCTGGTTGGCTGCCATATACTTCCACTTCGCTAGATCTGGTGAACATTGGTGCTTGATGGGGTTGTCTACTTTAATCCTTCTCTTCGTCTGTTTTTGAATTTATATATATATATATATATATATATATATATATATATATATATATATATATATATATATTAGGGTGACCGTCAAAACTGAAGTTCTTAATTTCTATTGCGGTACCCTCCCATTTTGTTATGTGCTGTGAAATAAGTTCTCTGTAATTTTATCAGATTTTAAAATCAAATTTAATGGTTGCTCAACTGCTCTAAAGTTGTCAGATCTCTAAATAGATGAAAATTTTTACACGTGGAAATTCCATATAAGTTCTTCGACAGTTAAATGCATACTTGTAATACTGCGAGGCAGCAGGTTAACAATTAAGTTGCTGTAAATATTCTCAAGAACTAGAAGGTTGAATTGCCTCCAAGAAAATTATCAATTGCCATTCTATTAAGCCTAGTGCGTCTCAGGTCTCTAGTGCGGTCTGTGGAACATCAACATTGGCACCGACAAACAGCGACTTCTGGATAGACTACTTTGGTCTGTGTTTTATATAAGATACTTTTCTGTTCTTTATTTGTCGCAATACTGTATAGTTGTGAAAGTCCTGTATCAGTTTGAAAGCTCACTCTGTCTTGTCATTTACAACTGCCAAACTGTCGAGTTATTTTTTGGTTACCTGAAATTCGTCACGGTTTTACTAGCTGTCTTGATCTGTGGGTGTGTGAGGAAATCAGCACTCAGGCCAAGAGCATTAAAGAAAGACTTAGTATTGTTTATGACAAAGCCGCTGAGCTCCTTTTCAGAAATGGTACTGGGCTTGAACTGAATTCTTTTAGGTGTTTCTGTCTACTAAGTGCATTGCTCATCTTTCGTTTTAATGCGGCTGTCTGCAATGTCGTCAAAAATGCAAAGGCTATTACGTCCTCACTCAGGTACCATATATGTATGCTGATCTGCAGCATCGGAAATGCCCTTGTTCAAAGCCACATAGTATTTTGCTATCTTAACAAAAGTTCCGGTCATTATCAGGAACAGCTTGGACATAATGTCCAGGTTTTGCGTACAACAGGCATCCAAAAGGCTCATTTTCACTGCAGTTTCTTCACGTGTTTGAATTGCTCTATAAATATCTACACTTTACACAGTTCAGCAGCTTGACCATTCAGTGGACTCAGTACATAGATCTGGGTGCCATAAATAGTGAATAAGCCAACATCTGGACCAGAGATGATCGGCCACAATGGTCTCTAAAACATCAACTACCACTTATTGCGCATGAAGTTGGCATACCAGATGCAAAAGGTTCTAGTAAAGCATGGTCTCTATCATGACAAACTCCACTTCGTATGCCAGTATTCAAAGCTGTCGAAGCATATGTCTTTCACGTGACTTTGAATGCCCATTCTGTAATCATTGTTGTACAACTGCATTGCTCTGGTACATATAGGTGGGTTTGGAAAGCCAAGTACCTGCTCCACTTGAAAACTTGATACCAAGATTGGCAGTCTATCAACTTGTTCACAGCCTAGAGTATCTGGCAACATCTTGCCATCCCAGTGTACTACTGAAGTTAGGATGGATCAAAATTTGCCAGCGTTTGCCATCTGTTCACGAAAAACTGTAGTCAAGCTATTCTAATTACTTTAATCAGATTACATGCTGATATAAAATGTGATAATGCGTTCCATAATTTCATCTGATATTATAACAATATTTTGCCAAGAATATGCTTGCTATAACAGCTGCACCACACAATTCATACATAACCTGAAATTTGTACTATTACCCATATTATTAACAATAAGTGACATAAAACAGTACTGTACCCACTGGTTGTTGGTAATAAAGACATGATAATTTGCTAAATAATTAATTAATTGTATATAACAAAGCACACTTGTTACAGTTTAATGCTTATAAGTATTAACTGGTGGCAGTGCTAATTTGACAGTTAATAATTATAATTATTGTAAATGTTGTCTGCAAAAAACAAAATTGGTAAGGTAATCATAAAATATTCAGATATTTTTTTAAAATATTCAAATAGATAAGTAGCAGATGTCAATGACATTGAGCATTGAGCAATAAAAGTCACACAACAAGCAAGTTTTAGAAAATTCGCTAAATGGCATTTTTTCACTAAAATTTCAACATGTTGAGCAACCAGTAAATTTTGTCATAAAAGAGCTGAAAGTTTGCACTGTTGCTGCTCTTAAAGGGATTACAAGTTGAGGGGTACCACATTAACATTTCTCAACTTCAAATTTTTACATTGGTTTGGCGGGCACCTAATATATATATATATATATATATATATATATATATATATAGTGTGTGTGTGTGTGCGTGTGTGTGTTATTCCTTCCGATCTTTTTTCATTTACCTATACCTGTCACTGAGAAGTCCTGTAGTTTCTCACTGGAGTATAATAGTCGCATGCCACGATCTGGATCGCTGCTCATAGCTTTCAAGTTCTACCTAGAGGCTTAGAAGAAAACGATAAAGAAAATACAGTAGTGCACATTATTACTGTGAGGTTCATTACTCCAGTCCTTTTACAGCTGTTTAGTAAAGAACGAGAAAATATTTTCCATAAGATTAAACTTGCTTAGGCACTTCAATTTCAGTTAAATCATCGTCGAATTAATTTCAAATACAGAATGGATGCAATATTTTCAGATGGACGACCTTCCATTGGAATTATTAGACGTCCTAATTACGAAATCGTATGCTATCTTCATTCAAGATAAAAGCCAAATTGATGATGGAAAGGATCAGGACGTCTTCAAACAATTAGCAGAAGTCAATGTCTGTTGGTACAAACGAATGACAAAAAGATTCAAGAACGTTCGTTGGTCTTATTTGTCAGGTAAAACATAATCGTTCTTTTGTTGCTCTCTTTGATCGCTTATCACCAGTCCCTCTCCTACTGTCAGCAGGACAATCTCGCACATAAATGAAAAGAATAACCACATTTCATAATTGATCTACATAATATATATATATATATATATATATATATATATATATAGAGAGAGAGAGAGAGAGAGAGAGAGAGAGAGAGAAAGAAAGAGAGAGAGAATATTCTATATTTATATATAAAATATATAATGCATTATATATATAATATAATATAATATAATATAATATAATATAATATAATATAATATAACATAACATAACATAACATAACATAACATAACATAACATAACATAACATAACATAATATAATATAATATAATATAATATAATTGTAGCAAAATTGATAATAGAAAGCATGAGATCCAATAATAAAGTATAAGAAGATAGTTTATAAGGTAATCGCTAGATGGCGCTGATGGCCAGTAAGGTAGTTTAAATAAGGAATAAATTAATAATAATAATAATTAAGAACCCTTAATAATAACTATATAATAAATAAGTGAAAGGCCTAGGGAAGTTAGGCGTAGAATGTCCAATAGAGGGCGCTAGGTATTGTTGAGTTATAGCCCGATAGGTAGTTGCAGTATAGCACACCTCTTTAAAGGTAGTATCAGAATCCTATAAATAGAGGTCCCTTAGATGGCCACGGGGCTGGTATACTGAGTTTCGACTTGGAGTGCCAAGTAGGTGGAGGTACCTTCGAGGTACTACATTTCCGCTAGAGAAGTGGCAATCCACCGCGGAAGCGGTTCCCAAGGGGCAGGGTTGTGCCCCATCAAAAGATAAGACCGCGGCGCGTTAGGAGAGGGAAGGAGCCCGTGGAAAGGCCCGGTAGATCCCTAGGTAGTACCTGAGGTAGTACCCGAAGTAAGAGGCAGAGAGGTAGTACCTGAAGAGCCAGAAGAGCGAGGTAGTACCTGAGCCGGGATTTCGAGGTAGTACCTGAAGAGCCAGATATAGAGGTAGTACCTGAAGAGCAAGAAAGAGAGGTAGTACCTGAAAGAGATATAGAGGTAGTACACAAGAGAGAGAGAGGAATCAGCCATATAATAATAAAACCTTAGCCAAAAGCTAAGTCGAATACCCACCCGCCTTAATTGAAAGAAAGATAATCCTGTGAGCGGCCGACGTCAGTCATCCTGGTAGATTAGCAATAAGGTCGGTTCGCAATATAATATAATATAATATAATATAATATAATATAATATAATATAATATAATATAATATAATATAATGTAATGTAATGTAATGTAATAATGTAATGTAATGTAATGTAATGTAACGTAACGTAACGTAACGTAACGTAACGTAACGTAACGTAACGTAACGTAACGTAACGTAACGTAACGTAACGTAACGTAACGTAACGTAACGTAACGTAACGTAACGTAACGTAACGTAACATAACATAACATAACATAACATAACATAATATAACATAACATAACATAACATAACATAACATAACATAACATAACATAACATAACATAATATAATATAATATAATATAATATAATATAATATAATATAATAATATAATATATAACAGAATTCTATTCACAATACTGGAAGCAGTTAGTGTCTTTGGAATTAAAACATGTGCAATATTTTTTGTCCATATTTTAAGTATTAGGTAAATTAGTTGGCGAAATGTTTTGTTGTTTAGTACAGTGGACAGGGTGTAAAAGTAAAAACTGATCCCTTGTTTGACATTTAATATCTCTGCCGCGTGTGTAGCGATTTCAATAACATTTATAGACCATATACCTGCGAATGTTTCTGATGTAATTGCCAAATTTCATGCTGATAGCTTTAGAGTTTGCTAAAATATGGCCAAAAACTAAAGAGTCCTAAATTTTAAAATTGTCATTGGAATATAACGTCATAATAAAATGTATCGTTTTTAAGCCTAAATATAGCGTCGTTATAATCGCGCCATACAAGGTCAAGAGTTACTTAAGGCCAACAGATAAAAACAGCAGCATTATGATTGGCTGCAGTCAATCTCTGTCTAATCCTGACCTTATTATTGTCTACTCAGTTTGTCTGAGAAAGATGGCGAAATTGTCTTCGCGGAGGACAAACTGCGAATTCAGACGCTACGGGAGCAGGGTTTTAGTGCTAAAAATAAATAAATGGATATGCTGAAAAGAATTGGTCTCTACGGTGGCTTACCCACAGTTCCACACTGAAGAAGATCTGCAAGCATGTTGATGAGACAAGGTCAGTATTGGTCAGAAAGCCAGGCAGTGGAGGTCGTAAATCTGCGCGAACTGCAGCAAATATTAGCTCACAGATTTGATCTGCTCTAAGGAGGGTCAGCCTGGAACGAATAAGTCAAGTCGAGAAATAGCCACTCAGTTGGGGATACGCCATACCTCCAGACATGTCACCTGCACTTCGTACCAGACAAATCGAAAGTGAACGTTGAGTGCCAGGTAACTCAGATGCTACCAGATCTCCTGCAGGACTTACGTGATTTGCTAGGAAAAGATTTTATATTCCAGCAAGACGGAGCACCTGTCCACTCTGCTCTTAGGACCCAGGATTTTCTGGAGCAAAATTGTCCAGATTTCATCAAGAAAGATGACTGGCCATCCAACTCCTCAGATATCAATCCACTTGACTTCCACGTCTGGGGAATCATGCTCGACAGATGTCAAAAGCATCAGCCAAAGCCACAGAACATCACGGAGTTGAAGACGGTGCTGAAGAATATCTGGGACAGTTTGCCTGAGAACCAGATCAAGAAGTCGATACTGTCAGTGAAGAAGCGCTTGTCGACATGTGTGAAGGCTAAGGGTAGGCATTTTGAACACCTGCTCCCGCTACAAACCATCTAAAACCCTCTTTAAAACGGCCCCTTTCAGAGCCAAAAATAATATAAAAATTTGTTATCACTTTATATGACGTTGTATTCCGTTGTCAATTTTAAAATTTGGGTCTCTTTAGTTTTTTGGCCATATTTTAGCAAACGCTAAAGATATCAGCATGCAATTTGGTAATTGCATCAGAAACATTCCAATAAATATGGGCTATAAATGTCATTGACATCACTACATACGCGGCCGAGATATTAAATGTCAAACAGGGGTCCACTTTTACTTTTACACCTTGCAGAAGGGCGAAATATGACAGAAAAACTATAACGCGTCACAAGTAGACAAAACAGGACAAAGACTAGATCATAATTTCATTTCTATGTTGCAGGTATTTACGAAATGAAAAACTCTATTTCAACATTCTTGAAAAGCAATCGACAGTTCATTGAAGAGAACGTGTTTCAGATTAGAACTGGAGCAAACAGATTAAAAAATCAAGATCTGTTGAGTGACATTCAGTGTGCACTTATTGCAAGAAAGTCTTCTACTATAAAAAAAATCCAGGCTTCAAATAAAGCAGCTGATCTCTCACTCATTCTGAATTACAAAGATGGGACCATTGCAAATCTATTCAGCGAATATTTGCGCTTATCAGAAAATCGTTGGATTTCTAAAGCAATGAGAAATTGTGGGAGTATGTGCTTCGTTTTCAATGTCAACCCAAATTTATTTAATTAGAATTAATTCTTCTCTTCATGTAGGCCTACTGTATATATTGTCACGTCATCGACCATGGCTGTTCACTTCTGTTTCTGTTTATTCTTATCAGTTCAACGTTGTTTTTGATACGTCCATCATCTCTTAGACTATCTGTTTGGTTAGTTCACTTTTATCTTCGATTTTCCTGTAACTACCAGACTTTTCAATGCGTCCTTGCCTATTTGAGGATTATTAGCGAAAACAGAATTTTGTATCAACTAGCCAGACACTCATCGTCTTTAGTGGAATGCGTATCTGAATATACCTATCTCCTATAGAAAAGGAGAGGCAGACCATGGGAGAAATGGACGAAAAAAGAGTGTTGTTTAATTTATTCGAATTACTATTGTATAAGAAGTCAGGGAAAGTCTTCATGTCTTGCGACTGTGTCCATTGTCTTCGATTCATGGAAATTTTTGTAATCATTGACCGTTGCGGTCCGCTTGGTTTTCTATAATTGCTTACATCTCCTCAGATCTTCTCTTTTTTTGCCTTCCGCTTTTTATCGTCTTTCCCTCCATTCATTCACTTATTGCCGTGTTCATTTTCTTATTTCCTTATTTATTTTATATTATTTTGAACTGATTTTCGTTATTCTACTCAGCCAACTCTTTTTACAGTCATCCATTTACAAAAATTTGTGACGAATTTGTGTTCAATGTCTCTTTTAAGTTTAAAATTATAAAATTATAAAATTGTACATCGAATTAAATTACTTTAGAATTCCTCGATCAGAGTTGCAGTTCTTGTATAATCAGTGTATAACGGTTTATCATTGACGTGCGAAATTTGTTTAATTTAGCTTCTGTCAGAGTTGAAATTAACAGCCGACGTCCAATTGAAGACGAAAAGATAACCCGCTTCTTCAAAGATTCTGGATCTGAAAGTCTGGTGTCAATGGAAGACAGAGATTTCGTTCGATGGATTTGGTGCAAATCATCAGATTCTAAAGAGTTGCAACAATCGAAATTTCTTCGCCATCATCTCAGTGACTTAGTAGAAGAAAGTCCTCAACGTATAAATGAAATAAGGATTAACGTGGACAGTGATCAACTGAAGAAGAAAGCAGTTGGTAAGTGCCATTGTCTAAGCTCACTCACTCGGTAAAACAAACTTAGGCCTACTTGTATCACAATTGTGGTTTTCGCCAAGACCAAGCTTATTTTTGCGTTTCTTTTAATTAATTATAACTTCACATATATCTAGGTGTAGGCCACTGCCAAACGAATCTTAATAATGATTTCAATGTGATTTCTAAAGACTTATTTGCTTTTTAATTCACTAATTACGTTTTTCTCGTGACTATTGCTTTATCAGTTTAAAAAAATACCGAGGTTCTAGTATGTTCAATTTGCTCATCCGCCCACATTCTGAAGAATTTCGAAGCATAGATGATTAAAACGCTTTCTGTTTCTAATTTTAACTTTAAAAATGCGTTTTCGCGTTTGATGTATTTTTCTATGTCGCTAAGATTTTTGTTTTTCTGCGTTTTTATATTAACTTTTATTATTTTAATTTGTTGTCGCATACATAAATATCTTTCACAATGTAGTAATAATAAACTGAGATTGACTTTAAATTTATGTCCACCTCTCTAATTGCAACTCGGCTTCTAATTTCAACTCTGAAAGTAGCTAAGTTAAGTAATTGATTTTCATGTTATTAATAAGTTTAGTTAAGTACAAAAGTATCCTTATGGAAACTTCTCAATATCCCATAATATTCGATTTTCTCACTGCGATAGACTATCTCGGTTCTATTGCCGATATGATTTGGCTACAGAATTATACAAAATAGTGCTGAGTCTTCATATACACAAATGACGGAACAGTAGCGGTTGAGATTGCCTAATAGTAAATGACGCAATTATAGCAGTACCTCTTGTGCATTGTTATCAAATGCCGAAAGAAAGAAATTAAAAACGGAAACGCTATAGGGGCTACAGTAGGTTAAAAAGCTAATTTTGTTATAAGGAATTCATGATGTTGGTGCTATTGTACGAGTGTAGGTGTATAGTGTGTAAATAGATAAGCGTTTAATGTTTATGTTGCCTAAAGACCAGCAGAACGTTTTCGCGCTTTTATTTTTTTTATGATAAAACTCACTATTTGTGCTTTTCTCGGCAATCATTGGAATTCAGGACGTTTCATATCAGAACGATTCATCTCAGGACGGTTCAATGCGGACCATTCATATAAAGGACTATTCATCTCAGGAATGTTCATCAGAAGAATTATTCATCTTAAAACTATTCATATCAGGACTACTAATCTTGGATGAAGTTATAAGTATAAGGAAATTTGAGAATTTCTATGCTATAAGTGCTTTCCTTTTACAGCCTTTGACCAGTATATAATACAATACAATACAATTATAACGTCACCCTAGATTAATAGTCCTGATATGAATAGTCCTAAGATGAATAATCCTCCTGATGAAACGTCCTGAGATGAATCGTCCTGATATAAAGCGTCCGGACACCCAATCATTGTGCCTTCGTTATCCGAAATGTCTTCTTGATTCAAATTGTTCGTTTTAAATCTTCTTGTCTCAGGGTC
This sequence comes from Metaphire vulgaris, assembly GCA_018105865.1. Lineage (NCBI taxonomy): Eukaryota > Metazoa > Annelida > Clitellata > Crassiclitellata > Megascolecidae > Metaphire > Metaphire vulgaris. The sequence continues at coordinate 20,238,231 of CM030835.1, forward strand.
CTCACTGACATTGATAAGAATTGTCTGATTCCTACGTTGCTAATCTTAATTATAACGTTTCAACATCTATAATAATTTGCAGAGACAATCCAGCGTTAGTACTGAGATTGAATGCGCTGAGTAATGATCATTAATCATTCCATGCAAATATACAGTGTGAACAAGTGAAAAGTGGACCCTTTTATGATATTTAATATCTCGCCGCGTGTGTAGCAATTTAAATGAAATTAATAGGCCATATACCTGGGAATGTTTCTGATTTAATTGCCAAATTTCATGTTGATATCTTGATGACTGGTCACCCAACTCCCCAGATATCAATCCACTTGACTTCCACGTCTGGGGAATCATGCTCGACAAATATCAAAAGTATCAGCCAAAGCCACAGAACATCACGGAGTTGAAGACTGTGCTGAAGAATATCTGGGAGAGTTTGCCTGAGAACCAGATCAAAAAGTCGATACTGTCAGTGAAGAAACGCTTGTCGGCATGTGTGAAGGCTGAGAGGGGACATTTTGATCACCTGCTCCCGTAGCAATCATCTGGAACCCTCTTTTGAAACGGCCTTTTTCAGGGCTAACAAATAAAAAATAATAATTTTTATCACTTTATTATGACGTTATATTCTAATGTCAATTTCAAAATGTGGGTCTCTAGTTTTTAGCCATATTTCAGCAAACACTAAAGATATCAACATGAAATTCGTCAATTACATCAGAAACGTCCTAGGTATACGATATATAAATTGAATTTAAATCGCTACACACGCGCTCGAGATATTAAATATATCATAAAGGGGTCCTCTTTTCACTTGTTCACCCTGTATAACTACTAAAATGTAAACTCTATCCTTGCAGATTTCGCTTTCAATTTTGCCCAAAATCAGAGGCCCAATTTACTACCAAAGATTCGTATCTTCTCATCAATATTCTTCAGAATTATTCTAATTTAATCTACCTTTGTCGGCAAATTGTCGCTATTACAGGGACTTTAATCTGTTGAGAATGCTTCTGCCGAGTCTGAGTTCATACCTACAAGCGCTGCGATTTGCCACTTTGCACTGCATGCGAAATGTTAAATAACCCATTGATGTTTTTCTGAGATATGATTTTCGATCATTTGATTGCAGTTCTTCCTCTTATATTCGACGAATCTTTAGAGATAATCAATAAACAAGGTACCAACATACGTGGAGTGACTAAATTTAGAAATGAAATCTATTGCTTAACCTATTCTGGTGTAGTCAAAGTCTTCTATGACCGATATCCTTTTGTTCGTCTACGAACATTCCAACTGAAAGAGATCAAAAAACCAATTGACATTGTCTCCTGCGAGAAAGAAAACGCTCTCTACATCCTTGAAACTGATCATAACCCTTGTGTCTGCGAATGTAAAATTGAACAAAACTCGAAGACAAGCCAAAAAGAAATCAAGTGGTTGGAATTACCAGATGATTTTCTGCCTAAAATCCTATCTATGTCAAAAGTGATCAGTTACTGATGGTCAGTCAAAACCTTCGCCTAGTCTGAGAATTTATGGATCTGATGCTCAACTTTGTCTGTTAATTTCTCTTCATCAATACATTCAATTCCCTTTTCATGCGGTGGAAACATCGACTGAAATTTCGTCATTTTGCATTTACAAGAGCAAAAAAAAAAGAGTCGACGATAACGACTCTGAGTCGTGATGGAAAAACCATCGTACACAATTATAAGCCAGAAAATGAGGAACAACGATTGAGAGGTATCGCTGCCAGATACCTAAGCATCGATTCAAGCGATCGAGTGTTTGTGGCTGATTGTTACAACGATAGAGTGATTCTCTTGAACTCAAATCTTCGTTGGAATCAAATTCTATTTCCTAAAAACGAAGAGAAAGATGGAGACAGTGGAAAAAAAAGTACTCTTTATCCTCGCCGACTTTATTACGACGAAAGAAAAAAGCAACTCTTCGTCTGCGGATATAATGGAGTACAATTTGTTTTCCTTGATAAATTCTAGTTAACCTCAGTATTTCGTTTGATTTATCAGCTGAAATGAAAGTCCACATTTACTAACGTATTTGCCAGTGATGGGTAATTGAATTTCTAATTCTAATTAATTAGCTAATGAATTAGCTATCTGTCTAATTCTAATTCTAATCAATTACTTCCAAATTTTTGCTAATTCTAATTCTAATTCTAATGAATAGCTTGCTAATTGTAATTGAAAATAACAATTAGTTGCCTAATTAGCACACTTGCTTGTGTCAAGTGCTTTGTACTCACGATCCAAACTCAAGTGGATAGAACGTTCTGAGGAAGGATATTTTGTTCAAGAACAAATTAAAGTTATTAAACTTCAAGTAGACTAAATTCAGTCTCAAAGCAGATAAGCAATACACCTTTTACACCAGCTATGGACAATGACAAATCAGTCACACCTCAAATTAAGTCCCACAACGATCTACTTCGATATATGGAAGAAACTTTACTTAAATCAACAGAAACTGAAGAGCTCCAAAGTTACTTAGATACTCCAACCAATATGAACACTAATTGTATTTCTTTTTGGGAGGACCATAAATTGAACTTTCCCTGTTTATACCAGCTACATTTGCAGCATCATATTATACCGCCACATCTGCTGCTATTGAAAGATCATTTAGTGCAGCTGGACTTATTTTTAATGATAGGAGAAATCGATTAGATGATACCCTGTTTGAGTCACTTTACTTGCAAAACGCAATTCTGATATAATCTAGATTACGGAGGATGAAATTAATTTTAGTCGTTACATTAAAATGCATCCCAATTTTTAGTACTGCTCTTCTAATTGCTAATTCTAATTAAATTAGAAGGTATCTAATTCTAATTCTAATTAATTAGTTGTGTAATTTTGCTAATTCTAATTCTAATTGTAATTGCAAAATTTTAACTAATTCTAATTCTAATTAATTACATAAAAAGAGGCAATTACCCATCACTGGTATTTGCCAAAGTCATACATTTATGAATATGCCAATTTTTTAAATCGAGTGAACGATGAGGAGAAAAGTCGAATTGAGGTGACGAAACTTTATGGAGAAATAGATAATTGATCAGACTAACATTGATTAATTAATAAATTAGATCATCCGAGCAAATCGTGCAAATCCGCAGAGAAATTTTACTGGTTATTAGGGCTAAAGGGGGACACATTTAACATCGTTTGGACTAAGACTACCTTTCGTAGCCTGTAGCAAACTTTGTCTTTTAACTCTCTCGACTCGCAACGCCGATTTTGCGGCATCTCTGTCTTTTCCCATATTTCGTAAGGCCGTTTTCGGGTCCTCATTGTATCCGGATAACGTAGCACCTGTCGAGCGCGGAAGCGCGAGAAGCAATCCATTGGACAGAAGAATGTGTCAGTATTAGTGGCACGCCATACATGTCAGGATTGTTATGTTATAATATAACATTGTTATAACATAACATTGAATTAGTTAACATTGTATTAGCTATTAATTAACATTGTATTATCGATTGTAGCGCGCTGCACTATAAAATGTTTTCATAGAGACATGCGCGCCGGGTGCTTCCGGTCAAGATAGCTGCAAGGAACTGTTCACACGCGCTGCGATTGTAAAACTCTATCCGATCAATCTGACGTTTGTTGTTGTAATAAAACTTGATAACTTCAACCATTGAATTAACTAACAGTCGGCACATCACAATTCAATAGCTTCCATGCATAGCTCGCTTGACCGCCCACCTGTCACAACCATTGTTCCCGTCTCGGCGCAAGAACCAATTATTGTTGCCTCCTGGAATGTGTCATTTGCGGCACCCATTCAGGAGGGGCTAGAGCGACCGCTTGCATACCTTCCCCGGATGCTCAGGGTATAAGGAAAAGAAGACAGGGGTGAAGGAGTTAAGCGATTACGCGACGCATCGTATACGTTAATACTCTAATGACGTTAATTTCGGTTTCCTGTTTTGTTACCGTTTTACTTCCTCATGTGTTGGAACAATGTTAATTACGTTAGATTTTTCGAATTCTCGAGTAAATCTTCTCACCTTTCGTATTTTATTTCCTTCGTACCTTAAATATCAAGAAAGTTACATCGCTTCAAAATCGACCGGGATTTATTGGCACACCCTGTAAATTGTGAACAAACCCTATGCGTGGCATCGATAGAGGCAAGAAGGCGATGACCTTGCTTTTCCTCGCACGTTTTCTAGCTTAATCATCGTCAAAGAATCCGATATTTTGGCATAAATGTAAATTGCGAAAAATGGTCAAAATATGTCCAAAAGTACAAAAATTGGGTACATTTTATCTTGGGTTTTCTTGTGCTTTTTCAGGCAAATCTTGTGTTTTAAAACATCCGAGACGCAACAATGACAAAGTACGATATGAGTGTTTTCTTTTCACAGTGCACTTTAGTGATAGTGATCAGCATAAAGAAAAACGAACTACGCTGAGTGTAATACTAAATTTGAGAAATTGGCGAATATTGACAAATATTCGCGACAAAAATTTATATTATATTCCATATGAATTAATTACTGCATGTTAGGTTTCTAAGCTTATATAAAAATAATTTTAGCACAGTTTAAAAGGGTATGTTATTTTATTAGGTTTTTTGATTATTTCTAGGAAAATTGCGCTTTAAATTCTTCACTCAATCAGTTTCTACGTTCAGTTTTCGAAGATAAAAAAATTTATTTCACTAAAAGAAAAAGAAGGATAATCCTATAAGCAAACTTAAAGTAATTGTATTTATGTATTTTAACAGAGCAATTTCAACCGATTCGATAGATGGCGATAGTATTCAACATCATCATCATCATCACCATCATCATCAGCCCTAGCATTAGTATCATCATCATCACCGCCATCATCATCATCGCCATAATTACTGCGGGAGCCAGGAATACAACTATGGGGCCCCGCGGCCCTCGGAGTTTACATGTTAAAAACACCGTGGCTCAACGTCCACTCAGAAACAGTCGAGATCAGCATCTTGTCGAACGAACCTTTTCCAATTTTTCCTAAACTTGCGCCGCATGTTTTGACCCCCACCCCTCCAAGATTTAACCCCGTCCACTCTCTGATGTCCTCAAACCATCGTCTTCTGGGCCTTCCACGAGGGCGTGTTCCCTCCATTGTTCCCTCCATTGCAGCGTTCAGAATTCTCTTCCATGCGACTGATGTGTCTAAACATCTGAAGCCTTCTTTGTTTGATCGTGGTAATCACATTGCCATTAGATTTTGTCATACCATTGTATGGGGAATTGCAATAATCAAGTCTACTCAAATACAAGATTTTCATCGTGTAATCGATACAGACCTAATTCACCTTTGCAGAAGAAACAACATTAGGAGAATACTACGTGTATATGGTTACTTCTCAATTAGCGCCTGAGAATTGCAGCCAGCAACTTTGTTGATTACATTGCTGAAGAAGAAATCCGATTGAATACATACTGTAGGCGTAATGTAATTCGACTGATGTCAAATTTAAGCATTGTTTTGGCGTGACTTGCTTTGTGCTGTAATTATTTTCAATTGGCCTCTATTGTAGTTAGAAGAAGGATATAATAGTAGACAAGTATTTCAGGCCCCAGAATAGGATGAAGTCCGTTGAAGTAGGGAATTATGAATGATCTCGCTGCCCATAGTTTGTGCGTAGCGCGTGACGTGTTCCAATGAGACTGTTGGAAATCCCCGTAAAATTAGGCGTACCATTCGAAGTACAGGCAACTGGCACGGGATACGATAAGACCATTGGATAAACCATAGGCCTACTGATGAAATACGCGTCTAGTGCTCGTTGTGATGTTGGAAATGTAGTTGTTGCCCATGAAAAGGGGAGGGATGACGTTAATGTTTGCATGAATCTGAAACGACTATTGCCAAGAATACAAGCGTTTAATTAGATTCTTTTCGAAAGTAAAATATATGTGTAAAAGATGTGTTGCGTAGAACAGAAAGCTATTTTAAAAGGAGAATTTTGGAAAACGCACAACAAAGGGAATGAACGTTGGAACGGTTCTTAGTTTCAATGGAAGCCATGATGACATTGTATAATCTAGTTGTTGTATATTGTCATTTATTGCTGGAAAATCATACATGCACACTGAACTATGCTTTTCTTTTGTCTTATTATACGTGTAATTTTAGAGATATTAATATTAGAATATAGGTTTTTTGCATTTCAGTTACCGTTCTTAAAAGTTTGTATTTTTTTTATTAAAGTTGTCGTTAACGGATTCCTTTCATTTAAGTTCTAATTTTCTTAACCGTTCAGTAAAATATCAGTACCTGTATCCTGTCTCTACTGCACTGTAATCTACTTGATTTTTGCATTTCCTTCTGGCGAGATCCAGGTGTGTCTTGCAATGATTTTTGCTGAAATCACACGTGTTGGCTAAAGTAGACCTAAGTCTATATTGTATACCTAATTCTCCATTCCCATTTCTTTCATCTAAATCCATCTGGTTCCACAATTTCTCCTCTGTCACTTCCAACTTTTGCAATAAAATCTCCCATTACCACAAGACAGATGTCAAAGCGTTTGTAGGATCTTATGGCGTCGTTGATGTCTTCGTAGGATTTGACTTTGTTCTCCTTTTCATCATCATCTGTTGGTCCGTACATCTGGAGGAGTATTATGAATCTAGGTTTTGCCTGGATTCTAGTCACGAGCATTCCAGTCACTTTCTGATTTTCTTATTCAGAATGATCGCGACTCCCTTTCTTCTTTATTTTCAACCTGAGTTTATTACCCAATAAAACTGTACAATAATAAATTGATAATACTTTAGCCATACCAATTCAAATATAACCTTTAAAATTCACAAACACACAGCAATTATTTTTACTGTAACAGTACATGAATGGATTTCTTCACATAAAATGCTCAACGTGTCCTCCTAGTTGCTGCTGGACAACGCATTCAAACCGACGACGCCATGCATTGACCCATTGCACAGTTAATGAAACGCTGGGACAGCTTGCTCCACTCTGTGACGATTGCTTGTTTCAGCTGATCCACTGTAGTGAAACATCGACGGTGGTATACCATCTGTTGATGGGGTCCCCAAACAGCGTAGTCGACTGGATTCAAGTCCGGACTGTTTGGGGGCCACATGTCGGGCTCAATGAACACAATGTTCTCACGTCGCAGATACTCCATAGTGTTATTAGGGGCATGTGTTATAAATTAACGACTTTCACGAATAAACGATGATAAACAATGATGAAGTCACTTATGACGTCAGTAGACAGATAACATATATAAATAAGTAAGAAAACAGCATTAAAGTTTGAATTGCTAGACATTATATCATGAAAACTGTCACTATGCGGTTTTTATTGAGCCACCTTGTAGATTGCCTAGGAGAAGGAGTAGGGGGAGTGGAGTATATCATCAAAATAATTACATCGACTTATTTCTGGCGGAGCAAGTAGCACACGTAAGCACGCGTTGTTTGTGCCTCGGGAATGTGTTCCCATACCGGCTAAGAATTCCCGAGCGCATCATCTTTAAGCTTCTTCAATGCCTCAAACTTCCGTGCACGTAACAGTCCCGTAAATCGCGAATTAGTCGTCGAATGCTCGGTTTAATAATGAATCTGAATATTGTGCTCTTTTAGCACTGCAGTGGTGTCATTGCATATCAGACACAGTGCCTTTTCGTTTGTTTCAATGACAAAATAGTCCAAATTCCACTTTTCATTAAACAGACGGCACTCATGGTCATTTTTTACTTTTTCGTTCTTGAGCCGACATTTATGACGCAAATTCAAATATTTATTTAAATTATAAAAAGTAGTCTAGTCACGAGCGACGGTGGCTTTTAAACATGAGCCCGCCATTTCATGCAGACAAACCATAGATTTAATTATCTTTGGATTGTGCATGTCTATTGGAAAGAGTAAGACAACTGCAAGTCGAAGCAAGTTATAATTAAAGTACATGTCTCTATGCCAGTCTATGACACAGACGTTTAAAAATATATTTATATAATAGATTTGCGCAGGTTCCTCATTTCTTGCCGCAGGCCGGATTTAAGGCCTCGGCGGGATAGATACGGCCCGCGGGCCGTACTTTGGAGACCTTGGAGACTTTGGAGACTCTAAGCGATTGCTACTTAGAATCAGAGCCCTGTGTTTTTCCATCTATCCTCAGGGCACTTATTCTTCACGTTGTTTAGCCGTTGCTATTCAACCACCCTGTTCTTAGAAAGACCGCTGATTTTCAGTTCATTGACCTTATAAAAGTGTTGCCTAGTTCTATGTTCATATTCCTCAACTACTGGCTAATGCGAAGCGCTACCGAGAGATCGCTTTGGGAGTAATTCAAGGGAAGTAATAGACGCTATCCAGTGGCGGCTCCAGAATTTGGCAAGTGGGGGGGGGGCGTTTGGGTGGCAGGTTCTAATCAGGGGGACCAACCATTTGTTGTTATGCTTTTTTAATGTTTTTTAAGTTCCTTATGTTTTTTATTTTCTGTATCTTATTACCTGCATATCAATTTCTGAAGGGATACGTTTTAATTATTCTGCTTGGATTTGGTTCGCTGGTTCACTATTTCCAATGTTGGAGTTGTGGAATTTGAGCTGGGGTGAGATTTCAACCCCCCCCCCTCTTCCGGCAACTCCAACACCGACTATTTCTTCGTTCGCAGAATCCAAGGGATTCTTCATGCAGAAATAATTAGTGTTAGACAGCAGGTGTCATCGGCTGCACTGAGGAAGGGTTAGGTTTAGGGTTATCGTTCGGAATGTTGGGGCGGTCATCTGATAGAAACCATCTCTGACCCGGTCACTTCGTGGGTCGAAGGTGTTTCAGCTTTCGTTAAGTCGCTCGTGAGAATGTTCTCGAGGTCCGAGGGTCAAAGGTTCTATAACGATCAGGGCTTCTAGATGTTCAAGTGTCCTACACCTCACAATGCAGTAGTATTGGATACTTTTAAAAATCATATCTCATTTGTGTAACGACTGACTGAGTTCTGGATCGTTCAGTTGAATTACTTCATTAATATGTGTCGAATGTAATGCATGGATGGATGGTCAATAAAGGTCTGTAAACGAGGCCAATGTTTTTTAGGCCAATGTTTTTTAATGTATTTAATTTTTTTTTATAAAAACATGTTTTTTCATGTTTTTTATTTTAAACTTTATGTTTTTACATCCATGTTGTTATGTATGTAGCATTAAGTATAAGGTCCCAACAGGAGAGCCACTGGGAGGGCCAGGTACTCAATAGGGGCACGGGCCCCCCTGGCTCCCGTTGGAGCCGCCACTGACGCTATCTAAGGAATGTACATTGTACAACTAGGATCATTGGACTCATATAGCGAGACTTTATTAATTAGACAATGTTAGTCTGATCAATTTGCTAATTTCACCATAAAGTTTCGTCATGTCAATTCGAATTTTCTATTTTCGTCATACACTCGATTTCAAAAATATTGCAATATACATAAATATAATAATAATAATAATAATAATAATAATAATAATAATAATAATAATAATAATAATAATAATAATAATAATGTGAGTATAACCCGTATTAACCCAAAGTACTTGGGTTATCTAAAATTTATTCAAGAATACAGCTACTAGTACTACTCCATTAAATCCGCAGACGACGAGTTGCTTTTTTTCTTCGTCATAATAAAGTCGGCGAGGAGAAAGAGGAATTTTATTTCCACTGTCTTCATCTTTCCCTTCGCTTTTAGGAAATACAATTTGATTCCAACGAATTTTTGAGTCCAAGTGAATCACTCTATCGTTGTATGAATCAGTCACAAACACTCGATCGTTTGAATCGAAGCAGAGGTAATTGGCCATGAAACCACTCAATCGTTGTTTCTTATTTTCAGGTTGATAATCGTAAACAATTGTTTTTCCATCACGGCTCAGAATCGTTATCGTCGTCTCTTCCTTTTCATCTAGGAAATGCAAAATAACTAATTTTTCAGTCGATATTTCCACTGCATGAAAAGGCCATTGAATGTATTGATGAAGAGAAATTGAAAGACGAAGTTGAGCATCCGGTCCATAAATTCTCAGACTAGGCGAAGGTACCCGACTGACCATCAGTAACTGACCACTTTTTGACATAGATAGGGTTTTAGGCTGAAAATCATCTGATAAGTCCAACCACTTGATTTCGTTTTGAGTTGTCTTCGAGTTTTGTTCAATTTTCCATACGCATACATGACGATTCCAATGGTTACCAATGCCAAGTACGTAGAGAGCGTTTTCTTTCTCGCAGGAGACAATGTCATTTGCTTCTATGATCCCTGTCAATTGGAATTTTCTTAGAAGAACAAACGGATATCGGTCATAAAAGACTTTAATTTCTCCATCATAGTTTAAGCAATAAAATTCATTTCTCAATTTAGTCACTCCAACTGCTCTACGTTGTTCTTCGATTGTCACTAAAGATTCGTCGAATAGAAGAGGAAGAACTGCAATCAAATGATCGAAAATCAATAGATTACAGAGATATATCATTTAGTTATTTAACACTTTACATGCACTGTAAAGTGGCAAATCGCAACATTTTGCGTCGCTCAGATTCGTCAGGAGCATTCTGAACTAGTGCTGTTACAGCTAACCGAACCGAACCGAACCGAAACCGCGGTTTTTCGGTTAAAATCGAACCGAACCGAAACCGCGGATTTGGACGGTTATTTTTCGTAAAGAAAAGCAAATGCAATACATGATTGGGGCGCGAAGATAGAAGCGCGACTTTCAGTCACCTTCTCTTCTCAGTTAATGAAATTGCCAATATTTGCTACATAAAAATAAATCTACATAAAATTTACATCACTTTCTCATAGGCAGTGCTGCTGACTCATCATACACGTGACGCAAAAACGACGCTTTATCTATTTGTATTGCTTAATTAAAAGCTGTGCATTCCCAAGTGATGTTCAAAAACCGAAGCGAACCGAAATCGCGGTTTTTCGGTTAAAACCGAACCGAAACCGACCGAATTTGCACGAGGTGAAACCGTGACAGCTCTATTCTGAACATACTAAAGTCCTTGTAATAGCGACACGACAAGGTTAAATAGAAGAATATTGATAAGAATAGACGAATGACAAAGAGATATTCGAGTGATTTGAGCGATAATTTATTATTTCAATGTCTGAGTTCGTAAATAGGATCTATGTTTTTGGCAAAGTCGAAGAGCGAAATCTGCAAGGTTTACACTCCAGTAGATATATATATATATATATATATATATATATATATATATATATATATTTGCAATTGTGCATACGACGAATAATGGTCATAACTCAGCGCATTCAATCTCAGTATCAACGCTGAATTGTCTATGCAAAATTATAGATGTTCAAACGTTAAAATTAACATATAAATGAGACAGTTTTTCTCATTTTCAGGAGGACCGGTGCCAAGGAGAAGATTTAAAGCGAATAATTCTAACCCAGGAGACAGTTCTGATGATGAAAAAGGAATGATTGCCGAGGAAATCACTACGAGTGAGTTTTTACTCAACAAATAAAAGCGCTAAAACGTTCCTATGGTTTTTATACAACACAAACATTAAACGCTTACCTATTTACACGCGTACAACACCATAATCACCGTGATTTTTCCTCATTGCAAAGTTAGATTTTAAGTCTCTAGCTCTTTAGTTTATTGTACTAATTCACATATCCATTTTTCATTTTTCGGCATTTAACAGCAATGCACAAAGGAAGTGCTGTTATATAGTTTCGTCATTTACTATAATGCAATCTTAAACGCAATTATTATTATTATTATTATTATTATTATTATTATTATTATTATTATTATAAATGCGAGGACCTTTTTTTTCAGATGGGATACTAAAGTAGACAAATTTTTGCTGCCCCTTAGTCCCTCATCATTTGAAGGACACATAATATTGAAACCGTACTCTTATTATTATTATTATTATTATGGAACGACAAGATTAACGTGACATAATGTCTAACGACTGCAAGGGCACGTAACAATAACAATATGTGACGATTGAGCACCACTTAGTATCATTCTGTAGCCTAGCCAGATAGGCAATCGCACTGAGATAGCCTATCGCAGTGATAAAATCAAATTTTAACGATAAATTACCATTATCTTATGGGATATTGAGAAGTTTCCTACGGGTGTTTTCATTTACAACTAATCCTATTAATTACATGAAAATTAGTTATGTTATTCAACTTAGCTAATTTCAGATATGTATGCGACTGAGGACCGCCAGTAGGCCTCTTGACCGATGGCAAAAAAATTAAAGTAACAAAATTTAAATTAATATAAAACGCAGAAAAAAACGAAAAACGTAGCGACATAGAAATATATTAAAAGAACGCGAAAGTGCATTAAGTTAAAATAAGAAACAGAAAACGTTTTTATTATTTTTGCTTCAAAGTGCTTCTGAATGTGGGCGGACATGCAAATTGAACATACTAGAATATCAATATTTTAAACTGATAAAGCATTTGTGATGAGGAACACGTAATTAGTGAATTAAAAAGGCACATAAGTCTTTAGAAATCACATTGATACAGTGGTGGCTCCACCGGGAAGCCAGGAGGGGCCTGTGCCCTCCTATTGAGTGCCTGCCCCCCAGTGGCTTCCCAGTTGGGACCCTATACTTAATGCTACATACATTAAACAACAAATGGTTGGCTCCCCATGAATAGAAGTTGCCACCCCAATGGCCCCCCACTTGCCAAATCCTAGAGCCGCCACTGCATTGATACCATTATTAACATTCGTTTCTCATTGCCTTACTCTTAAATATATGTAAAGGTATAATTAATTCAAAGAAACAGAAAATTAATTAAAAGAAAGTTCAAGAAACAGAAAAATCGGCTGAGTCTTCGCGGAAACCACAATTGTGATAAAAGTAAGTTTTTTTATCGACTAAGTGAGCTTAGACAATGGCACTTACCAACTGTTTTCTTCTTCAGTTGATCACTGTCCAAGTTAATCCTTATTTTATTTATACGTTGAAGACTTTCTCCTACTGGGTCACTGAGAGGATGGCGAAGAAATTTCGATTGTTGCAACTCTTTAGAATCTGATGATTCGCACCAAATCCATCGAACGAAATCTCTGTCTTTCATTGACCCCAGACTTTCATATTCAGAATCTTCGAAGAAGCGAGTGATCTTTTTGCCTTCAATTGGACGTCCGCTGTTAGGCCTAATTTCAACTCTGACAGAAGCTAAATTAAACAAATTCCACAAGTCATTAATAAACCGTTATACAATGCTTATACAAGCACTGCAACTCTGAATGGGAAATTTCAAAGTAATTTAGAGAAGGTACTTCGATGTACAATTTTATAAACTTAAATTTAAAGATATATTGGGCACAAAATCGTCACAAATTTGGGTAAATGGATGGCTGTAAAAAGACATGACTGCGACGAATGATGAAAATCAGTTCGAAATAGCATAAAATAAATAAGGAAATAAGAAAACGAAGACAACACTTAGTGAAGAATGGGAGGGAAGGAGGATAAAAAGCGGAAGGTAAGAAAACATAGAATATCTGAGGCAATGTAAACAATTATGGAAAACCAAACGGACCAAAACGGTCAACGCTTAAAAAATTGTCAATGATCAAGAGCAATGGATACAGCCGCAAGATATGAAGACCATATCTGGCTTCTTATAAAAAAGTAATTCAAATAAATTAAGCATTACTCTGTTCTTCCATTTCCCTAATGGTCTGCCTCTCTTTTTCTATAGGAGATAGATATATTCAGAGATGCATTCGACAAGAAACGATGAATGTCTGACTAGTTCAAACAAAATTCTGTTTTTATTAAATATTCTCAAACGTATTGAAAAGTCTGGTAATAACAGGGAAAATCGAAGATCTTAGCGCAATATTGCAAAGCGCAATTGAAAGTGAAACAAAACAAAGATAGCCTAAGAGAAGATAGAGGAATCAAAGACAACATTGAACTAATAAGAATAAAAAGAAAGAGAAAATTAAACATCCATGATCTTTGACGTGGCAATACGTAGTACATGAAGAGAAGAATTAATTAATTCTAATTAAACGAATTTGGGTTGACATTGACAAGTTCGGAGAACTTTCATTCTTGCACGGAAATCCCCTCCTTTGGAATTCTTTGCCGGAAAACGTGTCGTCCGTCACCTACTTTGGAGAGTTTGCGAACACAATAAAGACGTATTTAATTAATATTTCATTTCCACGTTCCTTGTAAAGCACCCTTGACTTTGGCCCTTGCTATGTTACGGCGCTATATAAATTGTCATGAACAATAACAATAACAATTGAAACCGAAGCACATACTTCCACAATTTCTCATTGCTATGGAAATCCGACGACGTTTTGATAAGCGCAAGTATTCGCTGAATAGATTTATTTTTGTCTCATTTTTGTATTTCAGAAAGAGTGAGATGTCAGTTGCTTTATTTGAAGCCTTCTTCACAATAGAAGACTTTCTTGCAATAAGTGCACACTCGATGTCACTCAACAGGTCCTGATTTTTTATTCTGTTTGCTTCTGTTATAATTTGAAACACATTCTCTTCAATGAACTGTCGATTGTTTTTCCAAAATGTTGAAACAGAGTTTCTCCTTTCGTAAATACCTGCAACATATAAATGGTATAAATGAAATTATAATCTAGCCTTTGTCCTATTTTGCCTACTTGTGACGCGTTATATAGTTGATCTGTCGCATTTTGGCCTCCTACAAAATAACAATACTTTTCTTGTCTTTTAAAAACCTGTACCAAAGTAAAATGTAGATTGGTAATTATACATCAATAATTGACGAGTTATTAATTACTAAAGTAACATAGAATACACTGTCTATTTAAAGAAAGTGAAACGTTGACGTAGATTCATTGCTAAAAATTCAAAATAAGTCTGCCTGTTACATATTCTTAAAACATTGTTAACAAACATAGGGTTAATATATCTATAGTTTTGTGTTAAGTTGACTAGACATTGTTCATTGACAGTAACATAAAATAGTAGGTTAGTAGGCTAGAGAGTAAGAGTAGAAAAAATGTTGCCAGAAGGGATAGACATATTCTGTGAATTAGGAAACTATAGTTAGAAGTATACATCTAGGAATTGAAGTTTGGTAATTAGAAAATGTAAATACGTTGGAGTATGAGAAGTATTGACCCTTATATATGAGAATATAATAATATAACTCGGCTAGCAGAAAATAGAAGTGCATAAATAGTGAATAATATTAGGAGTAATTAACACAGAAAAACTTTAAATCTAGAATTATAAATCACAAATTATGAGTCGCAGAAAGAAAGTGAGAATTGTAAGGAGCGTATGAGGTGGAAGTGAATGAGAAACAATTGAAGGTAAGAAAAGATGAAAAGATGATATTATTATGTTTCATCTATAAGTAAGTAAAAAGGTAAACATTTAGAACAGAGTAAGTGGATCTAATAGTTAATTTAGTTATTAGACATAGAGCCAGCATTTCATTTAGTAAGTATTAGATCAATGCTATTATTGTTAAATCTGGTTGGAAAATAAGTGAATTTTTAATTTATTTTTATAGATAAAGAGTTTATCCAAATTTGTTATGTCATCAGGGATAGTTTTCCAGATTCTAGGTCCAAAGTATTTAATGGTAAAAAGTCTATAATTATTGAATGCATATGGGAGGTAAATTTTGTTACGTTTTCGAGTGTTATAGTTATGTATTTGATTCAAGTTGGTAAAATAATTCTCCAGATAAAAATATTGGGGAGTAATTTATTTATATATTTATATATAAGAATTGCTGTTTGATGTTTGTGGATATTTTCAATTTTTAATATTCTATTTTTATTAAAAACATTGGTTCAGTTAGTGAAAATATCATGTTTAAAGGTTAGTCTAATGGCTTTATTTTGTATGATTTGAATTTTTGCAGTTATAATTTTATAAATAAAGCCCAATACTATGTTACAGTAAACTATGTAAGAATGAATCATAGTGAAGTATAGTGCATCGTGCATTTGCTATAGTTGCTGAAGTGCTTTATAATTTAAACAATTTTTCTGTTTAATTATATTTAGATATTTAGAATTTTTGAATTTTTTTCAAAGTGTCTTTGAAAGTGTAATTTCCAATTTCGTCAGATAGTTTGCCAAGGCCTGTTACATAGGATACTGACATCAGAAATTAACGCATGTTTTCTTTCCAGAAGGAAAATCTGTCTCCACTGCTGCGTATAGTACTCTAATATAGAGTATGCCTAATTATAAAATTGGCTTTTTCTGTGTATTGATGTGAAAGATTGTCCTGCTGACAGTAGGAAGGCACCACTGATAATCGATCGAAATAAAGAATCAAGTTGTTCTACCTGACAGGTAAGACCAACGATCGTTCTTGAATCGTCTCTTTGTCATTCGTTTGAACCAACAGACATTGACTTCTGCTAGTTGTTTGAAACTCTCTTGATCTTTACCATCATCAGTTTGGCTTTTAATTTGAATGAAGATGGCAAATGATTTCTGAATTATGACGTCTATTAATTCCAATGGAATGCTGTTTATCTGAAAATATTATTGCACTCACATTCAGTATAGAAAATTAATAGAATGATGATCTACCTCGTGCATTTGCTACTTGTGTCATAATTAAGTTCTTGCTACTACTTAATTATAATTACTATTTAGGCTATTTGTTGTGAATTTCTTGGTCGTTCTTTATACGAATTAGCTTTTTCTTTAGATCAATGTGTTCTCATAAACATCGTTGACCATTTTGAGCAAGATCAAATTGAAGAGTCTTAGTACTTCAAGCTGAGATTAAACGATACTTTCTCGTTATTTACTAGAAACGAAGTGAAATAGGGCCTACTGAACCGCACAGTGACAATGTGCACTATTTTTACAAGAATTTTCCTGTGAGTTCTAACTCGCTTTATAAAAGCTAAATCAAGCTAATTACAACAATATTTAGTCTAATTCATCATAGATCATCTTGTGGATTTTCAAATACAACATTTAAAAGCTTTGTTTGTGACGATCGAAGCCAAGCATTTTATAGTGAACTTTACGCAATTGCATTTCCTGTAGTGCTTTCTTACATCCTGTACATCACCGAACAGTCTGAGTCTACATGAACTTACAGATGGGCTGCGTTTGGTTTGATCGACGCGTTTGTTAGTTCCCTCGTTTAGAATGAAATCGTAACATTTTTCACCCAGGATCTGGCGTAAGTTGCGAATATGGAATGATTCTAATCTTATTTAATCGACATATGTCAGAGTCCAATCTCATAACCGTATCGCAGGACAGGTAGTTTACATGAAAGGTAAATGCGGATTTTAGTTTGAATGCCTACAGCGGAATGCTTCCAGCTTACGGTTCATCCGAAACAGTATTTGTTGCAGCACCAATGATCATGCGGAGTTCATGAGCGTTGGAGTCAAGCGTAAACATTGGACCAAGATGTACTGTAATGCAGCGTATCATTTGTATAGCACCTATTCATTTATACTCAATGGCGCTCTTGGCTTTGGAGTCTCATGATAACAACTGCAGTATCTAATTCAGTAGTTGTAGTAAGATAAGATGCAAATCAAGATTTGAACCACATTGCAAGTTATTTGTGAAACTGTATACTACAGTGCGGCATTTCATTGAAGTCGAAATGTGATTTATGTGTTTTCAACAGTGCTTATCTGGAAAGTGACATAAACTAATTACTGCGTGAATGACATATCGCAGCTGGCGATGATAGCTCTAACTATATGTAGTATCTAATTCAATGCCAAAAGCAAGAGAACACAAAAGACCGTTGTATTTTATGCCTTGTAGATTAAAAATAGGCTTTTGACAAAATACCCCATTAAAGACTATGGACAACAACACCGACCGACAATCGCCGAAGACCGAAAATACAACTCCGATCCTGGTTTGGCGCCAATATACGGCTGCCAGCACAAGTTTTGTGTGTGCCATGGATCGTCTAATCTTTGACATTGTAATGCGCTTGTTAACAGAATCTGAACAAATGCAATATAAATAGCTAGTTTACTTGCTTGCTTACTTACTTGCAATTATGACCGACATGGGGTTTTCGCAACACATCACAGACCTAATAGTTAAATTATATACTTAGCAGCAGACCAATGTAAGAATCGCAGAAACAACATCAAATGGTTCAAGATTGGAAAGGGCGTGAGAAAAGGTTGCATATTGTCGCCATACTTATTCGACATTTTTCTTGAAATAATAATGAGAGAGACGCTTGATGGATGTGAGGATGGACTAAGAATTGGAGGAAGAATTGTTACAAGTTTCACATATGCAGATAATATAGCTCCTAACAACAGCACCACAAGATCTTCAAGAACTAATACACTGTAGACCGGCTAAGCAACATCAGCAAACATATGGCCCATAAATCATCGCAAGTGAGACCAAAGTCATGACAACATCTGAATCAGAACAAAACATCAATTTCACTGTTAATGGACAGACCGGAGCAAAACACATGCCTTCTCCTCCCTCCCTTCTAAACTTTTTCTCCCTCTTCCCATCCCTTCTCTCCCTCCCCTTTCCCTTTTAACAGGGGTCCTGGGCGTTACCCCGGGAAAATTTTAAAAATTGCAAATACCCGTAGGTGAATTTTAGCGCATTCTAGACACACAGAAACAGGATCATCCTTCAATTTGAGGGTGCGGCAGTGACACGTCGAAAACCATCCCTCGCCACTTCGCGGCTCACCCTCACCCATTGCATCTGATACTGATACACTGAAGCCTACACAGATGCTAAACTAAGACAATATAGCTATTTTGCGTGCCATCGCAGCAAATACGGCTCGGATGTTCTGCTCGGTCCTTGAAATAGACTACAAGCCTATATTAGCGCAGCCTATTGGGTCATGCTACGGTACTAATCCCTGAAAAATTTTAAATTACAGATACCCTTTGGTAAATTTTAGCGCATTTTAGACACACAAAAACCGTGTAAAGTTATAACCAACCAGTTGCAGTCTTTCAGAACCAACTATTATATCTGGCCTAATTCCCACCCCAACCCAATATGTTCTCATCGGTTTTGCACGATTTGTACAAGTGACCCTGGGCGGTCCCAGTGGCGTCGCTAGGGTTGGTTTCAACCAGTGGGGTAAAATCGTGGTGTGTCACCCATCTTCTAAATCTTTCTTAATTTTTTCTTCTCAGATGTCGTGACAAGCTAAAAACAAGTCATTCTATATTTGTTTATTTTTATTTTCCTTTTCTTTTTCAGATACCGTGACAAGCAAAAAAGGTCATCATTGTTTGGGTGTCACCCCTCTAGGTGGTGTCACCCGATGCGGTCCGCACCCCCTCTGAACTCCTCTGAGGAGTTAAACAATCAAGTCGAGGTAGGCATGGAAGAGGAGGAATCCGAGGAGATGATAGTTTCAGAAGAGTTTGAACCACAAAATGAAATGCACTGTACGCTTGGTGTAACCATCATCATCATCTTCATCATCATCATCATCATCATCATCATCACCTCCGTTTGTAGAATATAGGGGGACGGCGCTATAGAAGTCGTCGAGAAGATACAGATAAAGATAATGTACATCGGACAACTATTTATTTCCATAATCCATTCATCTTCATTGGCTGCGGTTTCTTCTATCTGATCCCATGATACTCCCGCTGTGGCCAGATCGTTGTGAATAGTGCGCCTCCAAGTGTTTTTCGGTCTTCCTTGTTTCCATAGTAGTGCAATTGTTGGGTGCCTTTGATTCGGAAGACGTAGAAGGTGTCCTTATAGTCTGATCTGACGTCTATTGATTCTATCTGCTGGTCTCTCAATATTACACTGTTTAAGTATCGCTTCATTTGTGACATGCTCATTGCTCTCGATACGTTATTCCCAATATCTTCCTTAGGCATCGTTGATGGAATAGCTTACGTTGAATTGTTGCTCTATTTTTTCTGTCATCTTCCATGTTACATTGCTGTTGACATGACCATGCTTCTGTATAGCTCCACTTTTATTTTGGCTTTGATATTTTCTTGGAGTGCCAAATTTTCTGTTATTGCCCAAGTACAGCGGCCGCCTTTCCTATCCTGCGTGTTTACCTCTATCTCGACTTCCCCATTGTTGGTCAGCATGCTTCCAAGGTGGTGAAAGTTGTTTACATCTTCTATCTGTTCTTGGCCGATCTTTAATCTTCTTTTCTCATCTGCTATTCGCATTGTCTTTGTTTTTCCATGCAACACTGATCCGTAATCCCGCTTTCCTGCATGGCTGTTTGTTCTAAACTGGATGTCATATGTTGAATTCTATAAACCGATTTTCCCAGAAGTGTGACGTCGTAAGCAAAATCCAGGTCTGTTTAGCTCTGTTAGCCGTCCTGCTTACCCTCAAAGTATCACAGCTTCGATCTTGTTCATTGCCTCTCGCATGATGTAATTTATCACAGCATAACATACCAAGAAAAAAGCAAAAATCCTCAAGAGCATCAAATCGATAATTATTTCACTGTGGGTGGTGGGGGGGCGCAGTGCGACAGGCTCGCCAAGGGCGGCAAATACTTTGGCGCGCCCCAGCTTACAAAGCCCTCATGCAGAGCTATTTTAGGATTCACAGAGGCCAAAGCGATGTCAGAATCCATGGCCATTGTCGAAAGTTAATACATTTTAATTCGACGGAATAACACAAACTGTGAACGTCACATTTAATTATATTTATGGGTTTCTTACTCTTTCCAGCATGGTTTGTTTGGGCTGAATTCTCCTGTATAGTTCTTCCTTTGTGATTTTTTTCGACCCATCCGATTCGTAGTATTTTTCTATAACATTTTCTTTCAAAGGCTAGTATTTTTCTTTCCAAATCTTTGGTGATGGTCCATGTTTCGCATCCATATAAAAAGCTGCTGAAGATACAGGTTTCGAGCATTTTCTTTTTTGTTTCAGTGCTTATTGCTTTGCTTTTCTAGATCTTGTCCATTGCCGTCAGTTGATCTAGAGCTCTTGCTGCTCTTCTTGTGACCTCTTGTCTGCAGTCTAAGTCATGTGTCATATTGCTTCCAAGATAGGTGAAGTTTTATACGTTCTCTACTTTTATTCCATTTACTTTATTTTTCATTTTGATCTCTTTGTCGCCAAACACCATTGTCTTTGTCTTCTCAATGTTTATCGACAGTCCATAGCGCTTAGCTTGATTGCTCAGTGTCTGTACCGTATCTTCCAGATCATCTTCATTTCCCTCTAGAATGTCAATATTACCAGCAATCCTAAGGTTGTTAAATGAAAATCCCTGAACTGTTATGCTTTTTACATGTTCTTTGATTTTGTC
This sequence comes from Metaphire vulgaris, assembly GCA_018105865.1. Classification (NCBI taxonomy): domain Eukaryota; kingdom Metazoa; phylum Annelida; class Clitellata; order Crassiclitellata; family Megascolecidae; genus Metaphire; species Metaphire vulgaris. Next base: position 20,259,525 of record CM030835.1, read on the forward strand.
CATTGCTTTTTCCAGGTCTGTGATGAAAACCATAGGTGATATGTTATCTCCTTGTCTTGTCCCTCTGCTTGTTTTAAACCTTTCTCCAAGTTCTCCGCAGATTCGCACTGCTGATCTTGAGTTATTGCTGATGTCTTTCAACAGTCTAAACAAATACTGGTCCACTCCATATGACTCGAGTACAGCCCAGGTTATTGTTTGATCTATGGTGTCAAATGCCTTTTGGAAATCGATGAAGCGGTTGTAGAAATCACAAATGAAGAACTATACAGGCGAATTCAGCCCAAACAAACCAGGCTGAAAAGAGTAAAACAAAAAAACTCCATCTTTATGGAAACACATATGCAGAATGAAAGAGGACAGAAAGATCAAAGCTCTAATGTTTGGAATAATGGAGGGTGCCAATAAGAGAGGGAGACCACACAAGGAATGGTGTGATGATATTGAAGAATGGTGTGGAAGCAGTTTACAGGATCTTAGCCACAGAGCAACGGACAGGAAAGAATGACAGAAAACTGTGGATATGGCATTATACACCAACGGGCGATGAGCCCACGGTTAATAATGCTGATGTTTATGCTGATGCTGATGTTGCTGCTGCTGCATGCTGATGATGATGACGATGATGATGATAGGTTTCTTGTTGCAGTTCATAAAACTCTTCGAACTCTAAGAATCTTTACTATTTATAGATTCCACTGCCAGCCACGCGTCAATTTTAGTTGAATATAAGATTGAATATGGAAAGTACTCACAGTTGTAGGTGTCAATTGTGAGATATGTTCTTTCACACGAATGGCTGAAATGCAATAATTATTGTTGTTGCTGTTGATTGAAGCACAATCTTAAAGAATTTCATTTATGGCTGACAGATAATTAATATAAACACTAATTGAGTAAAATAATGCTTGATTAAATGTTTGGCTTGTTCGTACTTTTCAGGTATGAGAGAATCGTTGATTGACACAGCTTAGAGCCAGTGGCGGCTCCAGGATTTGGCAAGTGGGGGCCGTTGGGGTGGCAACTTCTAATCAGAGGGACCAACCAGTTGTTGTTAGGTGTGTAGTATTAAGTATAGGGTCTTAACAGGGGAGCCACTGGGGGCAGGCATTCAGTAGGGGGCACGGGCCCCCTGGCCCCTCGGTGGAGCCGCCACTGCTTAGAGCAGCGGTTCTCAACATGTGGGTCGCGACTCCGACGGGGGGTCGAATGAGACCATCGGTAATAAGGAGTTGCGTAAGTCATAAAGTCACAATTTCATTTATTTGTATTTTCATTGTAATTAGAAATACATTTAGCACAAAATAACGTAACGCTTTCATTATAATTATATGTTCAATTCCTAAAAATGAAAATGCTTATAAGATTTTAACAGTAACAACCTATGAATGGAAATAATTTTACTGTTGGGGTCGCCAAATCTTTGGGAATTGAATTAAAAGGGTCGCGGCATTATAAATGTTGAGAACCGCTGGCTTAGATGGATAATCACCAGGAAACATAAAATGTCGAAGACTACTATGAGAAGAGGTTTCAGTGGTTTCCCCACAGGCTTACTTAGCCTCCTAAACCACATAAAATCACATTATTATTATAATAGAGCCCAATTCAATAGGTCTATGTGTCTTCTGCAAATCAAGAGTTCTGGTGACAATTCATGGTCGTCACATAGAACTCTCTCCAACGACCGGTGAAACTGATTTATGTCATTGTCCAAATGACTTCCACCGAATAAATCCATTCCTTGATAAAATGTTTGCTCATGGCATACGGCGCATCGTACTTGATCATATTAGTATTTGACCGAGGTTTGACATAGGCCCTAATAGTTTTTGCGTAGGTCTATATTTGGGTAGGATTTGGAATCTTCTTCTTCTTCTTTCTTTCCTTCCGTCTTTCCCTATTGGGTTGGACGATGGGTCTGAACGAGGATTTGGAATACTGTATTATAAACAATAAGGCTACATGTCATAGCGCGAGCAAAATACACTGTGTTTGAAAACTTTCAACACTGAACGGACGCCCAATCTGCGTCAGGCAGTGGCATCTTCTGTAAAAGAACACTTAGTTGTAAATCTTATTAGTCGCTCATAAACGAAACATTCCTTCGTTCTTTATGTTTTCCATTATTAGAATATTGGCAGTCATTTTCCTCCAATCCTTTCTATCTTCTGTGGCTCATTGCTCTCTAATTATTCACGGTTATTTGTGTTTGTCCAGTGAAAGAATTCGTCCATCCAGCTTCTTCTTGGTCGTCCTCTTCCTCTTGTTGCTCTTATTCTTCCTTTAATTAACTATCATCAATGGTCTACGGCCGAACCTCTCGTCGTTCACACTCATAGTCATTACTATCTTCTCGTTTAATTCATTCCATCTGTCCACCACTCTTGCACTAAAAAAGTGCTGTTTGCATCTCCCAACCCGTTTCTTAAAAACAATTTCATGTCGTGTCCTCTGGTTCCATCATGCTGCTTCAATGTAAAAAAACTTTATCTTGGCTTTTCACTTTGTTCGGTAGTATTTTGTATGTCTCTCGTTCTCCTTTTCCCCAAAGTTGTCAATCCACAGTGTTTTAGTCTATCCTCATAGGTTAGTCTCTGATACCCTTTGATCATCTTTGTTGCTGTGTGTTGTACTCTTCCTATGGTCTTTATGTCTTTCTTCGGGAATGGACACCATGTGCATGCTTGAACACAGTACTCTAAATGCGGGCGTACCAATGTCTTGTAAAGTCATATCATTACATCCTTCTCTCTTCTCAATACCGTTCTTTTGATCATACCTAGAATTCTGTTGGCCTTCTTAGCTGCCTCTGCACATTGTCTAGATGGCCTTAACCTGTTATGCTGGATGACCCCTAGATATTTCTCCTCAGTTTTTACTTTTAGTCCCTTCCCACGTAGCTTAAACTCATGACCTTTGTTCCCACCTTGAACCCTTGTTCCCAATATGCATTCCCACAGAGCATTTGTCTGTATTAAAAAGCATTTGCCAATCCACTGACCACTGACATAGTCTATTTAGGTCTTGTAAACAATTTTTTTTCTGCTTCACTGCCACTCTGTCCACACAGTTAGAGACGTCGTTTCATTGTTTTTCAGGGTGGCAAGACACTTTCGACCTGACAAGTTTGCGAAAAAGTTGACGATCTTTTTTAGCAGCTTGTCAGATTTAAAAACTAAATGACACAAACATTGGTGACAAAATGTTTTCTCTAAAAATCAGGGGAGCAACGGCCCCTGCCCCTGCCCCCAAATGACGTCCCGGTACACAGTTTTGCGTCATCAGCAAATTTTGAAATTTTGGACATTATATCATCATCAATGTCATTTTTATATATATATATATATATATATATATATATATATATATATATATGACAACAATAGAGGTCCTAAAAATGAACCTTGTGGCACCCCGCTTATAGCCTCGGCCCAATCTGAATACTTGCTTCTTATGCCTACCTGTTCAGAACCCAATTTTGTATCTAACAAAGAACTCTACCTCTAATTCCACTGGCCTGAAGCTTGGCTGCCAGTCTTGAATGAGGTACTTTATCGAATGCTTTTGCAAAGTCCAGGTATATTACATCAACTGATTTTCCCTCATCTAGCTTGTCATAAATCTCCTCTAAAAGGTCCAGAATGTTTGTTAAGCAAGATCGTCCCTTATTAAATCCATGCTGGCTATCCTTTAAAATATTGTGTCTCATAAGATGATTCAAAAACTTTGCTTTTACTATTTTTCCAGAATTTTACATAGTATGCAGGTCAAGCTCACTGGCCTATAATAGCCTGGGTTTTTAATATTGGAGTGACTACTGAATCCCTTCAGTCTCTAGGAACTACTCCCTAACTAAGTGACACATTGAATATTGTGGTAACTACCTCACAAACCTCATGTCTTACCTCATACACAATTTTGGGTGTACTGTATAGGCCTATTGTCTATTCCAGGGCTTTTGTCAGGTCGCTGCATTGATTGTGCAAGGATGAAAGGGAATCAAGGCCATTCTTTCTGCAGCCTCTGCGAGTTCATCTCTGCTGCAACTCCACTTATAATTGTTTTGCTACTTACCATAGAATAAATCATACGATCCTAATAATTAATGTCATTAGTCTAATATCCTTAAGTATGAAACATTCTCTAATCAATGTTTGCATTTGCTCATCGTATCTTATTTTTGTGTTTGCAAACTTCATGGAACTTTTCATGTAATTGCTTGCCTCTGTACCATCGGGACTGTAAAGTCCCAAATTTGATATTACATTTAAAATCATTTTAATACAAATTTTGTTTTACCTAAACCTTTTCACAAATGTTTGACCAAGATTTGCCCCGGCACCACTGAATGTTATGTTTCCCCTCATGATTCATGAAGCACAACGAGTTATTGTGTTAATGTGAAAGGTGCAAAAGCTTGGACTGCAGTACTAGGACGAATAAATCAGACCACCTAAAGAGGCTTATTCTGTAAGAGCTCGTTTCATGTTTAATACAGTCGCCTATTAAAGGATTATTACCAGGAAACTAACTTTGAAATATCTGCTTTGCTTTGTTGATGTCGCTTTCATAGATTTTCACCGAAATAACTTTGAAGTTTATATTGTGAATCAATAAATCGAAAAGTTTTTGAAGGAAAATCTTCATCTCTGAATTATCAATCATTTTGCAAACACGACCCAATTCGTCTTCAGTGCTGCAGCAGATGTAAATAACAATGCTTTGACCTCGCTTGACGGCTATAATAATCAGCTGAGTTGCGCTTAACACACGATTTGCCTGTTCCGCTGAAACATTCCTTTGTAGAAGTAAGTTGGCGAACTCGTTGGCAATCTGCGTTTCTGTTTCATCCAGATTGTCAGTCTCCAGCGTTGCATGAACTGGTACGAGAACTACAAAAGTGAGCGTTTAAGATACAGAACACCCGTGATGTTTCAAATTGCCCTCAGCAGAGAAGTTGAAAACATTAAACTTACTACAAGGCACTCTAATCACACAGTCTCAGAGTAGTAACCTGCAGTAAAAAGCGGCTGAATAGCTTCTACACGATACTACAACTACTACATGTACAATTGCAACTAATATATAATTAATCTTCTCCCGTCTACTACTACTACTACTACTACTACTACTACTACTACTACTACTACTACTACTACTACTACTACTACTACTACTACTACTACAACTAAAAATACAACACAACAACTACTATTACTGCTGGTGCAATTACAACACTCAATACAGCTCAAAAATTCTGAGAGTGCTCATCTGCATTAAGAGCTCAATTTGCTTGTCATGCACAGCTGTCATAGGAATGCCGCAAAGAATGATGATGATGATGATGATGATAATAATAATAATAATTATGATAACGATGATCATGATGATGATGGTGGTGGTGAAGAAACACCGTCAAGTGCAACCGACTTTGTGACAGATTGATCAAGATACTATTAAAATCTTTTAAATCATCAACTCGCGTAGCCAGCGGAAGGCCTTTGCGTTGCCTTAGAACCGTGGCCACAAAGGATGGTATAACGCTACAGCGTTATAGGAGGTGCGTTGTAGCTGTCCCGGCGGAGTTGATCAATCTATCTGATACTTGGACGACCACGAGATCGCCTCCAGGAAGGATCGGGACGATGACTAGATGACAGGTCGAGATAGGTACCTAGTATCCGAATTGCCGGGATGTCCCCGTTGAGGCGGTTAACGTAGCCGAACAAGGCCGGTCGGCGAATGATTAGCGGCACGGCGAGTGGAGGCTTTGCAGCTTGAGTAAGAACTTCTTCCTAATGAAAAAGTCATAGCATCAAATTCTTTTGATGGAACAGAGACACTTCGTGTGTAAGGCCTCTATCTTACGAAGATTTACGGATAGTAGCGTCTATGTTTCCGCGGCGTAAAGCAGCACAGACGAGTGGCGTAGCGTGCACTTTCGCAGCCTCTGGTTCATGGCTAATCCGCCGCCCCAATTTCATTCATATCAGATTCGGATCTAGGGTATCATCAAAAAATTAGAAGTTTTAATTTGCCGCCCTTCTAAAAAAATTCCGCCTTCACAGAAAGCCCATGACGAGCAAAAAACGCAGTTGCTTCCAATATTTGTCATCCCCGTCATGTGTGCCGCCAATGGCTAAAGCCACAATAGCCATCGGCACGCTGTGCCTCCGGCACTGACATCATCAGGACCTTGTACATGCGAATCTTGAGCCCGAGAGATATACTTTGGTCCCTCCAGATGTTGCTGAGAGAGAACTTGGCTGAGGAGAAGAGGGAGATGCTTCGTTTAAGGTCCTTATTGCAGTGCCCGTTTGACGACTGCGTACTGCTGAGATACTGTATACTGCAGATCTCTGTTGGTTCTACGGTTTCGCTGCCGATTGACACCGGTGAAAGAGGAGGGCCGCAATCACAGGTTTTGTTACTGTCTTCTATGAGGCCTTAGAACCCAAAGTTGCGGCGGCGGCACTGAAGTCGGATATATATTTCGTGGGATCAGTTTCAGGAGGCAGAAAGATTGTGGTGTCGTCGACGTAGATCAGGTCCGAGAAGTAATGGAGGTCGACGTTAATTCCTGGATCAGATGACGTATGGTTCAGAATCCAATCGATGGCGATGCAGAACAGACCAGGTGCGAGGATACACCCCTTTCGGGCGCCGGACGATGTTTAAAATTTTGCGGAGAGGTTTTGATCAACACGGATGGAGGCGTCTGTGTGGTGATGGAGTTCGATAATCAGTCGAAGTATGATGTCAGGCATGCCCTTTGAACGGAACGCCTTTTAGAGCGTCTCACGGTCGACCGAATTGAGCGCTTCTTTGATGTCAAGGTAAGCAACGTTCAGGGGACGGTCGAATTCGCGATGCAGTCGGGACAGTCTGTTTCTTGGTCCACTGTGTCGAAGGCCGCCGAGTTCCCGAGTAAACGTTCGTTATCGCGTTAACAATGTCATTAAAATACGCAGGATGGCAGTTTCTGTAGAATGGCCACTTCTGTAAGTCGACTGGTCTTTCGGCATTAACCCGATCGCCTACAGGTGTCCGACCATTTTCACTGGCTACCTTATCCTGTTCGAGTTGAGTTTCGTGTGCTGAGAGCGGTTGCACTCTCTCTTTGTGGTGCCACTCCATCTTACCTGTCAGAGCTACTCCATCCTCCTATCTCTATTCCTGGTCAGCCATGTCTTCGGTCCACAACCCATGGTCTTCTCAGTGTGCCCCAAACACGAACCTCCTTGTTCCTGAAGCGAGGTTTTGAATCAGTTGGCCCTATCCTTTGGAATGCTCTTGACGCCAGTATGCTTGGCTTAGCAACTCATAATTCTATGGCCCTCTTTTTGAAACGACGTAAAACATCTCTTTGTCAATATGCAGTAATTGCAGCGTGATCTATTCTGAGTGATTCTTCAGAAGATGCGCCATATAAATATTTTGTGACATTACATTACATATTAACAATTCTCCCAAATATTTTGTGACATTACGTTACATATTAACAATTCTCTCTAACTCTGGTACGCGGTGCATGGTACATCGTACACGAGTACACGAAGAGATATAAGTACACAGTACACGGGTACACGAAGAGAGATTAGGTACACGGTACACGTGAGGCAGAGAAGGTTCACAGTTCACGTGAAATAGCTGAGGTACACGGCACACGAGAGAGAAGGTACACGAGAGCTAAGGTACACGAGCACGTGAGGGATAGCTAAAGTACACGGCACACGAGGTATAGGTAGGAAACACGAAGTGCAGAGAAGTGCAGAGCTCAGTGGAAATAAAGAATTAAAAGCCTGGATAGTGAAGCTAAAAATGGAGAGTCTGTACAGCTTCCTAATCAAGACTGAGAGTAAAAACCTATGCCAAACAGCTAGGTTCGAACGGCCACGTTATCTACTGAGAGATTAACCACTGTGTAGCCAGCCGGGCCAGAGCCATTTGAAAGAGATACTGTTAGCGTGCAGTAGCGGAACGGACGAAATCTTATGCGGAGATCGTTAAAGAAAGCGCACCGTCGGGGGCATTGAAGGAAGGAATTCGCGAGATTACCGTGAAATCCAAGGAGCAGAAGCCATCGCCAGCTACAAGAAGGCCGAGAAACACCTTCGTCTACGTTGGAGAAGAGGCCGAGAGCGTCAGAGTCGAGAAAATGGTGGTGCTCATTGGGAATTCCAATGAGCAACAAGTGGGACAAAATTTGGCGGAGCAGTCCAACAAATTTGTCACCATTTGTCAGCCGGGAGTAAAGCTCGAGGATGTCCAGGAGATACTGAACTCAACCCACAAGGATGGTGACACTTGTGTGTTTGCAGTGGGAACTAATAATCTTTTTTCTGATGAGAAGGAAGATATTACAAAGAAGTATAAATTTATTTTGCAGGAATTAAAGAAGAAAAGAAGACAAGTCGTGGTGATGGGAATCTTGCCAGGCAGACTGTCACGGGAAATGGAGAGGAAGAGGACCAGCGTCAACGACGAACTGTGGGAACTATGCAAGACCGAAGGAGCGGAGTTTCTGAATGCTGACTTCGAAGTTTGGGACAGGTATTTGGGAAAGGATGGGCTGCATCTCAACAGGTATGGTGCAGATAAAATAGATAGGTAAATACCTGAGTGTGTTGAATGCTGCCGTAACTGTAAGGCTTTAAACTAAGTAGGTCGACAATTAGGGACAAAGCCATATTTCTAAGTGGTAAAGGTGAAAATAAATATGGAGATAATATAGACGTAATTAGGCATAAATCTGGGGGTGACACAGAATATGGTTTCTCTAGTTGTCACAATTATAATACAGATGAAATTATTAAGAACGGTAATGTAGGTAGTATGTCGGGGTATGGCAAACCACTTAAATGTTTTTATGTAAATGCCAGGAGTTTGATTGGGGTTTATAAAATGGCCGAGTTGGAGATGCAAGTAAAAGTTATGTGTCCAAACATTATCGGAATCACAGAATCATGGGTCAAGTGTGACATTGATGATATCGAACTAAATTTACAGGGATATGTTATGTTTAGAAAAGATAGGGAAAATCAGAGTAGCAAAGGTCATGGGGCAGGAGGGGTTCTGCTGTATATTAAAGAAGGCTTGCATGCATGCCATGGAGCGAACATACATAGAAAATGATCAATTTAAGGAGCATAAATGGTGCGAAATCAGAAGCAACAGAGAGAATATATTGGTAGGGATTTGTTACAGAACACCAAGTGCTATGGAAGAAGCAGATAATGGAATGTTTGCTTTATTAAACAGGGTGTCAAGAGAAAATGTTGTTATACTGGGTGACCTTAATTATCATGTAGACTGGGAAACGCTGGATACAGAAAGACCATGTGATAGGAAATTTCTAGACTGTGTCAATGATAATTTTCTGTTTCAGCATGTGACAAGGCCAACAAGAGGCAACAACATATTAGACCTGGTTCTAACAATAGAGGAAAATATAGTTTCCAACGTGAAGGTTGGGCAGAATTTTGCAACAAGTGATCACCAAATGGTCAGTTTTACTATTAATTTTGGAATTGGTCAACAAAAGCAGTTTCTAGAAAGACGTGACATTTTTAAGGGAGAATATGACCTGGCAAGGAAGATTATCACAGAAATGGATTTGGAGAGGGAGATAACAGGAAAAGACACAGAGGAAGGCTGGATCATGTTTACCAAATGTATGTCCAAAGTCATAGAATTGACCATTCCCAAACAGAAGAAAATTAATAACAAACTTCTTTGGATAACAAGAGAAGTGCAACGAAAAAGAAGGGCGAAAAACAAAGCGTGGAGGAAACTAAGTAAACTCAGATTAGCAAGTAAAGGAAATGAGCAGAACCAACACAGACTTAAGATCTTGGAGGAACAGTATACTCAGAAAAGAAAAGCATCAGCAGTTACTAACAAGATGGCTATTGCAAATTTTGAAGGCAGGTTAGCAAAAAATATAAAACAGAACAATAAAAGTTTCTACAAATATTGTAATAGAAAATTGAGACGAAAGGACATAGTCGGTCCCCTCTTGGACGGCGCAGGATGTGCAATAACAGACGATGTAGAAACTGCACAGATTCTAAATAACTATTTTTGTTCAGTATTTCCATAAGAAAATACAAATGCCATGCCAGTAGCCAAAATTGTGTTCGATGGAAACGAAGAAGAAATGCTAACAGATATGGCGTGTACAAAATAATGTGTCATCAAGGCTTTGACCAATTTAAAGACAGACAAGAGCCCAGGATTAGATGGCTTACATCCGAAGTTTCTTTATGAAGTTCTAAATGAAATAGGACAGGCGATTGCATTGATTAATTATCAGTGAATCACTCAGAACTGGAGTAGTACCACAAGACTGGGTTCGTGAGAACTGACTTCATTTACAAAAAACTCTTGACCGCCAAACAGTCCAGGTCTCAATTCCCTCGACTATTATATCTGAGAACCATGCTGGAGCAGTTTAACGTGTTGATTTCAATGCTGCATAACATAACCGAACTGAAAGTGGCTTTGCAGAAAATTTGGAACAACCTGTCAGATGAAACCATAAAGAAATCTGTTTTGGGTTATCAGAAAAGACATTGCGTGTGTTGAAGCTGAAGGAGGGCATTATGAATATTGTATTAATAAATAAATAACCTTTGACAAATTACGCCCGATGATCATCTTGAACAATTGTATAAGTTGAACTTTTTGAACAATTCAAAACATGTTGTCTGTTGATTCGCAAGAATTGAAGTTTGATTTTGATATCTCACAATATGACAAAATTACATGCAAATGAGATGAAAATTTAAAGAAAGATGGTAAAATATGTGTTGTACACGTGTTGCATATTTGATATAATTATATTTTTGAATTTTTAAGAAATCATAGTTTCTCTGCTGGAGTTTTTTTCTGAGACACTAGTATATAGAACAACAATAGATGCCTTTACCTCCTCCTGTTTCGAAGATCTCTGCAATGTGACTCTGATTTGACTCACGAAGACATTTGATAGTCTGTCCATAGGAGCGCAGACTGCATCTCCTGATGATTTCCAAAAGAGCTTCACTTTTCTCATACGACGTTGACTTTGATGAAATGAATTCAAGCTGTCGTCTGTTTATAACACCATCTGAATAGAGACGAGCAATTAGATCACAAGTATCGAGAATATCAATGAGTGCTTCATGATTACTCTCTAGTATTGAGATCTCCTTCTCTGTCAAAGGCCAATCTTCGTCGAATTGTGGACTTCGTTCTGCAAATAAAATACCGAAGTGTTCACAATTTTTGCAAATGAGATTCCTATTTCATAACATTGATTTTGTTTCTATAACTAATATTTTAAAAATCAAAAAGCAACATTCCATGGTAGATATTTTATCGTCTTTCGGCTATTGTCATTTTCTATCAGATCTCTGGGGGTGTTGCAGTTTCCTCCAACCAGAAGTAGCATTGGACAGGCCATCTACGGGAATGTCCTGGGGCGGAAGATGGCAGAGTGGGTTACGTGCTGGAGCGTCAGGCTGACGGAGCGGGTTCAAGCCCCGCCAGTGCCCCTAGTGGCTTTCACACAGGCAGTAATGCCTTCTAAGCCACTTTAAATCATGCTAAGTCTAAGTCAAGTCAAGTCCTATTAAATAAGGTTGATGAAGAAAGGCGATTCCCGCCCAAGACGTAAGGTTGTCGACCTTCTGTAGTCCATCTACGGGAATGTCCTGGTGGGGCTTCAGCTCATGTGACAAAGGGCGCGAAATGCGTAGTACCGCATACGGCAGCGGTGATGTATTAGATTGAAGAAGGAATGTTATGTTTAGGTTATGGGAGGGGCTGAACGATAATTATCCTTTCAGCTTTTCTAATGTCTGCCACAATTTTCGCTTCATATGGTACTGCACACGAGTGCCAACAGATCTGGATGTGACAGGGAGGCGGTATACCACTAAGACCTATGATCTTAGTGCCGCCCGACTTTTTCACTTTAGTTCCAACCTTTCTATCTCTTTAGATGTCGACAACGAGATATCGCTTCATTCCTAAGTAGTCATAGGAGACAATGATTTATATCCAAATAGTTGGATAGTTGAGACGTTCAGAGAGAAATATACGAAGCAATCATGCTCAGACCGACCAGATCCGTCGATGCAGCCAGAGCTCCATGGAAGCAGCCAATAGCAAATTAGCCAGCAGTTCTCAGGATCAAATAATTACCAATGACTCTTTTATCTTTAACTTTTATGCAATATAAAATTTTACCTCCACATGCGTTGAGATAGTTGACAATATGCTGTTGTCCTGTGTCTTTTAGTGCTTCACACAATTCAGAAATCTTTTTATTCGTTAAAATTGTATCTAATAGCAGTGAGTTTCTTCTTATGAATGTATCTTTGGCTTTGATATCTTGAATTTCTCTTAAGCTAAGAAACCCTTTCGAGCGCAGTTTGTCAATCAAGCCGAAGTCCGAGTCGATTATTTCTTCCAGGAACACTCGGGTGTTGCGCAAAAGGTTTTCCAACTCATCCATGTTACTAGAGAAACAATCCAACTGAAAAATATTGAATTTGCAAGAGACGATTAGTAGAAAAGCTATTGCAGTTTATTGCAAAGTTAAGCAAGAGATGACTCTAATCGCATAGTTGACTAATGCAAATGAAGAAATGGAAACTAGACACATGTTTTGAAAACATGAGCGCATGCACCGTCATTTCTTTTCTCTTTTCGCAGTTAATTTCAAGGCGAACGTTTGCTCCATTCTCGTAAATCCTGTTGGTCATATCTTGTAGGGTAGTTTATCTTTCATTCGTCAATGTGTTTGGTTGTTTCTGTTTCTCATCTTTTCTCCAATATTTGAATGATTTAAGCAATTTGAATGCGATACTTTTGCTCTCCAGATTTATTTGGACTAATTACGCCTAGTTTAGGTATAACTAAACTGTGTCTTTTGTCGGGGTCTACGATATGAATTTAGGGTTTGTTTCTGGCTGTAGTTTAATCTTGCGCTTGCCGCCTGGGTGCCTTCCTCAGGTCAACTTAACATTTCATGAAGACTGGAGACTTCTAATTCACCAGGTCTCTCTGGGTAGCTGATTCCAAAATAAATTCAGTTGTGACTTCGTGAAGACAATAACAAATATCTTCTCATCGTTGATTACGGTAACGATTAATTGCAAAATATTCACACAATACAATGCAGTATGATCACAATATTTTAAAGATAATATCTGTTGTATGCAAAATGATGTCTAAAAGCCATGGTCTGTCTAAAATACCTTAGCGGCGTAGCCAGAATTTTCCGAAGAGATGGTTACGAACGACCAATGCCAACTTCGAAAAATCATGACAAGCAAAAAATGTCGTGACCTATTAGTTTGCTACATTTAGTTAGTTATATAGCTATATGTTTTCTTTGCTTTTTTAGCTATCTTAAGTCCGATTTTGGCGATCCTCCGCCCACAGAATAATAATACGCAATAAAAAATTGTGGTCCGCCAACCAAGAGGGGTTAATCCCACCCCTGGCTACGCCACTTAAAACCCTAGCTTTGTTTCCGACACTTATTCGACACACAAAATCGTACTAATAGCTAAAGAAATTCTCAATAATATTTCTTTATCTCTTAACAGACTCGTCTCAACGACTTCAAGTTTCAACTATAACACGAGCTACACTCACATTTCATTCGCCGAAAGAATTCACTTCGCATAATTAGTTCACATGTTGCTGTATTGAATTATGGAACGAATTTGAAACTCTTAAGCTAAGACTATCATTCAGCAATCAGCTTTGTTGCTGCGCCAAATTCAAGCGTCTGCTGTTCAAACAAATGGCATGCAAAGACTGCGAATGGCGTAGTCCGCAATTACAGTCAGTGGCGTAGCGTGACTTTTGGGGGCCCGGGGGGCATCTTTGCCATGGGGGCCCCAGAGTTTCGAGCTGACGAGCAAAAAAAACGTTATCGCCTCTTTCTTTTACATCCTGACGAGCAAAAAAAAAGGTCGTCAACACATCATTTCTAGATTTCTAGGGTTAGGGTTAGGCATAAGTTACGGTTAACCCTAACCTAACCCTAGCTTAGACCTCTCTTCGGGGCCCCCCGCCCGGGGCCCGGATGGCTGTCAACAAAGTGCCCCCCCACGTTACGCCACTGATTACAGTAAGTGTCTGTTTTCACATACGAGAGGCCAGGTTGCGCTCCAAAGTTTATAATTACAAAAGGACATTTATACTGTCAGTAGCGCTGAGGTATAGACGCGTTCAGATAATAAGTAGGCCTATGTGATTGAGATTCATACATAATCACAGTAATATCACCAGTACAGTCAGAAGGCAGTTTTTGTCTCGAGTTGCTCTTGATTCTTCAAGTCCATCTGTAGCTTCTCGGCCTTCTCCTTTAATTTATATTTGGTTGAAGAATGAGAAAGTAGATAGCAAATATTTTATATATCACAAAGCAAATAAATTTACACTTATCTTATTTCAAAATAAAACGGAACACAATATCTCTTAAAAGATTACAAACTGAAAGGTTTATTAAAAATAATAAAAAATGTTACCTGTCTACTAAGGACACAAACACTCAAGCGCACGCACGCATCCTATACAGGGCTTACCCGCTCTCTTATACATGAACGCACGCATTGCCTTTGCAGTGTTTATGCGGTCGCGCTCTGATGGAGTCAGGGCCTAGCCAGCTATCCCAGAAGAGGCCTGGGCTCTGTGCTGTATGCAGGACAGTTAGGCGACTCCACTGCGGTGACTGTAAATGCACCTCTCTGGGCCCCACACCAACCCCTACCCCGGCTCTAGTTAGTCACCATTACACCCGGACAGCGGGGTACCTCGATGACTTCACCCTGGGCGGGAACGCAAACAACGTCGTAAGCATGTCGCAGTCATCGAGCTAGGTCTTTCATTGAACCACCCTGAATGCAAAATAACATCGAAAGGCCCAAATCCAGCAACAGACAACTCGCTGGATCGTTTTAAAACGCACAGACCCATAGGACTCCATTGGGACCTCTTGAGGCCCCTCTTTCCATTGCTCAGGCATTTGAGTCCCTAATGTCATGCCACACCAACGAGCTAAATATAACAGACCATAGAGATAGACCTGAGGGTCGGCAGCGGCGTTTGACCTCTCTATCACCGGCGGCGGCGCGCCGAACCAATTTTATCGGCGGCGGCGTGGACTTCATTGTCGGCGTCAGCGGCGTCGGCGGCGTACCAACGGTTAATACAGCACAATACGCGTGAATTCAAAAGATACCAGATGATATCGTCGTTTTTGTTCAATTCTCATTGTTTTTGTCACCCGTTTCATTTGAAAACAATGTTATAAAGTAAAGTAAAGTAAAATCTTGTGGATTTCTATAGCGCCTTGGAAAGCAGCACAACAGTAGCTGCTTATTCTTAGGCGCTCAGCCTCTTTTAAAATAGCTATGGGGAAGGTATATTATCAGCCAGGCAATAGTCAGCATCCAAAGGGCAGTGAGGCTGGGTTGTTACAGCTATGGAGGATATGAGTTTAGAAAAAGGAAGGATTTAAGCTTAGACCTGAAGACTTGAGGAGATAATGCGGGAATTATAGGAAATGAGGAATCGGATTTTATTGTTTGAAAGTGTCCAAGTCTGCGGAGGGAAGCTGGGATCGAGTTCCAAAGTTCAGGTGAGGCGTATGAGAAGGCACGGTTGCAAATTTTCAGGGATGACTGATTGAGTGGGCGTAACAGAGTGAGGTAAGATGATGAACGTGTGGGTCGAGGCGGCTGAGGGGTTAATAGTGATCTAAGGTAGACAGGTTTTGATGACTGAAGTGAGCTATGTGTAAGTGTTATTATCTTATATTGGATACGTTCAGTTATTTTAAGCCAATGTAATGATTTTAGTATGGGTGAAATATGGGAGAATTTAGGTGACATAGTAACAGCACGAGCAAGTGCATTTTGTATTGATTGCAATTTGTTGATAGAGGCTTTGGAAATGTTATAGTAGAGGGAGTTGCAATAATCTAATTTGGAGTGGACTATTGAGGTAGCAATTGTGGAGGCAGTTTTAGTATCTAGGCAAGGACGTAGGCGGCGAAGGTCACGAATATGAACATAGCAGGCTTTTGATAGTTGGGAGATTTGTGATTCGAAGTTTAGAAAAGAATCAAATTTGAATCCTAGATTTCTATCAGTTGGAACAGGGATTATTGTGGTGTCAGGAGCCAAAACTAGTTTAGGATTGTCAATTTTTTTGAGTTGTTGGGGTAGTCCAATTAAAAGAAACTCTGTCTTAGATGGGTTAAGAGCGAGGAGATTAGATGACATCCAAGCAGAGATTGATGAGAATCCAGATTCAAGCTCAATAATAGAAGCATGGAATGAAAGAGGTGAGAAGGAAAGGAATAGCTGGGTGTAATCGGCATAAAGTTGTAAATAAATAAACGTATAATACATATTAAAAATAACATTATGGGAGTATCCAGAACACTCTTTATGCCCACCAACATAGCCAGTATCTATGCTGGTGGGCAAGAAATCTGCTTCTGCCATTGGCGTCTATTAATAGACGTCATCTGCCATTGGCGTCTATTAATAGACGTCAATGGCTTCTGCCCACCAGTGGGCGGAGCAACCGGATTTGTTGTTAAACACTGGATACCCTAATACAGTTTAAAAAACATCTTATCATATCATATTGCTTCGTTATATATCCCAAATTGACCAAAAATGAAACTTTTAAATAGTTTATATGCCAAATTAGAAAACAAAGCACTGCCGACATCAGACTAAGAAGATTTAAACTAAACTAAGAGGAATTGAACAAAAACGCTCTCAGTTACGATGCATATATGTTCACCATCAGAACTGGCAGTTCTGATCATCATCAGAAGCGCGTGGCCGGCGGGGGCCGTTGCGTCACCCCTTGACCATGACCCCGCCGAATGGCACGACTCCAGAGAGTAGATGGAATCTCGCTGGTCTGGGAACGGATGTGGTCGATCCATCTTTTCCTGGGACGACCAGGACAGCGCTTCCATGGTCGGTCAGGTGGACGACCGATGGATAGGTCGACGCGGCAGCGGAGGGCTTGATGAACAGGAACTGTCCTTTCGAGTCGAGCTGCATGTCCAAAAAAGGCAAGGCGGCGCCTACTTATCAGTTCATTGAGTATGGTAATCCAGTCCGCGAGGATATCTTCGCGTTGGTAATGAAATCATACCAGCGTACTTCAAGGATCTGACGTTGGCACCTCATATGGAAGGCTTCCAACTTCCTTACTTCCGAGGCGAGTAAGGTCCATGTCTCGGCCGCGTAAAGTAGGACATACAGAACAAGTGTCTGGTACAGACGAAGCTTGATGGCCAGAGAGAGACGTCTGTCCTGCCAGATATAATGCAGGTAGAACATGGCAGTAGAGGCTATGGTGATGCGTCTGGTCAGATCTTGATGACAGTGTCCATTGGAGGACTGCACGCTACCAAGGTATGTGAAACTGTTTACTGACTCAACACACTCTCCATCAACCACGATAGAGGGGGGCTGTGATCCACATCTTAGGTTCTGTAACTTGGTTTTAGTCCAGGAAACCTTCATACCAAGAGGAGCAGAAGCATGGCTGAAACTAGAAAAGTATTCAGAGGCATTGGTAGCAGAAGGTAGAAACAGAGTTGTATCGTCTGCGTAGACCAGGTCTGTGAAGCGGTGTGACCCGACGCTAATGCCATGGTTCACAGACATGTGACCTAAGATCCAGTCGATGGCAATGCAGAAGAGGATTGGTGCGAGTATACAGCCCTGTCTCACACCAGATGTAGTCGAGAATCGAGCAGAGAGATTATGACCGACCCGAATGCTAGCTCCCGTATTCTGGTGCAAATCTTCTATCAGACGGAGCAACATATCTGGAATTCCATTGGCACGCAATGCCAATTTGAGTTAACTAGTGTTGACTATATATGGTGAAGACATTTTTATCCACGTATTACAACAGTGTTGGTCTAATCTGGTTACATGAGAGAAATAATATCGCCATAGAAACGCCGGCGTCACGCCGATATTCTCTCGGCGGCGGCGGCGGCGGCGCGCCGATACTATATTACCGGTGGCGGCGTCGTCATGCAAAACGTCGGCGGCGGCGGCGCGGCGGCGCACAGGTCTACAACTCTACATAGAGAATAAGAAATGTAAACATCAGAAAAAGACTGTGGATGCAAGAAAAAAATAATAGATAAAATCAGAAGAAGACATACTGTAGATGGTATAGACATGCAAATTATACAGCTGCTGCCAATCTAAAAACAGAATTGATAACTCACCTGTTTCAAAAGTATGTTCCTTATGCTGCAGACAGGATCGTAGTCCAGAAGGGATACATTGCCTACACTTTAGCTGACTTGTAGCCAGCGAATGTGTAGGCGATGCGACGCTAGACCGACAGTCTTAAACACCAGTACCTTTAGCCTACAGATTTTATGCGCAGTTGGTGAAGTATGTTCAAAAGTGACTTGGACCAATAAGAACTTGCGCTCTTAGAATTTACTCTTGCGTATGAAGTAAACAGCTGACGGCGACGTTGTGATAATAGGAGCGTCTTTTTTAAATAGATCGGATACGCATAATTGCATTTCTACTTCACTGACTGTCAAGGTGGCTGGTGTGGGATAAGGGTTGCATTGATGTTTTCGAGAAACGAGGTCATGTCGATTTTATTAAGACCGTAGAAAGAGTAGCTGTCGTGAGGCGGAAAATGTGAAGAGGTGGTGAGCGATGACAAAATAAGATGGAAATATTTTCAGACGGTGAGAAATAATTAATTGGTGAACACGAAGGCAGTGACGTCTTTTTAATGCAGTTATATATAGCCTAATAAACGATAAGTGAAATATTGGAAATTATAGATATTAAAATTGAACATCAACAGAGATATGATTTGCATCAAACATGCGACCAGAAATCACACAGTCTTCGCATTTTACGTCATTCATTGTTCAATTAATCCAACACTGTACTGCCAGTGAACTTTTTGGAAAAAACAGATGGTGCACTTAAAAAACCAGAAAAAACAGGTTCGCAAAAAGGTCCAATAACATGAAAAAATTCATTAAAAAATCGTGACAAACCTGACATTTTTGAAAAATTTCGTAACTTCGTCTCCAAAAGTCTTGACAAGCCAAAAGAGGTCGTCGTCAAGTAAACTTTATCCTATTCAAATATTAATAGAGTCCTGACAAACAAGAAAAGGTTGTCAACATGGAGTACATCTGAAAACTCCTAATTTTCTAACTTTCACTGCATAAATCAGGCAACTTTATAAATTTCCGCAGATTAAAAAACAGATTCCGCAAAAAACCCAACCAACCAGACGAGGCCCAAGAAAACCAGATTTGGTTGGAAAAAACCCACATTGGCAACACTGATCCAAAATGATCGAAGTTGACGTAGCGTTTATGTGTGCGTGTTATGTTTGTTTACAGCCGCGTCCGAATCACAGACTATGAGCGTCTGTGTGTGTGTTTGGTTCACCCTTCTCAACCAGGGCTTGACACTGGTTATGGCGGAATTACTTACCAGTTATGCAGAATCTGCCTGATCGGCGGCGTCAGTTTCCCTTTCCGGCTCTCCGACATCAGAGGAGGTGTACGCGGCTGCCGGGCAGGCCGCACACTGAGGACGGCCGCTCCTCAACGTAGGGTTCTCGTTTTCCTCCTCTGACTCTCTATCCGTACCGGCCCCGGCCTCGTCCGAGAGACCCTTTAACTCATGCCTCTTATCGCTGGCCACCGCTTGGTCTCGGCGCCTTAAGCGATTTCGATAGGTATTCCTGGTCTCTGACTTCGACTTGGCCCCACGTCTCTTCAATCTCGGCAATCTAACCGTCTTCCGCTCTCTTATAGACAGGCGGCGTTGTCTCTTGGCTTCCACACACGCTAGGTAACTTCTGCTCTCGCTTTTAGACGGGCAGCGGCGTCTATTTGCTTCCTCAGCGCTTTCACCAAACCCGAGGTTAACCGTGCCTGAATGGACGACGGTCCACTCTTTTCCTTGGCCGTCGATTCACCCAAACTATCTCCCCGCGCCTTTACGACAGGCGGGCGTCTGTCTCCTCCATTGGCTCAGAATTGACCTCCTGGGCACTAACGTGACCTCAGGTAGGCGAGGTTCATCACAGCCAAGGCTCACCTTCACGGACAGTGCGCTGAGACTCCGGCGTCACAGCGACTTTCAAAGACACGAACACAACTTGTCTTTATTGGTTTATTTTTATTTATTTATTAATAAACCAAGCAACAATGACAACAATGGCTACAGTGGCAACACTGGTAACACGGACAAAGACGCGGTAGCTAGACGCAGTCCAGACAGCCAAAATAACTAGCGTCAACGGAAATGCAATCAATAACCTTTGATACGTCAGTATGAAACGATAAGCTTTAGCACTTTAAACGGGCTCCAAATACTCGCTTTCAATCGCTGTGCTTTCTTTACTCTATCGCCTCACAGTATAAGCGAGCATAGTACGAAAAGAAGATCTCATATTCATGACTGAAATTTTTAGAGTTTTGAAACTTTTTGACGGGCACTTAGGCGGATTTTTCGTCAGTAGTCTGTATTTTCGCGTAGTTGCCGTCAATAGGAAATAGTTGGGTCCTGCCTAATAGCGTTTTCCTTAGCGGTGACCAGGGGCTTCGTCTACGACTAAGCGACGCGGCAATAGCTCCTGCCAGCTGGGCGCGCGTCTCAAGCGAACTTTAGTTACAACAGCCGCCTGCGTCCTCCTATATATTGACGCGTGCTACATAAATTCCCATATTTCTGAGATTTTCGATTTTCAGAGCCAGCCCTTGAGGGCGCTCGCCCTCTAATGTCCCTATCTTAGGCTATCTATGCGTTTTATCCGTCAGAAAGTTTAACTTCGGACCCACCCCTCTAGCGTCGTCGGTAGCGGCGAAAGGCGCTTCGTCGCCGGCGACGCGCATCGCCAACAGGTCCTGGTGGTCCGAGCGCCGGTCTCTAGGCGGAATTTTAAACTGTAGGGCCACGAACGCTTAGGTGCCGTGAGAGCAGGGAACCTAAGCAGTGACGTCGTCTTTATCGGTGGTAAGCGACCCCGTCTACGGCCCAACCCTTCGCTAATCACTCCTGGTAACCGGGCGCCGGTGTTCAGGCGTACGCATCGACTACACAGCCGGCCGACCGCTGCCGTTCTCTCTCCTTCTTTCCATCGCTCCAACCGCCTGTTCCCTTCGTCAGCGGCCAGCCAGCCGCCGTCTCCGCGCATCCTCCGTCAAACATGCGACGATTTTCAGCGGCCCAACTCTCTAGTCGCTGAAGACCGAAGGCTCTCCCGGGAACCTATTGTCGTTGCCGGTTTCTGTAACCTATCTCTTGGTCTTTGGGCGGGCGTGGCGATTCTAATAATTTTACCGAAGCCTTAGCGTCGTAGCCTAGCGTGTGCTCTGTCCGTTTTACATGAATTAAAACTGTATTAATTAATTAAAATTAGTACAAATACATTATTATAAATGCTATTTAATTAGATTAAATTATTAACTAATAAGTTTATACAGTTAAACAATCTTTAATAATAATAATTAGAAAATAATCTATCATATTAAAATCGTATTCTGTATGTCTGTTACCTTCAAGCGTTCTGATTGGTTGACTATTGGTAGACGGTTTAGACCGTTTAGTCCTTACGTCGCGATGCGTTGGTGGACGATGTTCGAAGACGACGTTGCTATTGGTAACAATTGTTCGTAGTTTAACACGGTTTAGTCGAGTCATTGCAGCGTCAGAGGGGTGGGCGTGCGACGACGTTGCAACGTACATTTTAACGTACACAAAAAATACGTGTACAGTGTCACAAATGGTCACAGTTGCGTGATTTTAACGTACATAGGCCTAATGATTACGTGGCGCAGAGCTTGGCTAGGTGGCGTATGTCCAGTACATCATTGAAACGTTGTTCAGCATGAATTCAATGATTGGGTTTTAGTATTATCCTGCACTGCGAGCGAAGCGAGCGCGAGCGAAGCGAGCGCGAGCGAACGAGCATCTTTCTAGTAATAATAATAATAATAATAATAATAATAATAATAATAATAATAATAATAATAATATCGCTATCTGTGGCAATGTCGCCATAGCATTGCTAAAAATTGCGATGCATTTTAATGTAACGACAAAAACTAATTTCATCCTCTGTAATCTAAATTATATCAGAATTGCATTTTGCAAGTAAAAGTGACTCAAACAAAATTATCATCTAATCGATTTCTCCTATCATTAAGAATAAATCCACTGCACTAAATGATCTTTCAATTGCAGCAAATGTGGCCGGTACAATATGATGCTGCAAATGTAGCTGGTATAAACAGGAAAAGTTCAATTTATGGTCCTCCCAAAAGAAATATAATTAGTGTTCATATTGGTTGGGGTATCTATGTAACTTTGGAGTTCTTCAGTTCCTGTTGATTTCGAACCATAGATCGAAATAGATCGTTATGGGACTTAATTTGAGGTGTGACTGATTTGTCATTGTCCATAGCTGGTGTCAAAGTGTATTGTTTACAGTATTTGCCTTGAAACTGAATTTACTTGAAGTTTAATTTGTCCTTGAACAAAACATCCTTCCTCAGAACTCTCTGTCCACTTGAGTTTGGATCGTGGGTCCAAAGCACTTGACACAAGCAAGTGTGCTAATTAGGCAACTAATTGTTATTTTCAATTACAATTAGCAAACTATTCATTAGAATTAGAATTCAGAATTAGCAAAATTTTGGAAGTAATTGATTAGAATTAGAATTGGACAGATAGCTAATTTATTAGCTAATTAATTAGAATTAGATATTCAATTTCCCATCACTGATACTTACTCAATTAGTGCTTAATTAATTAATTTAATTTTTCTGTCAGTCATAAATGAAATTTCATCAAAACTGTGCTTCAGTTAATAATTGTATTTCAGCCATTCTTGCGGAAGTACAAATCTCACAATTGACGCCTACAACTGTGAGTGCATTTTATATTCAATCTAATATTCAACTAAAATTGACGTGTGACTGTCAGAGGCATCTACAAATTGTAAAGAATCTTAAAGTTCGAGAATTATTAAGAACTGAAACATAAAGCTATAGGCCTATATATATATATATCTATATATATATATATATATATATATATATATAATCATTCAATTTGACGTTCACAATTTGTGTTATTCTGTCGGAATATATTTGCTAACTTTCGACAATGGCCAAGGATTCAGACACCTCTTTAGCATCTGTGAATCCTAAAATAGCTTTGAAGACCTTGTAAGATAGGTCTATGCAGAATGAGTAATTAATCTGTCAGATGTCTTTGGATGTTTGAGTGCAAAGCAGTGCAATTGAATTCATTTAAATTGCTTTGTATGAGAATACCTAATGTAGTGCTTGGGAAACTTATGTCTGTATGTTTTCCGCCTGTATGAATTTATTAATTGCTTCTTAGATGGACTTGTTAAATTGACCTCTCCTATGGCTCTCTAGATCGACGCTGTTGTATTAATTCCACAGTTAATGTACTACAGTCTTTTGATTTTTAAGAAATAAATTATTTTGTTCATCATATAGCCTACATTGGTCAGCATTTCATGTTGAGCTTGTGTGCTGCTGCGTGAACAAAGAAACAACACGATATCATTTGTATTTTAGTAATTTAATATACTTTTGTAATTTAAAGACGCTTTCGAATCAGTAATTTTACAGTGGTTTCGTGTTCCTTTATTCTTAGAACCGGCACCTTACTAATTACAATAATTAATTTCATTTTTTAAATGCAAATTCTTTCGTCACTTTATTTGCCATTTCACGATTCACTTACACCGAAAATCAACAATTATATCGAAAATTCAACCATAAACAACATATGTACAGCGTGACGTCATAAATTACTTCACCATAGAGATAGTGAGTATAGAGTACTGGTAAAGTAGAGTTGCATATAATTATGTAGGCCTAAATAGCGCAACTTATGTAATAATGTAATAAGACTATAGCCCCCAGTACTGATCGCGAAAGATGGCCCGATCCCGTTATGTTGGCAGATCCCGCGATGACAATCCCGTTGATAGACGTTTTTAATAGTTATGCATAGTTCAATCAATCAATCGATCAACCTCTATAGCGCCACTATCATAATGCCCAGGGCATCAGCCGCTGTATCGGCAAGTTTGTGTAAAAATGGCAAGTAAAAAACAGCGCTTTTGTAGCAAGGAAGTTTTAAAGTCAGTTGATGAACTTAGTAGTAATAGTAAGAATGAAATAGGCCTACTCAGAGTAATGACGGTTATAGTGAAGGCGAGTTTTATTCTGATGAACTATTACAATAGATTTATGACAATACAAATTGTAGCGATCATAATTCTATTTTACCAATGTTTTACCAATGATGATTTACACCGTGCATTTGCTACTTGTGTCATAATTAAGTTGTTGTGAATTTTTTGGCCGCCCTTTAAACAAATTAGCCTTTCCTTCATTCGACATCTTCTCACAAACAACGTAGACCATTTTAAGCACGAAATATGAAATATCTTATATTATTTCCAATTTTAAGGCCAAAAGCTCAATTGAATATTTTTTATCATCATTTCGTCAGCATTTATTATTTCCAAAGAATCATTAAAAGTTAAATAATGATATTTGTAGAAGAACTTAATTATAATTATTATCACATTAGTAGCCTATATTACTATAATACCATAGTATTTGAAATAACATCCGTAGAATAACTTAATTATTTTACTATTAAAATGAAGTAGGTATTACTATATGGAAATAACGAGATACTGAAGAGAACAAAGTTTCCGCAAGGAGGTACCTTAGGTAGAGTAAGAAAAACTTAATAGTAGGCCTAATAGTAAATAACTAGATATATAATAGCAAAATTATTATAGGTAAACAAACATCATAGTACAAGTAGACATTTGTATTAGTGTATCGAAACCATGAAACTTCATAGCAGTTCAAATTCCTCATTTGTTTTTATATTTGAAATCATCTAAGTTTATAGAGTTTTTTAGATACATTGGGAGGCTTTTCCATATCCTAGGTCCAAATGCAGCAATTTAATAGTACTGTAAATAGGCGGGTGTTATTTCGAACAAACTTCAGAAAAGGGATAGAAAATTGGTTAGGGCCGTCCATAAATGACGTCACGCACTTAGGGCAGGGGCCCAAACATCTGTGACGGGGGTGTTACATAAATGTGACGTCACATAATAAAAATTTTAAGGTGATGACCTTTTTTTTGCTTGTAAGTAAATTTGGAAAGGGAAAAAAGGAAAAAAAGACAAAAAAATATGAGGATTTTTCCAAAAGACGACAAGAAGGGGTTGACGCGTTGTGACGTCATATTCGAGGGTCTGACTTTTTGTGACAACGTGTGACGAAGGGGAGTCAAAAATCCGCCAAAATCGCATGACGTCATTTATGGACAGCCCCTTACTAGTTTTTACATGATAGGTATTTCTATTGCTAACAGTGGAAAAAATTAACTAATTTAAGAGCGAGTAATAATAATAACATAAATGATCTTATTACTCAAATAAATAATGATTAACTAACTAAATTAAACACTTGGTTCCAAATAAATAAATAAATTATTAGTCAATATAGACAAAACAAATTTCATTATTTTTTACCCCTAAAGCAAAATATTAGGCCTACCTAAGATTAATTGCAAAATTAAAATTAATAGCCTAGAAATAGCATAGAAATAACATTTTTGGGAGAATAATGATTAACCAGAACTTAACATGGATAGAACACACTGAAATCCTAGCCAACAAGTCGTCTAAAAATATCAACATTATTAGGCATTTTATGAAATGCATCAACAAAAGATCGTACTGAAATTATACTTTGCATTTATGCATCCTTATCTAGTTTATTGCAATATTATTTGGAGCTTAAATTACAATTGCTTAAGAAACAAACTACAAAAGATTGAAAACCAAGCAATTAAATTAACCATAATATATGCACACCAGTTCACAAATTATTTGCAACTATATAGAAATTTAAAAATCTTTTACATAGCCAATATTCACACTCAGCAAACTTCCATCTTTATGCATAAATATGTAAACAGAAAATTACCAGAAATATTCTACCTGAATATTTTACATTGGTAAAAAGTGTACACTTCCATGATATAAGTAATAGTGATAGCTTCTCTATTCCTCTTGCTAATACCAATACCAGATTATTCACGATCAAATACTTTGTTAATGGAATATGGAATTCATTACCAAAAAACTATCATATATTATCAACATTGATGAATTTAAATATAAGTTGAAACATTATTTATTATACTTATCACCCAATTAGCCTACCAAATTAGTTTGATGTACCTGTTTATCTGTTAGGTTCCTTTACAGCTTTCCAATATTGACTTGCTTTATATGTTTATTCTGTCAATCATCTTTCATTACCTAAATCAGTTACTATGTAAAATATTAATTTACTAGGTACAGTAGCTCTTGGTGGGAATTATGTTTCCCTTTTGGTATCCTTGTTTGCATTATAATTTATATGTATTATTCTTATTAGGTAAATTAGCTGTTATTTTTATAATTTCATGTTTTGTTATAAAATGTAATGCATTGTTTTAGAAATAAACTTTCAAACTTTCAAACTATTAAATTCCGATACAGAATGTGAGTGCAATAATATTTTCAGATAAATGACATTCCATTGGAATTAACAGACGTCATAATTCAGAAAGCATTTGCTATCTTCATTCGAATGAAAAGCCAAACTGATGATGAAAATGATCAAGAAGGTTTCAAACAACTAGCAGAAGTCAATGTCTGTTGGTTCAAACGAATGACAAAACGAAGTTTCAAGAACGATCGTTGGTCTTACCTGTCAGGTAGAACATCTTAATTCGTTTATTTCGATCGCATACCAGTGGTCCATTCCTACTGTCAACACAATAAATACAATAAGTCAATTTAATAAATATGTCGCATGGGACGTCGCAACTGTCCACATCTGCGCCCAATCCTGCCACCATCTTACTTCAAACTCATTCGCGGCCGCAGCGGAAAATGCAGCAACACGCAAACACCACAAATAATCTGGCCTTCCCGTCTCATACAAATTCATCCCAATTGCATTTGAAACAATGGGACCAATCAATGCAGAAGACAGCGAGTTCATCGCCGAAATTGGTCGTCGAATAACATGCGTTACAGGAGATCAGAGAGAGTCATTCTACTTGTTCCAGAGTCTCTCAGCCTGCGCACAGCGGTTTAACAACGTTGCATTTAAAGGAACTTGTGCGTTGAAATCAGAAAATCTGTCAGAGGTGTATCTAATCGCTGTGCTTTCACGCCTACGACATCATCGATTCAAGTTGACGCTCTCATTAAATTTTTTTCTGATAAACACAGGTTTCTGATAAATACAGGTTGGAACTTAACGTTGACTTTCCACAAGCTCAGACTGCATTGTCCAAATATATCAAGAGCAAAGGTTTCTTGCGATGGATGCACTACTACTCCATCAAGAATTATCTTCAACATCAACCAGGATACAGAGATTTGTTCACAATGCCGAGTTTGAAGAAATGAGAACGCTATTTGACACTGAAGAGCTTTACGAAGTCCTTGGAATTCAACGCTCAGTGAATCTGAAGTAATAAAAGCCTTCTACAAGCTAGAAAATCCTGTTTGCGTCAGCTCAAGCGATAGATCTATGGCCACAAAGAGGATTCGAAAGCTTAGAAGAATGTACTCTATCTTGTCAGGTGATGAGAAACGTGCGGTGTATAATGAGACTGGTTTCGTTGACGAGGACTTTATTGAACGGGACAGAGCTTGGTTGAACTTTTAGATGTTTCTTTTTCCAACGGTTTATCTTGATGCTATGATGGATTTTGAAGCAAAACACAACGGCTCTTACGAAGAACTCTAATACACCAAAGAAGCATACTTGAAATACAAAGGAGATATTGACAGGATTCTTGAAGGTGCTCCTTGTTCGCCAATTGAATATGAGCCCAGTGAGAAAGCCCTTCTAATGTCAGTACAACGAGGAGTCCAAGCAGCCATGGATTGGTTGCTCGAACACAATGATGTTTGTGACATTGATGAATCATTTGAAGCCCATAAAGACCATACATTGTCAGAAACAGTTCCAAACTGCGAAGCTTCTCATCAAGTTCCAGCTGGGGAAGGTGAGCAGGCTGCCTCAAAGTCTTTTAAGTTTGACAATTGAAACTCCTGAAGAGACCGCAATGCGTGAGGCTCACACTTATCATTCTAACTTTTCCGAAACAACTGAAGATATTAAACCATTAACGTAAGAAGAGAAGCAAACGCAACTGGCCAAAATACTGGAAACATTAAGCAGACGTGGTTCGAAAACAAGGAGAAGGAAGCACAAGAATCAGTTACTAGAAAGATGCTCGCTTCGCTCGCGCTCGCAATGCAGGATAATACTAAAACCCAATCATTGAATTCATGCTGCTGAACAACGTTTCAATTATGTACATATGCTACGTAGCCAAGCTCTGACGCTGCAAAGTACGCTTCGCGTGGCCGTTCGCTTCTCGAGTTGTACACACTGTGACGCTGCAACGTACGCTTCTTCAAGCGCTTCGCGTGGCCGTTTGCTTCGGCGAAGCCTAAGGTTCCAGAACGACCAATCAGAACGCTCACCCAGCCTACCAATCAGAACGCTTGAAGGTAACGAATGAGAACGTCACACAGCCAACCAATCAGAACGCTCACACAGCCAACCAATCAGAACGCTTGAAGGTAACAGAGAGACATACAGAGCAAGGATCTTAATATTATAGATCTTTGAAAATCTGCGACGTTCAGAAGAAAGCATTCGTTCCACGTCAGCGCCGAGGGGCAGATGCAGCCGGTTCCATTCCCGGCGGACGGCGTCGTCTTCCCGGGAATTTCTCCCCATTCCCGGCAGACGAGCACGCTCAACCACGGTGACGTCGTCTGCACCGCCACAGTAATTGCCCTGTCGTCACTTTTATAATATTAAGAACATAAAATGTATTTAATAATAGGTCTACTCTATATTAGAGTTCCACGCGCAGCACTGGAAACTGAATTTGTTTCTGGAATGAAAGCCTGCGTTGATTCAGGCCTATTATGTCCAAATTTCAAGAAATTGGTCAAATTTTATTTTACAAAAGTTCGTGGCAACAAATAAACTAGACAGCGTTACATGTAGGGAAAAGCACATGGTAGCTGAATCATAACTACATTTCTAAAGGCTAAATGTTACAGGTTTTTACGAAAAGAAAAACTCTATCTCAGCATTCTGGAAAAGCAATCGACGGTTCATTGAAGAGAACGTGTTTCAGATTAGAACTGGAGCAAACAGATTAAAAAATCAAGATCTGTTGAGTGACATTCAGTGTGCTCTCATTGCATGGAAGACTTCTACTTTAAAGAAAATAAAGTCTTCAAATAAATCAGCTGATATCTCACTCATTTTGAATTACAAAAATGACACCAATATAAATCTATTCAGCGAATACCTGCGCTTCTCAGAACGTCGTTGGGATGCTAAAACAATGAGAAATCGTGGAAGTATGTGCTTCGGTTTCAATGTCAACACAAATTTATTTAATTATAATTAATTAATTCTTCTCTTCATGTATTGTACTGTATATTGCCACGTCATCGACCATGAATGTCCACTCTTCTTCTGTTTCTATTTATTCTTATAAGTTCAATTATGTTTTTGATTTCTCAATCTTCTCTTAGACTGTCTGTGTGTCTGATTCGCTGTCTTCTTGCTCTTTGTTAATCTATTTTCAATTGTATTACCTATTGCCTATTCGAGGATAATTAATTGATAATATAATTTTGTACAGACAAGTCAGACACTCATCCTCTTTTGGCGAATGCGTCTCTGAAGATAGGCCCTAACTATCTCCTATAGAAATTGAGAAGTAGACCATGATGGAAATGGAAGAACAGAGAGTGATGTATAATTTATTCGAATATCTTTCTATAAGAAGTGAGGTAAGGTCTTCATATCTTGTGGCTGTGTCCATTGACCTTGAACTGATTTTCGTCATTCTTCTAACGGTCATCCCTTTCCCCAAATTTATGGTGAATTTGTGCTCAATGTTTCTATTAAATGTTATTGTTATAAAAAAATGCTCGTCGAATATTACCTTTCTCTAAACTATTTTAAAATTCCTTGATCAGAGTTGCAGTGCTTGTAATACGCATTGTATAACAGTTTATCAATGACGTGTGAAATTTGTTTAATTTAGCTTCTGTCAGAGTTGAAATTAACAGCCGACGTCCTATTGAAGACATACAGATCACCCGCTTCTTCAAAGATTCTGGATCAGAAAGTCTGGCGTCAATGAAAGACAGAGGCTTCGTTCAGTGGATTTGGGGGAAATCATCAGATTCTAAAGAATTGCAACAATCGAAATATCTTCGCCATCCTTTCTGTCACTCAGAAGAAGAAATTCCTCAACGTATAAATGAAATAAGGATTAACTTGGACAGTGATCAACTGAAGAAGAAAACAGTTGGTAAGTGCTTTTGTCTAAGCTCCCTCACTGGCACTTGGTAAAACAAAATTTGTTATCAGAATTGTAGTTTCCGCGACAACTCAGCTGGCTTTGTCAGTTTAAAATACTGAGGTTCTCAGTATGTTCAATTTGCTAACCCGTCCACATTCTGAAACACTTTGAAGAAGCATAGACGCTTAAAACATTTTCTATCTCTTGATGTTTCTCTGTGTAATCTAATGATTTTCGATCATTCAATTGCAGTTATTCCTCATATATTCGACGAATCTTTAGAGACAATCATTGAACAAAGCAAAGCACTTGGAGTGACTAAATTGAGAAATGAATTCTATTGCTTAAACTGTAAAGGAGAAATTAAAGTCTTCTATGACCGATATCCGTTTGTTCTTCTAAGAAAATTACAATTTAAAAATATCAAAGAAGCATATGACATTGTCTCCTGCGAGAAAGAAAACGCTCTTTACGTTCTTGACATTGGTAACCCTCGGAACCCTCATGTCTGCGTATGGAAGATTAAACAGCACTCGGATATAATCAAGTGGCTGGAATTACCAGATGATTTTAGACCACTAACCCTATCTACGTCAAAAAGTGGTCAGTTACTTATGGTCAGTAGGATGGTCTGCAGGAAACCGTCGCCAAGTCTGAGAATTTATGGACCTGATGCTCAACTTCGTCTTTCAATTTCTCTCAGTCAATACATTGAATGGCCTATTCATGCAGTGGAAACATCGACTGGACATTTCGTCATTTTGCATTTAGAAGAGAAAAAGGACGATGCCGCGATAACGACTCTGGGTCGTGATGGAAAAACCATTGTTCACAATTATCAGCCTAAAAATGAGGAACAACGATTGAGAGGTTTCAATGCCGGTTATCTCATCATCGATTCAAACGATCGAGTGTTTGTGGCTGATTATTACAAAGACAAAGTAAATCTCTTGGATTCGAATCTTCGTTGGAATAAAATTTTATTCCCTTACAAGGAAGATGAAGACAGAGGACAGAAAATTACTCGTGGTCCTCGCAAACTTTTTTATGACGAAGGAAGAAAACAAATCGTCGTCTATGGACTTTATAGAGTAGTGTCTGTTTTCTTTAAGAAGTTTTAGATAACTTCAGTATTTCGTTTCATTTGTCAGATGAAATAAAAGTCCATATTTACACAAGTATTTTCGATAGTCATATTTTGCGTCTTTTTAAATAGAGAGAACGACGAAATGGGAAAGTTTATAGAGAAATAGCAAATTGATCAGACTAACACTTACTAATTTAGTGGCGTAGCCAAGATTTCCGGAAGGAAGGTTGGTTTTGATGGTGACCAACTTCGAAAAAATCTTCACAAGCAACAAATGGTTATTCTCATATTTCCTCTTGTGTTTATATTTTTCCTTTGCAAATGCTGACAAGCAAAAAATGTCGATGCCTTACAACTTTACATTCTATAGGGCTTAGAAAAATTTAGGATCGGAAGCCAAGGGGGAGTTTGACCCCAAAGCAGCGACCGAAAATTTAAAAAATGTATGGAAACATTTTTTTAAATTCGTCGGCAGCCAAGGGAGGTTTAACCCCACCCCCCCTTGGCTACGCCACTGTACTAATTAATAAAGACTGTATTTGCCTATAATTCTTCTTGTACATTCCTTAGATAATGTATATTACTCGCGTGAATTAGTTCCAAAGCGATCGCTCAGTGGTGCATCCAGTAGTTGAAGAATACGAACAGAGCACTACGCAAAGCTTTCATAAGGTTAAGGAACTGCAAATAAAATAGGAGAAAATGCAATTGTTGATTTTATAGAGCCTATCTGAGTGATTATCTATTTGAAGATGGACCATACGAGCAATAATATTATTGGGGTAGAACAAACACCTCGGATTTTGAGAGGTCAGTACAGCCGCCACTGGTGACCATGTAGCACGGACAGACAGGCAGACAACAGAGAGTCAGAGAGAGAGAGACAGACAGACAGACAGACAGACAGACAGACAGACAAACAAACAATAGATCTGGCATTTTAGAACAATGGCAGTCCTAGAACAATGGTAGAATTTCACCAGTTCATGCTGACGTTAAATCAGACTTTGAGCTAAGATGGAGAATATTGTCGACGTGGCGGATACGGACAGACAGATGGACACAGACATAGGCACTGACATACAGAGGGTACGACTTTCAGATATAATCATATAATAGGAACTAAAAGATATTGCAGTCAGTCGGAGTCGGGATCAGTCGGCAGTAGATGAGATCAAAATGCTACGCTTAAGACTTCAAACTTATGTATTCAATATTCTGTAATCAATTGTAATTTGAGCAGTTCACCCATTAAACACTATAAAACTCTGCTAAACGAGTGTCTCTGACTTTTCATTACGGAGACGTATTGTACAAATAATCTTCTCTCTTATAATATTGTGACGGGTCGCCACCTAAACTTTATAAGGGTACTCGCTATCTTATCTAGGAGTAATTATTTCTTCTATTGAGTATATTAACTCAGTGGCGAAACCGAATACATTTACTACAACAACTCACTTCTTATTCAAAATACATTTAATCTTAACTAACTATTAAAACTCCTCAATAGTAGCTGCCATAAAAATGGGCTTAATATTCAGGGTCCATTAAAATCGTTCAAATGCTCAAGTGGCAAACAATCCTGGCGACGCGTATCTAACGACGCTAATACAATCTACAGCTGATTGAACTAAGTCAACAAACAGTGACAAAAATCCCTGTTCAACCACGATAACTCGACGCGTAAGTTCCTGCTGTGAACTCGAAATGTGCCGATAACCTTTTTCTGCTGATGACCTTGTTTTGATCGTCTCACTTTTCAGATTGTGGTCCGCGCGCGGACCAAGGGTTGAGAACCACTGTTCTAAAGCTTGCCATAATTTAACTACAATTCACCTCTAAAACCACTTAATGATCATCATTAGAAATCATAAATACTATGGTTGCTATGGGCATGAGAGGAAAGCAGAACCCACTAGCGTGGCAAGAAGTGGATCACTTTATGAAGGATATTGTAGAAAAACCTGTATTATTTTAATAGTAAACACCTATGTTTACCAAATTTAATCACAAACTATCAAAAGATTCAACAGAACAGTTTATAATATCCCAGCAACTATGTTAATGCAGTTATTGTTAAGAAGCCATTGCTTTGCAATGAAATATGCAATATACATATTATTCATAAAGCAGCTTTTTCAAAGTTGGGACCCCTAAACATAAAAATAATATATTGAAAGAGGGGTTTTTCTTGACCAGTAGCTCAAAGAGCATCTTTTTAGTATTGAATGGCTATAGCAACGACTTTTGTCACACCTAATATATATATATATATATATATATATATATATATATATATATATATATATATATATATATATATATATATGTGTGTGTGTGTGTGTGTAGTGGGTCGAGTGACCAGGATAACGAGAAATGACAGCATCAACTTTTCATGTACCTAACTTCTGAGGTTTGCCCCCCTCCAATATTCTAAGTGGATCGGTGCTTTTGGTGTCCTCCGTTTGAGGGTGTCCAAGCCCAATTAATATGCATCTTGTATGCATACCATTGTCACATTACTAAATTTGTGGGGTCGGCCTCAAATGGGGGGTTGGGGATGTTAAGGAGTGTAAAAATATAAATGTTGCCAGTGCATTTCTTTTTAGTTTGCGCTAACCGAGGAAACATAAGTCATCTACTGTGGAAGGTAGCGGCACACAGGGAACATATGGCGAACTTTACATATAAAGTGCCACCTGTGGAGTCTAACAACAGATTTTCTTCCCTCCCCTCGCCCTCTTCCTTTTCTCCACCTATTCAGATGCGTTGTGGAGCAGTTATGCGGCTCTCGTTACTTACGGATGCCTAGGCATAATTTACAAGGCAGCGTACACCCCGTACCCACTGTGGGGCAGTGTTTAAACCAGGCCGTTTCCTCGGGGAAAATTGCCCTTTCCCCCATGGAAATTTCAAATTCCCACCGGAAATTTTGGAATACTACATGGACTAACAGCGGCCCCTAGCAGAATTCTCCCCCGGCCTTGTTAGCTTTCTCCCCGGCTTTTTCAGTTTCCCCCCGGAGTCCAGGAGTCTAGATTAAACACTGCTGTGGGGCATACAGACTAAGTCACACTGCCGGCCCAGAACTGCCGGTTCATTGTATCAAAACTGTTTTTGTCGGGGCATGAAAATGCAGAAATGGTTACACACTGGACAGGCATCTTAAGGCATGCTGACGGAACGGGTTCTAACCCTGCTAAAGCCCTTAAAGTCGACTCGGCCTTATTCGCTGCCGGTGGCATAAAAATGAACAGCATTCAGTTGCGAGGTAAAACGCGGCCTGTAACTAACTCTAAGTTGAAGGAGAATGCCATCCGCGTCGCTGTACACCACGGAAACCAGAGATCAGCGACGCCCAAACGCTCACACATTGACCTTGAGAAACATTGTCTTTTATGATCGTGACGTTTGCCTTTAACTGTCAACAAATGCACGAAACAGAGATTTTTCTGCAGACATACTGTAGAAAGCGGCTGATACTCCTGAGCACTTCACCAAGAGCTTAAAAACGCATCTGTTTAGGTTGGGGTATAGTTGAGATGTTAAAGCGCTTTTGTTGAGGGCCTTCAACCTGTTACAGCGCTATAGAAATCGTCCACGAATGAATGAATGTCATTGAAACCGCTCATTAGAGTCTTTAACGCAGAACCCGATAGCTATATCCAGTGGCGTCATTTTACATTTTTCTTGGGGAGGGGGCGTGAAAATTTTTGGCAAATTTTTGACAAATTTCTCTCTTCTCTCCAAATCACTGGTTCTCCACATTTCCATAATTAACATAAGCTCTGATTTACTTTCCATACTTACTTACTATAATGCCTGCACAACAAAGATACACTCAAAATTTCACACCAACAACAACACATGTGCTCAATAAATCTCCATCAAAATGCACCTATTCAAATGCAAATGCCATCCACATACACCTGCTCTACAAAAAATCTAAGTGAATCTGCTCAACGCCACATCAAAATGCACATGTTATACACACACACACACACACACACACACACACACTGTTCAACATCAATCAGCATACCACTACTTTACCAAAATCCACATAACTTCCATACTGAAAATCAGAATGCACCTATTCTACACATCTACTCAATACTGTCCAAGCCTTGAAATCCCACTTCTGACACCAAATGTACATGTAAGGGTGGAAAGACTTGGCCTTTACAATAGATTCCACGACGGAGCGAAAGAGAGAACACCGCAATGATTGTCCACTATTTCTTTGATTTAAAATCATACAAACTCAAAACGACGACAGTCAGGGGCGTAGCCAGGAATTTGATTTGGGGGTATAAATTTGGGGGTATATATTGTTATGATTAATATATGTATAATATATTATATACATAATACAAATATTATATTATATTATACTACACTATATTATATTATATTATATTATATTATATTATATTATATTATAGTATATTGTATTGTATTGTATTGTATTGCATTGTATTGTATTGTATTGTATTGTATTGTATTGCATTGCATTGCATTGCATTGCATTGTATTGTATTGTATTGTATTGTATTGCATTGTATTGTATTGCATTGTATTATATTACATTATATTATATTACATTATATTATATTATATTACATTATATTACATTATATTACATTATATTATATTACATTATATTATATTATATTTATTATTATATTACATTATATTATATTATATTATATTATATTATATTATATTTATTATATTATATTATATTATATTATATTATATTATATTATATTATATTATATTATATTATATTATATTATATTATATTATATTATATTATATTATATTATATTATATTATATTATATTATATTATATTATATTATATTATATTATATTATATTATATTATATTATATTATATTATATTATATTATATTATATTATATTATATTATTTTATATTATTTATATTATATTATATTATATTATATTATATTATATTATATTATATTATATTATATTATATTATATTATATTATATTATATTATATTATATTATATTATATTATATTATATTATATTATATTATATTATATTATATTATATTATATTATATTATATTATATTATATTATATTATATTATATTATATTATATTATATTATATTATATTATATTATATTATATTATATTATATTATATTATATTATATTATATTATATTATATTATATTATATTATATTATATTATATTATATTATATTATATTATATTATATTATATTATATTATATTATATTATATTATATTATATTATATTATATTATATTATATTATATTATATTATATATGTTATAGATATACTATATATAATATTATATCAATAAGTATATATACTGCCTCCCATCAACTTGTAAACCACTGGCTGACCGCTGAATCTGTAAACAAAGACAGCGGGGTTTCGTTTACTCCTTCCTTAAATCTAGACCCCTCTTGGCAAGCAGATTGTACACTAGACATTTTAATTACTGGACTTTTTTTCAATCGGCCAAATTCGCTGCTAATGTCTCCGTGCTCGGCCATGACTGACCCAATTAGGCTTAATTGTCAAGTGACACCCATCTTCATCGTCAAGAGACGGAACAAACAGCTTTTCACATGTGACTGAACTCAGCGGTGTAGCCAGGAATTTGATTTGGGAGTGGGGGGGGGGTATAAATCTTAACTAGTCATTCAAAACACATGTTAGTGTCCCACATTTGAACAAAACTGTAGCAACCAATAACATTTTTTCTAGGTAGTCGGATTTTGGAGTATATATATATATATATGTATATATACTGATACACCCCCCGTCCCTACGACCCTGACGACAGTCCGCGTCAACGCCATAACTTTCACTCTTAATTAACTGCAACTGCACTAGGCCTACTTATTTAACCTAATCTATGTCTTTAATTTCCAGCCCAAAAGCCAAAACCCCAGTTTCATAAGAACCCTTAAATCGCCCTTACAACCAGTCTGTAGTTGAAAGACCAAATAAAGACCCCGGACTTGGTCGCGGCTCCCGGGGTCCTCTATGGGTCCCTGAGCTTTCTGTGGCTCTCCTGGTTCCCGTGGGCTCTCTAGTGATCCAGCTTATTCTCCTTTTAAATTGCTTAGCGATGTTAAAATTACACTCACACACACACACACACACACACACACAAACAAAACACACAGAAGCTCTTCGTTTCTGATACGAGCGCGTCTATAAATAAACACAACACACAGGCAAGAGATGGACGGCCATCATGTTCTGACTGATGCGTCTATAAATAAACCTAGAAAACACAGACACGATAGATAATTATTGAAAAAAACATTTTATTTTTTATCACACATTGTAGCTTATTGGTCTATTTACATATTCGAAGCGATAATGACAGATCGAAAAAACAGAAAGAGACTGAAAATATCAGCAAACTGAAATGATCCAATGAAAGGAAATTTCTATAGCGCTGTCCGAGTTCTTGGCGCATTGTACCAGCTTATTCACGAACACCCAATCTGGATAAAATCCTTATTTCGTATTCCGTGATCTTCAATTTTTTTTGTATGCAAATTAATTGGTTATCCATGGAATCTGGGATTTTCTTGTTTTTTTATTTTCTTGGGTTATTGTAGCAATTTTGTACTATATTAATGCATAATAATAATAATGTGAAACTAGACCGAATGTCTAGCATCTATAGAGACAAAATATCGACAAAATATCGATGACCCTTTTCGCCTGTCAAGCCTTTTGGCTTGATCATCGCCACAGGCCAAAATAATCGTTAACATATCATAGACCAATCTATTTTTACCCGAATGACAACTCTGGCAATAGCCTAATTAATATGAACATTTTATTTGTCACAGTGCGCTTTGCTGATAGTGATCAATATAAGCAATTACGCACAATTCTCGGATTAATTAATATTTGCAAATTGGGCGAATATTGCAGAATATTCGCGACAAAAATTTATATAAAGTATTTTGAGTTGAACTAGGAAACTTGGGGCTCCCAGAACTAGTTAGCAACATTACATCCAATACGTTGATGAAATAGTATAAAAGGAATATAAATTCAGCTTTAAAAGGGTATGTTGTAACAAAAACGTTTTGATTACATTTAAGAAAAGCTCGGTCTAAATTCTTTATTCTAGTTTATTCAATCAGATTTTTCAATGAATATGCAACAGGAGCAAAATTCCTTTTGAATAAATGAAAATGAAGGATAATCTTATAAGCAAATATAGAGTTATTGAATGATATTTCTTTGAAATAAATAGCAATAACCACTAACTCGAAAGGTGGCGCCAGTATTCACCGTCAATGAGTCGATGTTATCAGTGGAAGGAAATTTCTATAGCGCTGCCTGTGAGCTAGGCGCAATGTTCCAGCTTATTCACGAACACACAATCTGGGTAAACATCCATATTCCGAAGTGGTGAACGTTGCAGATCGGAATAAGAAGTCGCAAGAGAATGATTGCATTAACAGTGCACCAACCAGTGTTTGATTTGACAAATCTCTGTTTCTTGAGATTACGCCACACGACCTACTTTACACTTTTGTAAAGTAGTTCATGCGACTTGCCCTCTCAGCCTATATGGACAGAAAAATGAGCAATGAAAAATCACATATATCTGAGTTTATATATTTATATATATATATATATATATATATATATATATATATATATATATCGGTCAGAATCTCTCTGTGGTTGTTGAACAAGAACAAGAATCAGTTTGTGAAATGCTTATCCGACTAGCAACATTACGACTGAATTTGGACTCAAGATGGATAATTTCCGGTCACGTGACACCGACCAGACAGTCCACGTCGATTCCGAAAAGCTTGATGGATGACTCACTCTCCTTTTCATTCGCCCCTCCACTAAAAGTCTCACTGCACCTGATGAAACACTGAATAAACCTGTTACATTTGCATTTCGAGCAAGTCTAAAATAGACTACTAAGTTATGCATCTCGAGTCTGCATCTAAAACGCCATAACCAACGTATCAAACGACCTTTAAAGCACAGGTCGACACGTGTTTCAATCAACCCATTGGCACACCGTGAGGTCTACAGGTGAGTAGCAGGTAAGCAGGACCACGTAGCTAAATCACACCTGGGCCAGCGAAAGAACTATTGACCAGTTACTCAAGTTGAGAATACGGAAAATCTACAAAAGCAACAGGGATTTGTAAGAACTTTTGGACGGGCAGGGGTTGTGTGGTATCGTTTCTTAGCAACGCGAGATAAATTGCCTACCACATTAACCTACTGGCCAAAGCCATGGATTTTATACAACAGTAAATATTGCAGCCAAGAGGCCAAAATATCGATTTTAAAGAGTGTTTGAATGAAAATAAATCTGCAAAATCCAGATACGCCAAAAATAATCACGAGAAGTCAGTTATTAATTCTTATAATAGGCCTAATTCTATTCTAGTAACTTCTTTGTGGTCGCTGGTGGAGAATACAAGACCGCAAGACCCGTCATCTCTCGGCCGTAGCAATGCTGTATGACCGACCAGCATACTAATACTGCGATATGTGAAACCAGCTACTAACGGCCAAGGGTTGTCAGAAAAATCTAAATATTGAATTACTCCTCCCCGCCCAAGTCGGTTATTAAGCTGTGCTTATACACTGTATCTAAGCTACTTGAACTTTCTTATAAGCATTAAGCAATAATAGTATTATAGTAGCACACAGCATTATTTCTGACCGCAATATGGCGACTTGCAGCGGGAGAGGTATCGTATACACTACTCGTATTCGGTATTCGCCGAATAGTGAAACGGACTATTCGTATTCGGCCGAATAGCTAAAAACCCTATTCGGTGCAGCCCTATATTCTAGTAAATACTTTGGTCGCTGGAGGAGAATACAAGAACGCGAGACCCGTCATCTGTAGGCCGTAGCAATGCAGTATGACCGATCAGCATATAGCTGATACTGCGATATGTGAAACCAGCTACTAACGACCATGGGTTGTCAGAAAAATATACAAATTGAATTACTCCCCCCGCCCAATCTCGAAACCCCTACCCCACCCCACCAGGCAAGAGTCACACACACGCATACGCCGTTAGCAAAGTTCCTCTGTCCGTGTCCAACCGCCTCGTCTGAAACAATGACGACGATTGGTTCTTGGACGGCGAAACCAGGTACGCACGTCGATCCACCTGGACCAGCTCCAAGTATTTCTCTATAAAAGTCGGTTGCCGTCTGCCAGTCGGAATCATCGAAGACTGGTCTCAACAACGAACGTGTCTCGTCGTCGTCATCATCATCATCATCGTCATCATGAAGAGCCTTGCTGTGGTCTTTGCTGTCTGCTGTTTTGGCGTCGTTTCTGCCGGAATACCAGACGGATACGGTGACGGGCACGAGCACGTCTTCTACGGACGCTACGAAGGTTAGGAGGTGCTTCCCCTATCAGCCCAGCCCCCAAACGGCAGTAGATGCTGGTAAAATTGACCTGAGTACTGTACATGGGACACTACATTTGTATTGTGTAGCTGATGCTAGACTCTCATCTGCATGTTGTCCGGCTTGATGTCCTGGATTTGACCTGAATCTATCTTGCGTACTTTTGATCTGGTGTACCATCGGCCGGTGCTTCTGTGCATTATGAAGTGGCGCTATAGAAGTTCAAGATTAGACTGGAGTGGGGTTTGTTTTTCTATGTTCAAGACAAATGCGGTAACGACGGTTTCTACTACCGTGACCATCAGTCGTTCGTCATCTGCTCCAACGGTAACGCCTACGATCAGTCATGCGCACCTGGTTCACGTAACTCCGCCTACGACCAGTATCGCCATGGCAACCACTACTACTACCGCGACTTCTGTGACGTCAACCTCGTCGACAACGGCGCCGGAATCCCGCAAGGATACGACGGTCACCATGGCTACGGCGTCCATGGATACGGGCATGATGCCGACGATCATGTATACGCTCAAGGTTACCGTAGAGACGGCGATCGTCACAATGGGTACGGACATGACGGCGGTCGTCATGACGACGCTCATGGATACGACCAAAAATAGACTAAACGAAGACTACTGAAGTGGATTATCAAAACTAATTTGACAATTTAGTGAAATTTTAATATCAGGCTAAAAACAAAACAGTGTTATTCGTTTTGTCTTGCTAAGGTATTTTCACAGAAATCTATCTAGCGCCAGATTTCCCAAAGTATTCTGGTGTCGGGCAATACTCATACCCCAACAT
The DNA here is from genome assembly GCA_018105865.1 of Metaphire vulgaris. Lineage (NCBI taxonomy): Eukaryota > Metazoa > Annelida > Clitellata > Crassiclitellata > Megascolecidae > Metaphire > Metaphire vulgaris. Next base: position 20,301,400 of record CM030835.1, read on the forward strand.
TCTCTACTTCAAATAGGAAATCAGACTCACGGAACATGAAATTGACCCTACTTTGCGTTGGGATCGACTATTATATTTATTTATCTAATTGTTAGCGTCAGAAATCACATGTTTACAATAATTATCCAACTACATGTATATCGTCAGCAAACATTTTAATAAAACAATGTAGACCACAATGCACAGACAACAGCAGCAACAATAATAGCCTAATAATAGCAAAAAGTAACAAGAACAATAAAAAAGAGCTGCTGGACTTGCTCCTTTAGCTTCTGCTGGCGATCTCTAGTTGCTTTTCAAGGCTAGTCCCTTGGTTATGGCATTCATTACCAATATCAGTTCGTGAAACCAGCACATTTTTATCTCTTAGATCTAGTCATAAAACGTGCGCATTTGTCATGGACCACCAGTCCTAATTTATTCCCCGCCGACATAACTGCCCTATTCGGCTTGACCTGGTTCTAATTCTCATTGGAATATGTGTGGTAGGCCTATAGGCTTATTCTATGACATAGGCATTATTATAATGGCGCCATAGAAGCTAGCCCATTGATTAATTTATGAAAGGAGGGGCAAGCCACTATGCAGTGGTTGCTTTGTTGAGAAAACTTGTTTGTTAGCATTTGAAATTTGAAGCTGGAAAATATATTTTGGAGGAATTTATGGTGTCGTGTGAAATGACAGAGAGGCGCTCCATTCCAAAAGCTGTACGTCAAAATTTTGACGATCAATATTTATTATTTTAGCAAAATGTAAATCATTGGAGATGGGGACAGATGAAAATATGGATTTCCTTGGAGATTGGAGAATTTATTCAATTCGCTGAAATATTTACAGATATATATATAGGCCTACACGAACGGTTCAATAGTCTTTCCATTAGCTTCTTCCATCCAGCGAATTCTGCCGTCCATTACGTTTTGTTGCCTATAAAACCTGTTGTACAATGAACCAGGTATCTTAATAGGCATACGCGACTCATTTCTCAATCGCCATACTGTCACCATCATATCCACGGTTTTGAACTTTGGTCTTCGTCCATGAAACATGAAGACCAAATTTAGAGGCATTACATTCCATTTTCTCAGAGTATTTTAAACTTCATCACGACTTTCTTCAAATAATAATAATAATAATAATAATAATAATAATAATAATAATAATAATAATAATAATAATAATAATAATAATAATAATAATAATGTGATTTTAAGTGGTTTAGGAGGCTAAGTAAGCATATTAGTATGTAAGTAAGTATATAAGTAAGTATATAAGTAAGTATATAAGTAAGTATAATATATATATATATATATATATATCATATTAAGATTCTTCCTCTGTGTTCTGTGCAAGCGTTCCGATTGCTTGGTTGTGTGAGCGTTCTGATTGGTTGGCTGTGTGATGTTCTCATTGGTTACCTTCAAACGTTCTGATTGGTTGGCTAGGTGAGCGTTCTGATTGGTCGTTCTGGAATATTGGTTGCCTCGAGCGAAGCGAGCCTGCGTTCTCGTATATATATATATATATATATATATATATATATATATATATATATATATATATATATATATATATATGCACTATGTACTATATTTATTATGCCCTCGCGCAGTATCTAAGATTCCGTGGATGGTGGATCATCTGGTGTCCTGCCAGGATTCTACGGGCCGTTTGCAACGCAGCCTATGTTTACGCAATGCTGTCGTTGGTATCGACATTGGTACGTTGACCGATGCTAAGTATAGCTAAGTAAAGGCAACTGGCAATACTTAAATCTTAATTTTTAAAGCATTCATAATTTAAACGCGTATTTCATCAGTATGGTTTAGTCAATGGTCTTATCGTATCCCGTGCCGGTTGCCTATGCCTAGAATGGAAGGCCTAATTTGACGGGGATTTCCAACTGTCTCATTGGAACACGTGACGCGCTACGCACAAACTATGGGCAGCGAGAGCATTCATAATTTCCAACTTCAAAAGAGCTCATTCTTCTATCGGGCCTGAATTATTTTTCTTCTAGTATGTATTTCTTTTAACCAATATCTAACCTAAATCTATTTTAATAATTCGCTGCTTTCTCCTTCTTCTACACTGTAGGAGCCCTGCAGGTTGACTGCGTCGGCATTATTATGGACCTCCCTTTCCGTGTGTCTTCTCTGTTGTATGGATGATATCAATTGTTCCGTAGTTTCCTCCCTGTTATAGCATAAACCAGAGGTGCCAAACATACGGCCCGCGGGCTGGATAAGGCACGCGAAAGATTTTTCTTCGGCCCGAGCAGGGTTTTTTTGACTGGGTTGGTCTAATGATTTAATCCTGGAGCCTCCAGGACCCGGCTCAGACTACCCCTCCCCAAACAAAAATTTATATACGGATTTGCGCGATTTTCTCGGGAGCCCCTGCCCGAGGCTGGGTGTGTGGGGGCCCGCGGACCCACCCTTCCAGCGCCGCCCCTGGGCCCGAGTGTATGTGGCTGAATACAATAAAGAACGTCATTTAAAGTATGTCGTCCATGGTTTTCTTGGCACACACAGCAGTGCTTTGCCGTTGCCTTCTGTCGGATTTTCTGTTTGGTTTTACTTCCATTTTGCAGTTCTAAGGTGTTCCTAGATGTCTGTGATAGAACCTTTCTGATGTCAATCATCGATAACCTCTGTCCAGTACTTGGTAGTGCTGCTATCAGTGGCGGTTCCACCATGCTGATGGCTGGAGATGCATCCCCAACCGTGGTTTCCGATTACCTCTTTTGCTTCTTGTCAACCTATTTTCCGGTGAGTTTTTAAAGAGTTTTAGTGAAAAATACTGCGAATGACCTTCTTTTATTGTTTGTCGGCCTCTTTTGGCAATGTTTATTATTACATTTAGTGGGCAAAACACTAACAATGGCCTTTTTCTCTCTTTTCTTCTGCTTATTCTTCACATTTCATCCCCCGCCAACTTCCTATAATTTTTTTTTCATCCCCCACACCAAGAATTCCTGAAACCGCCACTGGCTGTTGCCCACACACAGGACTTTTTATCTAGTCAAGTCTAGATCCGCCTTGTTTGTTAATAATAGGAATTTTCAAGAATTACATTTATAAAAATAATAAAATACGACTATAAAAACGTAAAGTTTAATAAGGATGTATTGCACTGGTAAAGTGGTATCGGGCCTAATTAAAAATACTTTTGGCTTTGCTGTTATTGTTATCATTTAAAACAAATGTAATCGCTATTCTCATAAACGCATCGAAACAATATAATTTTGTCTGGTATCAGAGGAAACAGATTTCCAAGCATCGTTAAAAATAAACCATTAGCCTATTCCATAAATGGAATCCAATTTGCAGAGGACCATTTCAATGACGTTGATTATTATGCCGACGACGTTACACCAAAGAACTTGAATCCGCCGTAGGCGGCAATGGTTCTCAACCCGTGGTCCGCGGACCACAAGTGATCCGCGAGAGGGGTCTAGTGGACCGCGCCTAAGTCTGATGAAACGTAACTGAAAATTATATATATATATATATATATCATGTCAAAAATCTGAAAAGTGCACGAGCAAAACAAGGTAGCAGGAAAACGTTGCCGATACATTTTGTGTGTATTTTGTGCAATTTCAACGTAAAAAGTGTGACAAACAAAAAAACGAAAGGTCATCGCTGCTTTTTAGGAGAAGATGACTGCTCAATTTATCAGGTGGGCCGCGAGAAATTTTTTAACTTCAAAAGTGGCCCGCGAGGCAAAGAGGGGGTTGAAAACCAGTGACATATAATTGCCAGTTTAGCGGAAACTGGACGGAGAATTAGGACCCCTAATGCATTTTCTTGTATAAAGCTGCGGTTCTATTTACATTGTTATTCCCTAAGTACAATAGTTAGACGGACAATATCCGCGTAAATGATAGGCTGGCATTAAACGACGGGTGCTCCACTTAAAAATATATTCGCCCAAAAAAAATTTGTGTAGGACAAAATATCCCTCCCCGAACAAATATATCCGAGCAAATGTGTTTGCACTTTTCAGGTGGGTAATTCAGCCGGATTTCCTTTCCGTTCAACCAGTCAGCTTCCATGTCAGTATAAGACAGCGCCTAATAATGACTGTTAGGTTGTACAGTACGTCAACTCGAATGGTTTTGCGACATTGAAATATGTTCGCAAAATAATAACTTTCCAAAACAGCATCCACAGTCTGACCGAAACTTTCTACGATTAAATGGAAAAAGGTTTGTTAATAATAGGAATTTTCAAGAATGTCTGCGACACTTCTTTCCAATCGAAAATTCAGCTTTTAAAACGCAATTTCAGTTCTCCAATGAGGAGCATTTAATTGGACGGGATGAAGGATGATAATTGCAATTTCCTTTTCTTTGCCTTCTCTTCTCGATCCTTTTCTTTTGTAATTAGTTTGTTAATATTGCAGAACATTCCGCACAAATTGCTTACAACAGAGGTGTCAAACATACGGCCCGCAGGCCGTATACGGCCCGCGAAAGCTTTTCATCCGACCCGCGTTTATGTGGCTGAATACAAGAAAAAAAGCATTATGTTTAAATAAAGTTACTTTATTTAAGGCATGTTCAAAGAGTACATATTATAATAAAATCTGAAATTACTTAAACGAAACAATTTTTTCCACACGAAAGAAATGAATGAAAAATGTTGAAACATAATAGTTGTATAATAGTTCTACTGTAGTTCATGTTAATGTTATGTACAAATCCGGACCGCGACAACCTCTAAGACTTTTATGTGGCCCTCTATAAATGAAATGAGTTTGACACTGGTTGATGGCAGTTTTTCTGCTTCCAGAGTTTACTCCCTAAAATGGCCGATCAAATAATCAGATAGATTTACTGTCGCCCATTACAATGCGACTCAAGTGAGGTCAATTTTTTGAACATTTAAAACCTTTTTCCATGGAACATTGGCTAAGTGAAAAGAAATTCATGCTGTCACCTCAACTTCATTCATGGGCGTAGCCAGGAGGTGCAAGGGGTGCAATTGCACCCCAAGTTGTCAAGTGCTAAACATTTTTGATGTCATTATTTGAGCACTAGCATTGCAATGTAGGCCTACAATGCAATTCTTACTTATATACTTATTGTTATAATTGTTTCTGGTATTTGTTAACATAAACATAGAATAGTTTATAGTTTTCAACTAGCAATGACCTCGCCTCGGATGAACCTCATCGGCTATGGTATTGCCACCACTGCGCAAAGAAATTAGACAATGTCTTGAGGGTTCTAAGACTTGCGGAGGATCTGGCGTCGCTTACTGATCCGATCTACGTGGTGGGCGATTTGAATGTGCGACTTGACCGAGACAATGACGCAGCAAGTCGTCAACTGAATGAACTTTTTAATTCAAATAACATTACTTACAACAAGACGGAATCGACGCATACTGAATGAGCATAGGACGATTGACCACAGCGGACTTTTGACCACTGGACGATTGACCACAGCCGTGAGTATCAGGCTTAGCACGCTGTCTGCTGCATGCATGCATGCACGCATACAAAAAAAGGAACCAAATGCTGGGAATGATGAAAACGACAATAGTGAGTCGATATATATATATATATTATATATATATAAATTGCCTTCAAGGAACTTTCTGCTTCTGATCCGGGTCAAGACGAGAGCTGAAGAGTATATATTTTTCTGTCTCGGACACTTTTTGTAATAAGTCCTCGGGAACTAAGTACTGAGGGCATAAAAAAATATATATATATATATAAATTTATATATATACATACATATATACATATATACATATATATATACATATATATACACATATATACATATATATACATATATATACATATATATACATACATATATATATATATACATACATATACATACATATATATACATATACATATACACATATATACATATATATATATACATATATATACATATATATACATATATATACATATATATATATACAAATGCTAAGATTTTGGGGGAATTTTAAAACTTGGTGGGATTCCCCTCAGAGAAGGCCTAGAATAAACGCTGATCAACTAGTGTCTAATCACTGAATTCAGCCAATCTCGACATGCTAATGACAGTGGACATTACCGTAACATCATCAGAATCACCTTCTTCAGCAGCCGCAGCAGCATCGTCATCATCATAAGCGTCGTCGTCGTCGTCATCATCATCTACATCGTCAACAACAGCTTTCCGTTAGTATCAGTAGTAGTATCAGTTGACATCATAAAACAAGCGTTTCCAGGCTGTTCGTTCTGTTTTTATGCATTTGTTGCGCCTGTTATTGTCATTGGCGTAACAATCTCCTTTAGCGTTAATTTAATGATAGACCGAGACTTGATTAGCCTTGGTTCAAATCTTTCTATGCGACATCTGTGGCGTTGAGAAGAGTTACAGAATTGGGGAGGGACACAAAGACTTCTACAGACCGCCGTTTTCAGTTCCGATTACGTGGTTCAAGCAAACGCAAATACGTCAGCAGTAATTATATATTTGATGACCATTACAGTACATTTTTGACCTCTCTCCACTGTATATTCATGGAATGTGGGTTCGTTATTATTATTATTAATCTTGACAATTTCTTAAGCGCAGTAACATAGCTAGGTGGCTAAAGTCAAATGCGCTGTACGGGGAACGAAACATTAAACAGATGCGTCTTGAGATGTTGTAGGAACCGATCCGGAGAGGTCTCGGTTGTCACAGCCATCGGGAGCAGGTTCCACGACGCCGGGTTTCCACGACAAAAGGACCGGTCCCCTAGCCCCGCTGTCTTGAGCGGAGGGGGGACGACGAGATGATTGCTGGCGCCGGAACGGAGAAGGGAGCGACGTGGTACTGTCGTCGATCGACTGATTAGTTCCGACAGATACGCAGGGCAGTGGGGGTCATTCAGCGCACGGAACGTGAGCCAGTGGCGCTTGAACTCCACACGCTCAGGGACCCGCAACCAGTGCAAACGATCTCCCGGGAATGGCGTTACATGGCTGCTCCATCTGGCACCGAACACCAGGCGGGCCGAGACATTCAGGACCGACTGCAATCGATTAAGTTGACCGAACGGTAGTCCAAACAGCACACTGTTACAATAATCCACCCGAGAGACGACTAGTGCGCGAACCAAGTCTATCGCTGCCGTAGTAGGCAAGTAGCGACGGACCTCTCTTATCCGGCGCAGGTGATGGTAACAGGAACGGATGGTGTTGTCCAAATGTCCGCCGAACGTAAGTGTCTCATCGAGAAGAACCCCAAGTAGACGCAGTTGTCTACTGGGGGCGACGACCGCACCGTCGACATGGAATTCGGAACGGTGGGTGAGGTGCTGCCTGCGCGGTGTGGTCAGCCACAGGAACTCGGTCTTGGCCGGATTCAGTGATAGTCGGTTCCGATCAGTCCAGGCCCGAACAGCCACAATGCAGGCCTCGGCCCGAGTTTGAAGGTTACCGGCGTCGGACGGTTGGCAGGATGAATAAGCCTGTACGTCGTCAGCGTAGGCGTGCATTGAAAATCCGAATGATTCAATGATCCTGCTGATGTCAGCAGTGTACAGGACAAATAGTAGCGGTCCGAGGACCGAGCCTTGCGGAACACCGCAATCGACGCGGCCAGGAGCCGACGTCGACCCCATCCAACTGACAGTCTGAGATCTGTCAGCCAGGAAGTTGCGTATTATATAGGCCTACTGTTTTATTATAAACTAATAGAAAATTTATCGGCTCTACTGCTGTAAAAGATGCATGATTAATTATTGAGCAAATACCATTTACTGCACAGACACTCACAGTGATAATCATCTGTGCATCTGCGTTCAATTTAAATAAGATGACGGCTTTAACTTGTTTCGAGGCAAACTTCGTTTTGAGCTATTTCGAAAAATGGCATGTTTCTGTTTGCATTATTTATATTGCGATATACTGGCCTTTCCTATAGCTTTTAAGAGAGGCTGAGCGCCTAAGAATAAGCAGCTACTACGATGGCCCGGCCCGGCCCGTCACTCATTAGGCACGGCCCGTTTTATTTGACAATCTTTTGAGCCCGGCCCGGCCCGCGGGCCGCCCGGCCCGTGCAGGGCTCTAGTTGGCTGACCTTCGAGTGTCTTTTTTCTAAACCCGGATATATGACCAAAATATGAGCCACAGCCAGTTGACATCTTCATGTGCTTAAGCTCACGTGATATACAGTAATAAGCCGCATTTGACTAGAAAGACTGAATATCCTGTTAATGGCGAACAGGCTGAACAGCCAAAGACCCGCCCCCATCGGCCTCTCCATTTGGCTTAACGCAGCACTCTACAGCAGCTAGGATTAAACGATCAGTCGGACGAGAGAGAGGCAGACACTAGGCATAATCAGGAACTAAAAGCAGGAGTTTCTTTCTGAAAAACAAATTTGCATTTCAGATGCAATGGAAACGACGTAAGTCTGTGCACACTTTCCATTTAATATGATTTGGAATCAATGAATGATTTCTGACCCTCAAATATCATAGGCGGCGACGGTCGGGGTGTCGGAGATGTCAGTACACCCCAAGTTTGAGCCAAGGGATGTGTTACAGTCACGGATTTCTATTTATAACTGGATAGCGCTTGCCCTATAGCCGCTGCACGCAGCAGTGAGGTCAGCGCGCAGCCAGAGCGGCCATATTGCTACTCGTATTCATCAGCTGACACTGCTATACTAGCAAGGTGGCAATGCTGGACTGGGTCCTTATATAGGGTCGTTCCTGGCACGATATTCAATTCATTTGTCGATAATTGTATCCAGTGGCGGCTCCACAGTGGGCCCGGGTGACCGTGCCCTTTCTATTGAGTGCCTGCCCCCAGTGGCCCCCTGTCGGGACCCTATACTTAATACTACTTACCTAACAACAAATGGTTGGCCCCCATGATTAGAAATTGCCACCCCAACCAGTATTTTATACAGACCTGTTAGGAGGGGAGATTTCCCCCACCTCAAAAATCCCCCCATCCCCCATCCCAGCACTTACACAAAATTTACATTGAGCTGTCTTTTCCCTCCAACCAAGTCGATCCCCCCCGAAAGCCTCAATTTCCCCCCCCCCAAAAAAAAGGCCTGGAGTCTGGATAAAACACTGAGTCTCCATCGACCCCCTCACTTGCCAAATTCTGGAGCCGCCACTGATTATATCATTCATCTATATTCGTTTTATTTCACACTGCTCTTTATTTAGTAAGGCGTCTTTCATTGATGAAAACCGTGCAGTTGGATGTTAAGCCTTCTTACCTCATCAGCAGGGTTATTTCTAGGATTGTGAATTTGGGGAGTCAGGAAAATCTGGGTGTGTGTGGTTGTTTTCTAGGATTGTAGGATTGTGAATTTGGGGTGTCGGAATTTGGAATTCTCTCCCAAAAAGGCCGACAAGCAAAAAACGTTATAAAGTCTGACAAAAAAGGTCATCCGAGGATAAAATTTGGGGTGTCCTTCTCCATTAGGAGGGGGTGTTCAGAGCTAATTAATATGCATTGTGCATGCATACCATTGTCACATTGTCAAATGGGAGGCGACCTCAAATTGGGGGAGTGTTGGGGGTGTTGGGGGAAGGGAGTAAAAACATCCCTGTATACTAGCAAGGTGGCGAGTAGTGTTGTGCTAGTTACTTTCAAACTGTGAATAGTTATAGTCACTAGTTACAAGGAATACAAATTTGAGGTCGACACTCCCCAAAATTTGGTAGTGTGACAATGGTATGCATACAAAATGCATAATAATTGGCCCTGAACAGCCCTTAAATGGAGAAGGACGCCCCTAACTTTTATTCTATGATGACCTTTTTTGCTTGTTAGCCTTTTTTGAGACATTATAACGTTTTTTTGCTTGTCAGTCTTTTTCGGCAGAGACTTCAAAGTTCCGAGACACCCCCAAATTTTCCCGACGCCCTCCAAAATTCACAATCCTACAATCCGAGAAATAACCACACCCCAGATTTCCCCAATATCCCCAAATTCACAATCCTAGAAATAATCCTTGGCTGGACTGATATTCTAGGGTCGTTCCTGGCACTATATTCAATTCATTTGTCAATAATTGCAGTGTTTATTCTAGGCCTTCTCTGGGGGGAATTCCCGCTGTTTAAAATTCATCCCCCCAAAAGTTATATGTTGCATGGGTGGATGGAAATTTCTCTCCCCCACGCACACAAAAAAGTGTGACGACAGAGGCCTTTTTTGTGAATACTAAGGGCAAAAAGTGTAAGGATTAAATTTGTTGTGTCTTGCTTGGGCATTTGGGAAGAGTAAAAATTGCAAGAAAGGATGACCTTTTTTTGCTTGTCACTACATTTCAGGGGGAGATAACCTTTTATTGCTTGTCAAGATTATAGGACGTTCAGGCCTCGTCTTCCCCCAACATTAACAAATCCCCCCTAATATCAAGGTGGCTAGAATAAACACTGAATAATTGTATCACTCATTTACATTCATTTTCTTTCACCCTGCTCTTTTATTTACTGTAGTAAGGCGTCTTTCATTGATGAATACCGTGCAGTTGAATGTTAAGCCTTTTTACCCCATCAGACAAACATCTCTTGACAAATGGATCACATTATGCAGTAAGCCTAGACGCAGTGGCGGTTCCACCGGGGGGAGCAGGAGGCCCGTGCCCCCTATTGAGTGCCTGGTCCCCCAGTGGCTTCCCTGTTGGGACCCTATGCTTAATACTACATACATAAGAACAAATGGTTGCCCCCATGACTAGAAGTTGCCACCCCAACGGTCCCCCCCCCCCACTTGCCAAATCCTGGAGCCGCCACTGCCTAGACGTTAGACTATTGACAGGATGGGAAGACTAAAATAATGATCATCTTGTTTAATTGGGCTGAAATCCTAAAATCTACCCATACAGGCAAGTGTGAAGATACCGGCTAGTTCACAACAATACGAGGTGCAAGATGATGGCTTGTTGCCGCAGGCTGTAAGCTAGTATCCTACATCCAGGTATATTTATAGAAATCCGTGGTTACAGTACGAAGAGTTGCGTCAAGTTTTGGCTGTAAGCTGAAAATTTAGCTCTACACTGCCTTGCTTAGAATAGGCAGAGCAGCGCGGGTCCCGATACTTTAGGGAGCCCGCGACAATTAATTGAGTGTAATGACTATTGACAATTGTCATTACATGAAACGTAATTTCTGTATATTCCAATAATATTAGAAATGCAATTTTAAAAAGATTCAAAGTTGGCTACTACTCGTATACTCGTAATAAGCTAGAGATGATGCTTACCTATTTATTCTTAAAAATAGTGCTGTAGGCTAATAGCCTACTGGACCAAGTAGTTGATACGGGACAAAACAAATGCGTGCGTCAGATAAATTGTGATAGATGTCGAAATGTAGCAATGAAGCAACTGGGGAGTTAGTCGGTAAGTTAAAAAATGATATTCTAGTTCATCTCAAGCTCTAAACAATCTATTGTTAAATATTATGCGCAACATATATTGGATTTGCGTTGCATTTTGTTGTTCGCAGGAAGAGAGGCTCTGTTTGAAAAAGAATTTCTGATGAAACATCGCATATTTTGGTAAGTTCTTGCCTACTGTATTTAGATATTTATATGGCGATTGTAGAAAAATATTTAGCGTGTTCTTATTCTTGTGGCGATCAAGAAATTAGTTTTGGAAGCAGGCTAGCAATGTGAGTGCATTTCTTTAGATTTATTTACGCAACAACAAGAAGGGGCATGCGTCGGAGCCGATCTATTCAGGTCACGACTGGCAGGGAGATTCGTGCAGGAGCATAATGCCAATTTTATATAATGCAGGCTTCGGGGACTTGTCGTATAGTCTCTCATATTATAGCTTGCAAATTTGATCCAAAGTTATAGATTCGAATCTACTGTACTGTAGTATTACCGTCAAACTCGCTTGACGGAAATAAAAATGTCTGTTCCGTATATGACTTGGTATTCCTTATTCCTCAACTCAGACAACGGGTTGTAAGTCTGCGAGACTTGTCACGACCCGAATTCCGCCTGGATCGGCCGCCTTCTCTCCAATGGATTCCAGGTAGGGGAACAGGCGCGCCCACGCTCTCCTGACGATAGTGAACGTCTAACCACAAATCATGGCGGTGTCGCCATCTGTGCTACTACTGGGATACGCTTGGTAAGGGTCGACATTCCGAGGAAAGTCCAGACCTTCGAATTCGTTTGTGCACGAGTTTTCTCTGAACTGTCCTGCGTGCTAATTGTTATATGCAGACCTGGATCATCTGCTGTTAATCAGCTCTTCTTCGCAGAATTATCCGACTTGCGGAGGATCTGGCGTTGCTTACTGATCCGATCTACGTGGTGAGCGATTTAAATGTGCGACTTGACCGAGACAATGACGCAGCAAGTCGTCAACTGAATGAACTTTTTAATTCAAATAACATTACTTACAACAACACAGAATCGACGCATACTGAGGGCGGCATGTTAGACGTTGTTGCGTTCCACAAAGACATTTCGCCGCCATCGGTGAATGTGGTCGACGTAGGACTCTCAGACCATCATCTGTTGTTATGGAACGTACCGCTTACTCGGCCCTGCCCGGTCTACGCCTCAGCCACTCGACGAACATGGGGCACGCTGGACTCTATTACTTTTCGGTGAGAACTTGCGCTCTCTCCACTCTGCCATCCTGAAGCGTGATCAATGATGGATGTGGAGGAGATGGCAAGCCTTTATAACTGTCAGATTATCAACATCCTGGACAGGTTGATTCCGATGAAAACAGTAACTTGCCAGCGCCGCTCCTCTTATCCGTGGTATGATGAGTAATGTCGGGATGCTAAAAAAGCCTTGCGAATGGCTGAGCGTTATGCGCGCCGGGCTCATCCGGATGATGCTGCTGATGCGGCCTCCACATGGAACGCGCAACGTAGAGTCTACAGACAACTCCTTCGTCAAAAACGGGAAACTTTCTGGAGCCACAAAGTGAACTCTGAACGGTCTTCCCCTCGTTGTCTCTGGCAGTCTCTGGACACTCTACTCGGGCGCCGTCGTACGCCAGTGCCTGACACGATCACTGCAGGGCAGTTTGCTGAATATCTCAGTGAGAAGGACGGGGGAGTATGGTCGGCCACATCGATACATGAACCGCCTACATTCTCCTCCGCGGCACCTCACTGTTCACTCAGCTCTTTCCGGACTCTGACAATCGATGAAGTGATCTTTGGCATACGCCCTCTACCGGATAAGCACTGCTCCAGTGATCCACTACCAACTCGGCTACTTAAGACGTACTGGCACCTTACATCACAGAGCTTTTCAATCGCTTGTTGGCCACTGGTATAGTGCCGTCAACCTTTAAGTTTAACCTTTGAGTCAGCCTTCATTACCCCACGTATCAAGAAGTCCAACTTGGACGCTGCGGATGTTAAATCATACAGACCAATTTCTAATCTATCAGTACTTTCTAAGCTACTAGAACGTCTGGTATTACATCAACTTACTGACTATCTTTCGTCCTATGGCCTGCTACCAGAACTGCAATCGGCTTATCGTTCATTCCACTCCACTGAAACAGCGGTTCTGAAGGACACCACGGACATCTTACTGGAACTTGATGCTGGCAAAGTGGCGGTGCTGGTACTTTTAGACCTCACTGCCGCATTTGACACGGTAGATCATGCTACACTATTGCAGAGGCTTACGGCATCCTATGGGGTCTGCAACTCAGCCCTGCAGTGGTTCTCATCTTACCTTGATCTACGAACTCAATTCGTACGCTGCGCCAACTCCTCGACGCCGCCATCCTCAGTCAATCGTGGAGTCCCACAGGGATCGGTCCTTGGACCCATCCTCTTCGCTCTCTATGTGGCTGACCTGGTTGACATAGCTCAAAAATACGGACTACGGGCACATCTCTACGCTGATGACACACAGATTTATGGGAACTGCACGCCAGCCGCCACCCAACAACTGCACCAATGCGTGACAATGCGCATTGCAGAGATGACAAACTGGCTGAGATCCAATCGACTCCAGCTTAATGCTGCCAAGACAGAAGTCCTATGGATCGCTACTGATCGGCAGCAGCACCTCTTACACACGGCGTGTTTTCGTATTGACGATCTGGAGCTGCAGCCGACTACCTCAATGCGGAATCTAGGCATCTACTTAGACCGTACTGTATCGATGAGACAACACGTGACCAATACCGTAGCCGGATGTTTCGCTGGTCTACGATTGATACGGAGTATCTGACGATCCGTCTCCACTACAGTCCTTAAGTCGCTGGTCAGTGCTTTAGTGCTGACAAGACTGGACTATGGCAATGCCACCCTTGCAGGGAATCATAGTTATCTCCAGAACCGTCTTCAGATGGTGCTGAACGCTGCCGCGCATTTGATTCATGATCTGGACGGAGCGACCACATAACACCTCTACTGGTAGATCTTCACTGGCTTTTAGTGCCAGAACGTATCAAATACAAGCGGCGTCACTGGTGTTCCGGTGTCTGAATGGCATGGGCCCAGCATACCTAAAGACAGAACTATATCGTGTCTCAGATCTCGATGGTCGACAACGTCTGAGATCGGCCTCCACTGCAGCGCTACTCGTCCCGCGAATGCGTCTTTCCACTGTGGGTGATCGCGCTTTTCCCGTGGCAGCACCACGGGTCAGGAATGGTTTACCACTGGCCATTCAACTCTCACCATCACTAGATGCGTTTAAGAAGCGCTTAAAACCTGGCTATTTCGAACTAGTTATGATTCTGTTTTGACATTGTAATGTGTTCACGTAGTCTTTATGGATTAGTTACCACAGTAATCTTAACTTTAATAATAATAATAATAATAATAATAATAATAATAATAATAATAACGCTGGCGACTATAATGATTCATAACATGGAGCTACTGGTCTAGGGGAGCAACCATTTCGATTAATGTCAATGTACTCGGTTCGGATCCTTGAAATCTATCTCGATCGCAGGGTTTCGATGAAGACACATGTGGCCAAAACCGTTGCGTGGTGCTTCAACGCCTTAAGACTGATCAGAAGCATTCGCCGTTCAGTGTCCATCACCGTCCTCAAATGGCTGGTCTTCTCACTGGTGCTGACCAAGCTCGATTATGACAATGCAACCCTAGAAGGGATACACAACTACCTAGTTAACCGACTTCAGTCGGTTCTGAGCACTTCTACGCGAATGATCTACCAGGCCAAACTCGTGGACCATATAGCACCACTGCTCCGTGACTTACACTGGCTGAGGGTTACCATACGTCCGGGTTTCCCCGGACATGTCCTCTTTTTGGACCCCTGTCCGGGCGTCCGGGCGGCTTTTCAGAAAAAGTCCGGGTTTGCCCGGGTTTTGGTCCTCCCGATATTTAGCGCATGGAATACTGTATTAACAGGCGTTTTTGTCCGTCTCCAAGCCTCAGCCCATGCGCAATTTGACGATATTGATAATAATGACTCAGAATGAGATAGGCATACTTTCACTACCGTCTTAGGGGCTGTCCATTAATTACGTCAACAATTTTAGGGGGTGTTGAAAAAGTTTGACAGTTGTTGACAGGGGGTCAAGAGAAGTTGACGTTAACAATTTCACTTTTTACAAATAATAAAAAGGAAATTTCATGGAATACTACCCATTACAATGGAAAAAAGCATGGCAAAAAGGATCACCAACACCACATTTTGACACTCGATCAACAAATAACCGGTATAAACTCATCGAGCAATCGAGTGATCTCACTGTTATAGAGCTGAGCAATGGACTCAGCATCCGAGCCAGACCAGGACATGACGTCAGCGAGTGAGGAGAGTTGCAACACCCTACGAAAGGCCGAGAGGTCAAGCTTACCCCACGCACGACGACTAACGTTAGCATAGATAGGACGCGGTGGAGAGAGCGATACGTTCCACCTCAGCATATGATGATCGGAGAGACCCACATCATGAACTGAAATGCAGAGAGTGGAGACGGTACGACTGGAGGCAAGAACATCGACCACACCACCATTCTGATGTGTTGGTCCGGTCTCACTACACTCGAAATTGTAGGACGCGAAAAGATCATGCAATTGGAGACAAGCAGGATCATTGTCCATCTCGAAACGCATATTAAAATCGCCTACGATATAGACAGGATCACGAAACGACGCCAAGCCACCGAGAAGAGTCATCAGTTCTTGAAAAAACAGTAGTGTAACAGCAGACGATCCGGGGCGATAAACGACAAACACGCAATACGTCACGGAGGAAGCACGCGCACAGACGAATTCGAAAGTGGTCGCGGTCACAGGAAAGTCCACGTTAACCAGACGGATGCCAGGGGATACGCAGATGGCAACCTCCCCCCCCGCCCCCCGTGATTGGTGGAAGTGGAGCAGCTAGTGGCGAGGGGCCGTGGGCGCGCCTTCTCCGCCACATTCCAGCCGTCCAAGCGTAAACGACCAATCCAAGCAGAGTTCGGATTGTGTCAGGTCTCGCAGAGACATAACACACTAATCCCGTGCTCGACACTGACCTCCAGCATATCATCAAGCTTGTGGGTGAGGGACCTGATGTTCAGGTACCCAAACGTCAGTTCATCACATTTGGTAGAAGGGGCACGAAGACATTTAATTCGACGCAAAACGGTAACACGCGACGAGTGAGAACGCAGCGAAGGACGAGGACGAGAGTGGTCGGAGAAAACGTAAGCCCCGTTACCGACTAGATCCAAGGAAAACTTGGGACGACGACGACCTGCACGCCGTCCACGATGACGCCGAACAGGATTCAATCCGAGCGCACGTATAGAGTACAAATCCGACGTGGACGGTCGATCGTAAACAACGCACGCCTTGAGTTCGTCCGATGTATACGAAAGCATATGTACGCTGGTGACTAGTAGGCACACAAGGTGTACACAGACCGGTGTACGAAACAGAAAACCAAGCACAGGAATCGAAAAAGGACGAAAACGAATAATACGCTCAAAACACTGCATAAACCGATCGATCCAGACAGTCATTACGCAACCAATCGCAAACCAGGACAAACGAGAAACTCCAAAAAGCCCGAAAAACTGTCAAACATCGAGAAAATCCAACCGCAAGACCCGAGGACGGCCGCCACAGAACAGCGCCAATCCTCAAACCTAGCGCCCATCCTCAAGACCAAATGAAAACCATTTGCAACAGTTCCGTTAAATTCAAACCTCTTGCTCTAAGCCTGGTTTTAAACGATATTAGAGTACGCAGGAAAATTATAGAATTAACCAGTGGCGTTGCCAGGATTTGCCGAAGGAGGGTCACGACTTTTTCGGAAAATCCTGACAAGGAAATAAGGTCGTCAATAATTATCATTTTCAACTGGTTAAAGCAACAACTATACAACTATATTGATATTTTAAATATTTTCAAGTAAGTAAGTAAGTGAGTAAAATCTTGTAAATTTATATAGCGCTTTGGAAGTAGTGCAGCAGTAGCTGCTTATTCTTATGTGCTTAATTTTTCTTGAAATGACTATAGGCAAGGTGGTTTGTCGGCCGGGCAAAGATCAGTGAATATATGAGGCGGCGAGTCAGGTTGTTATTGCTATGGACAGAGTTTTATCTAGGCCGTTTCCTGGGGAAATTGCCCTTCCTCCCGGAAATTTTGGCATAGGGCCTACTACATTAACTAACAGCAGCCCCCTAGCTGACTCCCCCCAGTCTTGCCAGTACTGTCTCCCCCCGGAGTCCAGAGTCTAGATTAAACACTGGCTATGGAGGAAATGACTTTTGGAATAGGGAGGTTTTTAATTTAGACCTAACGGCTTGAGGAGATAGTGAAAAAATTATAGGAAATTAGGATTAATTTCGCTACTGTAATTAACGCTATATCTCGAGCTAGCAACTTCAGGATGTGCTATTTAATAATAATAATAATGCCTTGTGTATTTTGGAAATACCCAAACTACAAAATTGCAAACTAAATATAAGCTTGGTCTAACATTTCAAATTTGCATAATTAAATCCTGACAAAGAATCTTCATTTCCACAAAACATGGTTATTCAGTATCGATAATTAATTTAGTAACTAGTTTTCGGTATAAAAGACACATAGGATTAGGCCACTAGCTGAAATAAATTTAAATCAGGATGATTTGCAACAACGGGCTACGGATTACGGAATATAGATTTTATGCAGATTGAGTGTTCGCGAATAACTACTTAGGGGCTGTCCATAAATGGCGTCACGCACTTAAGGGGGAGGCTTCAAACTTTTTTGACTATGTGTGACAACGGTGAGAGGGGTTTTCAGAAATGTGACGTCACATTATGCTAAATATTGTTTTAATACCACAACGTTATAAAATCGTGAGTGATTAATTAGTAATTATTGTTAAGTAGTCTTTAATATTACCGGTATTAGACGAACTTCTAGTGCTATGTAAAATATTTCGGCTCACAACGTCTTTGGTTTGGGATGCAGAGACCCAAGCTCTCCATATTTGTTCCATGAAGGACAAGTTTAATTCTCCATGGGAGAATGGAGAATAAATATTTATGTTTTATAATATCAATATTATTGAAACATTTTGATTTTTTGACGTTATTGATCCTATCAATTGTTTCCAATTTGTTGAATGGATATTTGGAATAATTGTTTAATAAATCTACACACTTCGGTTTTCTTTGTAATATTATTAAAATTCAAAATTGAACGCATTTTGCACTTATAATTAATAGATTTTATTTTTAGAAGAATTTGTATAAGTTTCTGAATATCGTTTTAACTATAAAAATATAGGCTAATGAATATTTTCAAACGAATTCATTGCAATGCCTGCTTCATTCAAGAAATAAGTGATTTGAAACATTAATTTTGACATTGGAAAGATGGGGAGGTTTAACGCGTTGTGACGTCATTTTAGGGGATCTGACTTTTTGTGACGACTTGTGACGAGGGGAGGACGGTGCAAAAACTCCCAAAATCGCACGTCGTCATTTAGGGGCTGTCCATAAATGGCGTCACGCACTTAAGGGGGGGGCTTCAGGCACCAGAACTTTGGAACTCAATTTCAGCCTCCTTCCGCAGCCTACGACATGGTCAAACAATAAGCTCCGAATCCTCATTTTCTTTAATTCCTTCACTGTCTCCTCAAGCCTTTAGGTCTAAACTTAAAACCTTCCTATTCGAAAAGTCATTTCCCCCATAGCAACAGCAACCTGACCTGCCGCCTCATAGATACACTGACCTTTGCCCGGCCGACAAACCACCCTGGCTATAGCTATTTCAAGAAAGATTAAGCGCATAAGAATAAGCAGCTACTGCTGTGCTGCTTTCCGGGGCGTTGTAGAAGTTTACGAGATTTTACTTACTTACTTTACTTTATTGACGGCCCATTAAGGCTCTGAATATGTTCAAAGAAGCCGCCAGACTACTTGACGTCGACGAGGTTTAGAATTGTAGAAAAGACAGTTTGGGTTTGTTAACGGACGACCGCGTTTATTTACTTTTTTCTAGGATAGATTTATGGCAACGTAGATGGTGAAAAATGTGCTTAAACGTTGCAAAGGCATTCGACAAAGTATAAGACCTAATTTTAGATTGGCAGCACAGCTGGAGACATGTGGAATATGAGAAAAGGTCCTTCGAAGGATAAAGAGAATGTTGAGAGGCGGAAGTCACAAGATGGATGTTATAGGTAGAATAGAATGTGCTTGCATCCGAAATAAGATTGATTCTGAAAGTAAATAAACTCATGTATGCGCCCGAATATAATGTGTTTGGAAAATTTCACATACCACTATTTAAAAATTAGCGACAGGTCATTGAAAAATTCATCATAATGTTCAGCCTCAGACGTTTCTATTTATAAATTCGCATAGGCCTACATCCGGAACAAATTTGGTTTTTTGTATTATAACTTGCTGGAACGATATAGAAAAATGAACCACACGTTACTAAAAATAACCCGGGCTCGGGAGGTGTAATATAGGAAAAATACCCGTTACCGAAGTGGTTAATTCGCAATTTCGCATACATCCGTTAACCACTTGCGTTAAACTGGTTTCTGATCATCATCATCATCCTGTTCTCTCTTCTTCATCGTCTAAAGGCTAAAGCTGCCAAGTAAATTGAAAACAGAAAATAGTAATATTGTTCTGCATTATCGAAAAAACTTATTATAAAAGTAATGTTGCAATTTATTTTACGTTTGTTCTAAGAAACGAGCGATTGGTGCTTATGAATAAATGTTAGGTAACTTAGGCCCACTCTAGGAGTCTAGGCTTCGTGTGAAATGTTGACCTACACCAGGGGTGTCAAGACTTTTGGACGGGTTCGAGGGCCAAATAACATGTCTCCCATGTCATCCCGGGCCAAATGCAAAAATGCTTGGCAATATTATTCTAAAATATAAACTCAAAGACCATTCGATTGCTTCATTGACTAATCGATTCTAGCCTAGTATAATAGAAACAGTTACTGTAAATTTCAAAATCCTTTAACGGTGAAGATCAAATTGAAAACAAATAGCCTAAAGCTAGGTGAATCATGAAAGTATGTACTGTACAGTGTAGATGTGGAAGCTGATGAGACACGGCATTGTTTGTTTTTCACTAGTTTAGCAACGTCTGGTTTTAAATCCACAGCAAAAGCTACTCTCAAATTCGCCTGTAAATTTACTTAGGACAGACTCGTCATCATCATCGTCGTCGTCGTCATCATCATCATCATCACCATCACCACCACAATTATCAGCATCTCTATGTTTAGCAGTTGAGGATGAAGTGGCATCATGAATCAGTCATTTTAGGCAGTTCTTTGTTTCGATGCTGTTGTTGCTGCTGTTTTGGTCATTCAAGTTCATTATTCTATATCGTCTACCCATGTTCTATTTGGCCGGCCTCTTTATTTTTCCTGGCTGCTAAACTGTTTGTTGTAGGTTATGGTTGTTTAAATACAACAGCGGAAAAGACGCAATTGTGAATGTATTAAATAGCTGTGGAATTTTCCGGTAAAGTATTTTTAAGCGCCGTATAACCAGGACCCTCCGTATAGAGAGGCTCTCCAAAACGAAGCTTAAAATAACCAACGAAATCTGTGGAAAACTGAAATGATCTTTTCCATCGCAAAGAATCAAAACCTCTCCCTCAATCCATTTCCCTGTCAGAACTTGCTGAATCTTTTGCTAATTTCTTCTCTGAAAAAATCTCCAAGATTCGCAGTTTCCTTAAGTCTTCCACTTTTACTCAAACCACTTCTCCTCATTACCCTTCTCCCCCACAACCTCCATGCCACTTATCCAGCGTCACTCCTGCAACTGAGGAAGAGGTATCCAAACTGCTACTTTCCCTTCCAAACAAACAGTGTGACCTAGATCCCATACTTACCTCTTTACTCAAACAGTGTGCCATCGTGCTTACGCCTATCATAACTAGAATCATTGACTTCTCTCTTACCTCAGGCACTTTCCCATCTTCGTTCAAAAACTCTTTTGTCACTCCTCTCCTAAAAAGCCTGGCCTTGACAGAGAAGATCTTAATAACTACCGCCCCATCTCAAATCCTTCTCTTCTATCAAAACTCACCGAGAAAATCGTCCTTTCTAGATTCACCGATCATCTTTCAAATAACTCACTATATAACACTCATGATAACACTCATCAATCTGCCTACACTAAACATCACTCTACAGAAACTGTCCTGGCTTACATTTACGACAGACTCTTAACTGCTTTCGGTCTCCGACAAGTCACTGGTCTTTGCCTCCTCGACCTTTCTGCCGCATTCGATACTATCGATCACAATATTCTACTCGAGTGACTCTCCCTCTGGTTCGGCATATCCGACAAATCTCATCACTGGTTCAAATCTTACCTCAAGTCTCGTTCTTTCCAAGTTTCGTGTCTCAAACAAAGCTCATCATCATATAGAGTAAACTTCGGAGTGCCTCAAGGATCCGTCCTTGGGCCTCTATTGTTCAGTCTCTATACCACACCACTAGAATCCTTTAACTTGCGATTGTACTTTCCTCTTTTCATTGGGTTGGGTTGGGTTGGATCAACAGACAGGAATTTAATATAGGTTGGGTTGGGAACTTGGTGGGTTGGGTTGGGTTCAGAAAACCGACCCGTGGACAACTCTGGGTTGAAGGGAAGAAGACCGATTGGTTGGCATAAGAGGTGACCACTCGGGATGGACAAGAGCCGTTATCTCTGAGAGTTTCCCCGAGTTTTGAAAAGTCATGCATCAATGGACTATACAATCTCTGGCTGACGTATCATGGCCATATCCGATAATTAAGAAGCGACAGAGTAAATATATCAGTCAACTGTTGACAATTCGATGAAATATGTTTCTAGAAAGTCATCACGAATTACGCAGCCAACTAAGAGACGACGGAAAGAAAACGGTAGAAAACTTAGATGTCATCTTGGATTAACGTAGGGAGGACTTTAACGTAGACCTTTTGAACTTAGATCTATCGGGTACTTTGAATAGACTTGTTATCTAGATTTACGTTACTGACATGACCTTTGTTTTAGCCGAACTAAACGAGTAGCCATCAGTGGCGTAGCTAGGAATTTGTCTTGGGGGTGCAATTCTTATATTTAAAATAATGGACATGCATATGCAGTATATCGATAATCGACTCGAGCAAACTTGATTCGATTTGGCTATTATAGTGACAGTGATGGCACTCAAAACATTGTCTAATTCCTAATTCTGCAACATTTTCCCGGTTCTTCGCTTTATTTATGACACGGCCTATATCTATTGGACCCGTTGAAACAAATTGTACGTCTATACGTCGCCATCACAACTTGGCAGTGACACAATGACTTTGATATCTGATGTACCATCTGTTGACAACACTGCTGACTATGGAATGCTTTCATAAGCGCGTGTTCATTTGTAAAAGCCTATCGTCAACGATGGGCGCCTGCAACTGATGGTCTGCAATCTGAGAGTCCAGGTTTGACCGAAAGAAATCTGCAATTTTTAGCTGTTTTTCTTCGGTTCAGATGGGTCTAATCTGCCAGATGCCAATGATCTGCGTGAAATAATAATAAAAATATTAAATAAATGCCATGTATGAAAATTGACTTCATGCATACACGCCTACGTATAGCTTTCAAAAGATTTCTGATTTTTGAACATGTCCTAACATTAATATTTAAATATTTTTATTCCAATATACAGTAGGGGCCTAGCCTATTCTCAAAAAATTACATCAAGTGTACAGCAGTCTAGAATTTAACAAGTCGGTAGTAGACTACGAATCTATTTTCTGGAGTTACAGGATATGCTTACTAACTGGGAACTCAGAGGTCAGAACACCAGGCGTAAGGGATTAATTAATGGTTACTGGTTAACTTAGTGAGTATTCTGTAGTAAAACGTGAACTAAAGGCCAAAGCAGCGTCGACGTGCTAATGCTAATTCAGTAGCCTATGTCCACTGGCACTGATACTGAAGCGCATTCTGAGTCTCTGACTGGACAGCATTCCATCTCAGCATCACTGGTCTCAATGCAAAAGAAACTTGAACAAAGGGATATTTTATTCGTTAATACGTATTTACCTGTGAAACAAGATAACGATACGATGGACGATTATGTTTATGTTAACAAATACCGTTAACAAAATAATGCTAGAAAAGGTAGAAAAGTAAGAATTGCATTATATATTGCATGCTAGTGCTCAAATAATGACAGAAAATTTTTTAACACTTGACATCTTGGAGGTGCAATTGCACCCCTTGCACCTCCCATGGCTACGCCCATGGTAGCCATAGTAATTTGATTGGGTTTGAATTTTGATGCAGAGGCTGATTAAGCCTTCCAGAGGATGGAAAGTCAGAGAGACAAACTCGTTGAGATCATGGAATCAGAATTCGGACTTTCGGAGAAACTGCTGAAAATGCGAGCTTTGTCATTCGTCCAAATCGAGGAAATTCGAAATGCACCGGCAAGACGTCGAAAGAATGAAATGATTTTAGATCTCATTTTGCAAAGCGGAAAACAGCAGGATTTGATGAAAGCATTGGCAGAATCTTTCCAAACTCATCTGGTAAACTACATTAACAGCAATGGCGGTAGGAAATATCTTGATGTCATTGGCATTTATTAATAGGAATGTTTACTGCGCTTAAGAAATTGTCATGAAATAATAATAATAATAATAATAATAATAATAATAATAATAATAATAATAATAATAATAATAATAATAATAATAATAATAATAATAATAATAATAATAATGCATACATAACTTATTTAAATACAATTTTAAAAGGCGAATTGGGTACTTCGATAATAATGCAATTGCCAGCATTAGGTCGTCAGCATTAGGTACCCTACTCAAGCAGTATCGATAATTAATCGAATCCACATTGACGGTTCTTCAAAGAGCCGACACTCTACCGAGTCATTGATAACCTTCCACTCCGTTGCTATCGTTAATGCGATTCTTAATTAACCGGGGTTAATCAGCTGATGCTGATGATGATCGTACTGATTTTACAGTGTATCGATCGGAATTTGGACTGGATTGGCCGTTGTCAGAAAAAGAACACGACATTCTAAATGATAACGAGGAACAGTTGACCGATATTCTTGATACCTGCGAACTTCTTCCCAAACTCTATGCTAAACAGGTGATCAATTTAAAACAAAGAAATTTTATCAGTTCGAGGACATCTGATCAAACTCGGAATGAAGCGTTACTCGGAATGATACGACGATTAAGCAGGGCGTCCTATTTAATTCTAATACAATGTCTCAAGGAATCACTTCAAACGCATATTGCGGACATTCTGGAAAATGGCGGAGGTAAATCGTCTCCACCTTAAGATCAGTATCTCTTTGTCCAGTTTTATTTGCTAAATTTTTACTTATATATAGAAACAAAACTTAACATAGCTGACAAAAATTGTGAAAAGTTAGAAGTCATCTGTATTATTTTCTTGTTGAGGTTGTCACCAAAACGGTAAAGTTTTAGCAGTATTATGATTGTTATTATTACTATAATTATTGCAGTTGTTGTAGCAGCAAAAGTAGTAGTATTTATAGTGCTGTATTTGTAATAATAGACGTAGTAGTTGAAGTGGTAGTAGTGATAGTAGTAGTAATATGAGAGGAATCTTTAGTAGTAATAGTAGTAGTAGTAGTTGTAGCAGCAGTATTTCATCCGCTTTTTAGTGGAGGTTACTACTTTGAGACTATATGATGATAATATAATGTGATACGTTCAATGCTTTCATTGTCTCTATTAAGCACAATTTTGAAACATTACGAGAGTACTGTATCTTAAATGCTCACTTTTGTAGCTATCGTACCAGTTCATGCAACGCTGGAGACTGACAATCTGGATGACACAGAAACACAGATTGCCAACGAATTTACCAACTTACTCATTCAGAGGACTGATTCAGCGGAACAGGCAAATCGTGTGTTAAGCGCAATGCAGCTGAATATTATTGCCGTCAAGCGAGGACAAAGCATTGTTCTCTATATTTGCTGCAGAAAAGAAAACGAGTTTAATGATCTGTGCAAAATGATTGATAATTCAGAGATGAAGAATTTCCTCGAAGAACTCTTCGTTGCATTAATTGACAACATCAACCTAAAAGTTCTTTCGGTGAAAATCTATGAAAGCGACATCAACAAAGCAACTGAAATGTTTAGAAGTTAGTTTCCTGCTCGTTATCCTTTAAATTAAGAATTTATTGCTTACTGACTGACTAAACTATATTTAACAAAACTAAGCCATAACAGGAACCACCCGCTTATGTTTATTTGTATCGTCATACTGTAGTCTGTTGAAAATTAGACCACAAGAAGGACAAACGCGTTCTTCAATAATTATTTGTCGACATAGTCATCTGTTGTCCTTCAGAATATGCCTATATCTATCAATTACAAATCGTTTAGCACTGTTATATTAGTTCATTTATCTTCAGCCTGTGTTCATTTCTGAGAATATTTTGCTCAGAAATCGAGTTCCTGGCAGTTTGAGGCTGAAATTCCATACGCCAGTTCACAATGGTTCCATGTCATTTAATCCCAGTCACTTAATCTCAAGTCTTTTGATCCCTGTGCACATAATCCCCAGACACTCAATGATATAAGGGGCTGTCCATTAATTATGTCAACAATTTTTGGGCAATTTTGACCCCCTCTCCCCCTTGTCAACAACTGTCAACTTCCAGTTACCCCCTCCATAATTACGTCAAAACTTTTGATCCCGCAGATCAATGACAGGTCCCAATAACAAGGTTATTATTTTTTGAGATGATGACCATTTTTTCTCTTTTTTGCTCGTCGTGTGTCTAAATGTGATGGTTATGACCATTTTTCTAATGCTTTTTTTCATTGTAATAAGTAGTTTTCAATGAAATTTCCTAGTTTTTGATTATTTGTAAAAAGTGAAATTGTTGACGTCAACTTCTCTTGCCCCCTCTCTCCTGTCAACAACTGTCACACTTTTTCAAACCCCTTCCCCTAAATTGTTGACGTAATTAATGGACAGCTCCTAAGAAAACGTATTAAATGATGCAATACGAATGAAATAACAAATATTTGTGTTACAAAAACATAACGCTAACCCTAACCCTTACCTAATTATGCAGCTCTGGTCTTAAACTCCAAGGCGGTGATTGAAAAGATTAGGTGTCAGGGGATTATTTGCTCGGAGATTAAAAGACTTGGGATTAAGTGACTGGGATTAAGAGACGAGGCTTAAGTGACGAAGATTAAAAGACCTTTCACCGTTCACAATAGGTTGGTTTTGGAAAATAATTCGAGGTTGAGATTCCATAGGTCAGTTTGCAATAAGTTAGTTCTGGAAAATACCCGTATGCAGTAGAAACGAGATGAATCGTGTCATGTCATTAAGCCGTCGTCCCTATCTGACGGTTGGCTGCAACTTGGAACAATAATTCACCATTGTTTCTTTCTTTAGCAACATCATAATAATAATAATAATAATAATAATAATAATAATAATAATAATAATAATAATAATAATAATAATATTATTATTATTATTATTATTATTATTATTATTATTATTATTATCATCATCATCATCATCATCTTTATCATCATCATTATTAATCATAATCTTCATAATTTATCTTACAACTATGTCATGATCTTTTAATTTAATCAAGTTTTCACATTTGTTTCATTCGACGATTGTAATTTTAGAGATTGCCGCTGAAGTTGAAAATTCCCAAATGAAGAAGACAAACGTGAGTACCATTCATATTCTGACTCATATTCAAGTCAGGCAGACGAATAGTTTGTATTGGTATCTACGTATTGTAAGGAACTTCCATCTGTCATTCAAATTAATCTTATTGGAATTCCATTGAGATCCATCAACGGGTAGCACCTTGTACGTGTACTTATTTGTTAATTTCAATGACTTAAATAGGCCCATGCTAACTTTCGAGATGTCTCTCAATAAAGCTTGATAGTACGGCAGTGGTAGCCTAAGCCTCGAGGCTTTAGTCATTTTGATTTCGACTTGCTTGATTTGTTTTTACTCTAAATGCTGGATACTATATTGGTGAAAGTATCTAGAAGCGTCTTACGATGTTCTTAAGAAACAGCTTGTTTTAAGACAATATTTTTGCGAACCGGGTCTCTTTAACTCAATCAATATTATCTCTTCCAGAATGGCTAGTCCCGGCTGGCTACACAGAGGTTTAATCTTACAATAGGTCACATGGTCGTTCGACCTAGCATTCTGACATGGGTTCTACTCACTCTCTATGGCTGGCTATGTGTGTTTCAGCTATCTGAGTGAGTCTTTATCGAGCCCCGTACCTAGCTGCACCTCTTTTACCTTTCGTGTAACCGTGTACCTTATCACTCTCGTATGCCCGTTTACCTTCTCTCTCGTGTCCCTGTGCACCGTTCTAGATCTCGTTTTATCTGGACACACACGCTGACACTCAGCTCACCGGCCCTTTGCCTTACCATGAGCCTTTATTACTACCATACTACATAAAAGGTGTGCTAATTCTCATCTGACTGCAAACTCTTGTCTCTTTAACTATTAGCGCCATCTACTGGATATCTTTATCGCTTGCACTCTATAAGAGTATCTATGGCCACTGATCTATGCCCACCAGCAAGAAATCTGCTTCTGCCATTTGTGTCTATTAATAGACAACAATGGTTTCTATGGTTTCTGTCCACCAGTGGGCGGAGTAACCGGACCTTGCTGGTAAACACTGGATACTCCTATAGTTTTTAGCGATTTCTTATCTATTGATTATTATTATTATTGGACTACAGATTTAGTCTGTATTAATATTATTATTATTATTCACTAGCTGTTTACCTGTCAAAAATGACGGGGGAGAATGGCTGTTTTACTACACGATTTTTTTGCACATGTCATAGCTTTTTGCGCAGTGAATCGTCCTTACTTGGCGGCTTTTTCTGCAACCGATTTAACGTCCATTCACAGCCGAGTCGACTGGGAGCGCTTGGTACAGAAACAATAGAGTGTTGATAAGGAAGTTGTCAACTATTTTTCGAAAACTGTAGTAAAATAACACGAATTCTGCGAAAAGAGAAAATAAGTTTCTATAACAAATGCTAACATAACTGGAA
This sequence comes from Metaphire vulgaris, assembly GCA_018105865.1. Lineage (NCBI taxonomy): Eukaryota > Metazoa > Annelida > Clitellata > Crassiclitellata > Megascolecidae > Metaphire > Metaphire vulgaris. The sequence goes on from CM030835.1 coordinate 20,329,958, forward strand.
ATTGACGGCGTTTCAGTTTGAATGGTAGAATTTCGTTGTTTGAAACCAGAGTCAATACGGAGGGATGCACACTTCGTCTCCTTTGTGACTGCACGTAATAATTTCAGCCTTGATGCAGTTGCTATGGAGGCTTTTAACAATCAAGCCAGTCCCGTTAAGTAAACCCTTTTGTTAGCTGAGCTTGCGAAGCAGCATAATGAATGAACCAAGCTTCAACTTCAATACATGACGCGGCATTCCAGATGGATTTTGTGTTTGAAGAAATTCCTTAGGAAAGTCGATGACATAATTTGGATCATCCGATTCAATATAATCAATGCTCAAATAAACCACTTCATTTCCAGGTAATAGGTACAAAATACTGTGGTTGAGTTCGGTGGTAACGTCATTCTTGGATGTAAGGATAATTGTTCATGATGCTACTGCTATTTCATGTAAAGTGGAAACAGAGATTTCAGTTCCAAAAATTGATTCAACGAATTGTCCATCGGCAGCCATATACTGAGGAATTTTAATAATTGAGGATGGCATTTCAGGAAGAACATTTTGAAGCTAACAATCTCCCAAACGCAAACGTGGGGAGGGGATGGGTTGGGGCCTGGGCGGGGATGAGTTGGGGCCCGAGACGGGGATGGTTTAGGGCCGGGGCGATTGTGAGAGGGATGGGGAGAGAGAAGGGGAACGGGGGTTTGGGGCCTGTGGGGTAGGGTGGGGCAGGAATAGGCTGAGGATTGGGCGGGAATGGGTTGGGGCTTGGGTTGGGATGGGTTGGGGCTTGGGCGAATTTGGGTTGGGGCATGGACGGCGTTTGGTTGGGGCCGGATCGGGGATGGGTTGGAGCCGGGACAATTGCGAGAGGGATGGGGAGAGGAAAGGGAACGGGGTTTTGGAGCACGTGGGGGTAGGGCGGGGTGGAGATGGGCTGGGGCATGGGCGAGGATGGGTTGGTGCCGGGGCGATTGGGAGATGGATGGGGAGAGGAAGGTGTACGGGAGTTTGAGACCTGTGGGTTAGGGCGGGGCGGCGATGAGTTGAGGCCGGAGGGGAGGGGTTTGGGCCGAGGCGAATGGGAGAGGGATGGGGGAGAGGAAGAGGGAACGGGGGTTTGAGCTGCAATTAAGAAGCTTCGTTAAACGCTCCATTGATTATGCAGTTTTGATTAAACAATTTGGTTGTCCATTGCAACGGCGTCTTCCAACATCTGTCGTCTATCGTGACTGACATACAGACAAAGAGAATTATATATATATATATATATATATATATATAATTTTATATATTAGCCTATTTTCACTGTGGATGTGCAACATCTGCCGCCTATCGTGGCTGACGTGGAAATCAATGAACCATGAAACGTGCTTAGCAACGAAACAAAACAAAACGTGGTCAAAACCCCAACAAAAACCAAAAGGAAAGCCAACCAAAACATTGAAAACAGATGCACACGACCAACCCAACGCAGTAACTGGTCTATTGTGGCTTAGGTACAACGCTAGCAGTTTCAGCGACTGCCATAATAAAGATCATTTAAATTAATTGCCATTCCCGATAATCTAGTAGGACTGTAATGTTATAACTCTGGATCGTAGTTTTTAATGGAGAGTCATAGGTTTGACTCTAGGCCCTTCCATGATTATTCTTCTTAAGACTTCCGTCAATGGATGCAATATTTTTAGATAAACAGCATTCCATTGGAATTAATAGACGTCATAATTCAGAAATCATTTTCTATCTTCATTCAAATGAAAAGCCAAACTGATGAAGAAAGATATGAAGAGGGTTTCAAACAATTATCAGAAGTCAATGTCTGTTGGTTCAATCGAATGACAAAACGAAGATTCAAGAACGATCGTTGGTGTTACCTTTCAGGTAAAACATAATCGTTCTTTTTGTTGCTCTCTTTGATCGCTTGTCACCAGTCCTCTCCTACTGTCAGCAGGACAATCTCCCACATCTATGAAAAGAATAACCACAATTCATAATTGGTCTACAGAATATACAGTATATACAGACACACAGACACACAGACACAAAGACACACACACACACACACACACACATATATATATATATATATATATATATATATATATATATAGAGAGAGAGAGAGAGAGAGAGAGAGAGAGAGAGAGAGAGAAAGAAAAAGAAAGAGAGAATATTCTATATTTTTTATATAGAATATATAATGCATATATAACAGGGGTGCACAAACCGTGGCCCGCGGGCCACTGGTGGCCCGCCGACGATTTTTTGTGGCCCTCGGACGTTTCCAGGATTTCAATAGAAAGTGGCCCGAAGGCTTTAAAGTGGCCCCGAAGGTTTTCTTGTTTTTGTATTAGCGCTACACTTTAAGCCTTGTTATTATCATTTATTATTATTGTGCCCTTGCTGTTAAGAAATTCACGAATTTCTGCTATCAGTTCAACAAAGCATTCTAAAATTCGTCCTCTGCTCTCTCACATCTGTATAATATGGTATGTCATGGTAAGAGGCTAAAGGCGACTTAGACCTCTAGAACGAATGACATCTTCTGTAGCGCTAATATATGAAAGCAAGAAAGCCGTCGAGGCCACATTAAAGCATTCGCGACTATTTGGAAGCACATACTTGTGTGAACAAACATATTCTGTAATGAAATTTAACAGAAATGTTCTTAGGTTCCGGTTGAGTGCTCGGTTTTGAAAGTTGCAACAATTAAGTGGACGGCCATAAAATATGAATAAGATTGTTAAAGACGTTCAGTCTCAACAACTCCATTGGGTATAAAAAGGCGATTGACCTTTGGGTTTTAAATTGTATGAATTAATAATTGAACATGGTCATAGTATTTTTTATTAACAAGGCCTTAACCTTCAATATTCTACATTAAAATTACAGTACTAATCATTTCAATTTCATTTGTTCCTACTGGATTTATTGTTTTCATCAGAAATTCTATTAATTACATTAGTCCTGTCGAAATAAATGTTATCCATAACCATATTAAATATTGCTATTAACGGTTACTGTCAACGTACCACTTCTGCATTAGAAAAAGCGCATGTGGCCCGCGGAGTCTTGGGACCGAAAAATGTGGTCCTTCGTCCTTAAAAGGTTGTGCACCCCTGATATATAATATATAGCAGAATTCTATTCACAATACTGGAAACAGCTAGTGTCTCTGGAATTAAAACATGTGCTAATTTCTAATGTCCATATTTCAAGTAATAGGTAAACTATTTGGCGAAGAGTTTTGCTGTTTAGTAGAGTGTAGAAAGGTGAAATATGACAGAACAACTGAAACGCGTTACAAGTAGACAAAACGAGACAAAGGCTAGATCATAATTTCATTTCTATATTGTAGGTATTTGCGAAAGGAGAAACTCTATCTCAGCATTATGGAAAAGCAATCGACAGTTCATCGAAGAGAACGTGTTTCAGATTAGAACTGGAGCAAACAGATTAAAACACCACGATATGTTGAGTGACATTCAATGTGCACTTATTGCAGGAAAGTCTTCTACTGTGAAGAAATCACCGGCTTCAAATAAAGCAAATGATCTCTCACTCATCCTGAATTACAAAGATGGGACCATTGCAAATCTATTCAGCGAATATTTGCGCTTATCAAAATGTCGTCCGATTTCTATATCAATGAGAAATTGTGGGAGTATGTGCTTCGTTTACAATGTCAACCCAAATTCATTTAATTAGAATTAATTAATTCTTCTCTTCATGTTCTATATTTGCCACTTCATCGACCACGGCTGTTCACTCTTCTGTTTCCGTTTATTCTTATCAGTTCTACGTTGTTTTTGATTTGTCTATCATGCATCGCAAATGCATCGCGGGCCGCATAAAATGTGTTTGAGACCAGGGGTCTCAAACACATTTTATGCGGCCCGCGATGCATTTTGGGATTTTAAAAAAATTGCCATCTGTAATTTGTATATATTTCTCTCGACGCCTTTTAACGTTCATGCCATCTTAGCTATAATAAATTCTTGCAGTACTTGATTATTATTCGTAGTCTTTCGAATCTAGTGATTATACACGTACTTACGGTTCTCTAGTGGAGGCGGTCGCGTTGTTTAATGTAGAGTAAAAAGTGATTTAGTGAAATTTTTGTACTGAAAATTAAAAGCCCGTATAAATGTCTGAAATATATACAATTTGTAAAACACTATGACTATGTTCATATTTCGTTGTTTTTCAATAAACTTTAGCATTGTAACAAAATTCGGGCGTTGCGGCCCTCGGGTTACTGCGGCCCGATCATGCGGCCCCCGGGGCAATTTGAGTTTGAGACCCCTGTCTTAGACTATCTGTTTAGTTAGTTCACTTTCATCTTCAATTTTCCCTGTTACTACCAGACTTTTCAACGCGTCCTTGCCTATTTGAGGATTATTAGTGAAAACAGAATTTTGTATAAACTAGCCAGAAACTCATCGTCTTTAGTGGAATGCGTCTCTGAATATACCTGTCTCCTATAGAAAAGGAGAGGCAGACAAAGAGGGAAATGGAAGAACAGAGAGTGCATGTTGTTTAATTTATTCGAATTACTTTGTTATAAGAAGTCAGATAAAGTCTTCATGTCTTGCGACTGTGTCCATTGCTCTTGAGCCTTGGCAATTTTTTAAACATTGACCGTTGTGGTCCGCTTGGTTTTCTATAATTGCTTACATCGCTTCAGATCTTCTCTTTTCTTGCCTTCGGCTTTTTATCCTCATTTCCTCAATTCATTTACTTACTGTCGTGTTCGTCTTCTTCTTTCTTTATTTAATTTATGTTGCTGGGATGTCTATGTTATGTTGTTCGTTATTCTTCTCAGCCAAATCTTTTTACAGCCATCCATTTACCAAAATTTGTAACGAATTTGTGCTCAACGTCTCTTTTAAAATTAAAATTATAGAATTAAAAATTGAATTGTACATCGAATTACCTTTTCTAAATTACTTTAAAATTTCCCATTCAGAGTTGCAGTGCTTGTATAATCATTGTACATCGGTTTATCATTGACGTGTGATATTTGTCTAATTTAGCTTCTGTCAGAGTTGAAATTAACAGCCGACGTCCTATTGAAGACGAAAAGATCACCCGCTTCTTCAAAGATTCTGGATTTAAAAGTCTGTGGTCAATGAAAGACAGAGATTTCGTTCGATGGATTTGGTGTAAATCATCAGATCTTAAAGAGTTGCAGCAATCGAAATATCTTCGCCATCCTTTCTCTCACTTATTGGAAGAAAGTCCTCAACGTATAAATGAAATAAGGATTAACTTGGACATTGATCAACTGAAGAAGAAAGCAGTTGGTAAGTGCTTTTGTCTAAGCTCACTCACACGGTAAAACAAACTTACTTTTATCACAATTGTGGTTTCCACGAAGACTCATCTGATTTTTCTGTTTCTTCTAATTAATTTTCTGTTTCTTTTAATTAATTATAACTTCACATATATTTAAGAATAAGGCAATGACAAACGAATGTTAATAACGGTATCAATGTGATTTCTAAAGACTTCTGTGCCTTTTTAATTCACTAATTACGTGTTCCTCATCACAAACGCTTTATCAGTTTAAAATATTGAGGTTCTAGTTTGTTCAATTTGCATGCCCGCCCACATTCTGGAGGATTTTGAAGCAAAAATAATGAAAACGTTTTCTGTTTCTTATTTTAACTTAGGCCTAATGCATTTTCGCGTTCTTTTAATATATTTCTATGTCGCTACGTTTTTCGTTTTTTTCTGCGTTTTATATTAATTTAAATTTTGTTACTTTAATATTTTGCCATCGGTCATAGGCCTAATGGCGGTCCTCAGTCGCATACATATCTGAAATTAGCTAAGCTGAATAACCGATTTTCATGTAATTAATAGGTTTAGTTGAATATGAAAATATCCTTAAGAAACTTCTCAATATCCCATATGATAATCGTAATGTATCGTTAAAATTTGATTTTCTCACTGCGATAGACTATCTCGGTGCGATTGCCTATCTGACTGGGCTACGGAATGATAGCCTACTAGGTACTGCTGAATCCTCACATACAATAATAACGGTACGGTAGCGGTTAAGATTGTATAATAGTACTGTAAATGACGCAATTATAACAGCATTTCTTTTGTGCATTGCTGTTAAATGCCGAAAAAAGAAAAATGGACACGTGATTTAGTACAATAAACTAAAGAGCTAGAGACTTAAAATCTAACTTTGTAATAAGGAAAATCACGGTAATTATGGTGTTGTACGCGTGTAAATAGGTAACCGTTTAATGCGTGTGTGTTGTATAAAAACTATAGGAACGTTTTAGTGCTTTTATTTGTTGAGTAAAAACTCACTCGTAGTGATTTCCTCGGCAATCATTCCTTCTTCATCATCAGAACTGTCTCCTGGATTAGAATTATTCGCTTTAAATCTTCTCCTTGGCAACGGTCCTCCCTGAAAATGAGAAAAACGTGTCTCATTTATATGTTAATTTTAACGTTTTGAACATCTATAATTTTACAGAGACAATCCAGAGTTAATACTGAGATTGAATGCGCTGAGTTATGACCAGTATTCGTCGTATGCAAATATATATAACTACTGGAGTGTAAACCTTGCAGATTTCGCTTTTCGACTTTGCCCAAAAACATAGATCCTATTTACGAACTAAGACATTTAAATAATAAATTATCGCTCAGATCACTCGAATATCTCTTTGTAATTCGTCTATTCTAATCAATATTCTTTTATTTAATCTTCTCGTGTCGCTATTACAAGGACTTTAGTCTGTTCAGAATGCTCCTGACGAGTCTGAGCGACGTAAAATGTTGCGATTTGCCACTTTACATTGCATGTAAAATGTTAAGTAACTAATTGACGTTTCTCTGTAATTTTAATGATTTTCGATAATTTGATTGCAGTTCTTTCTCTTCTAATCGACGAATCTTTAGAGAAAATCTATGAACAAGGTGGAGCAGTTGGAGTGACTAAATTGAGAAATGAATTCTATTGCTTAAACGAAGATGGAGAAATGAAAGTCTTCTATGACCGATATCCGTTTGCTCTTCTACGAAAATTCCAATTGAAAGAGATCAAAGAAGCAAACGACATTGTCTCCTGTGAGAAAGAAAACGCTCTCTACATTCTTGACATTCATCGCTACCCTCATGTCTGCGTATGGAAATCTGAACAAAACTCGAAGACAAATCAAAGCCAAATCAAGTGGTTGGAATTGTCAGATTACTTTCTGCCATCAACCCTATCTATGTCAAAAAGTGATCAGTTGCTGATGGTCAGTGTGACACCTTCGCCTAGTCTGAGATTTTATGGACCTGATGCTCAACTTCGTCTTTCAATTTCTCTTCATCGAAGCATTCAATGGCCTATTCATGCAGCGGAAACATCGACTGGAAATTTCGTCATTTTGCATTTCCTAGAGAAAGAGGATGAGGAGAAGACGGAGGCGACGATAACGGCTCTGAGTGGTGATGGAAAAACTATTGTTCAAAAATATCAACCCGAAAATGAGGAACAACGATTGCGAACTCATTATTACGGTTACCTCTGCGTCGATTCAAACGATCGAGTTTTTGTGACTGATTCTGACAATGACAGAATGATTCTCTTGGATTCGAATCTTCATTGGAATCAGATTCTATTTCATAAAAGTGAAAAGAAAACTGAAGACATGAGAAAGATAATTCGTCTTTATCCTCACCGACTTTATTACGACGAAGGAAAAAAGCAACTCGTCGTCTGCGAATATAATGGAGTAGAAATTGTTTTCTTGAATAAGTTTTAGATAACCCAAGTACTTCGTTTGATTTGTCAGCTGAAATAAAAGTCCTCATTTATTAACGTATTTTCTACTGCTTCAGTGGTTTTCACCAGGCTTACTTAGCCTCCTAAACCACTTAAAATCACATTAAAAATAATAATAATAATAATAATAATAATAATAATAATAATAATATAATAATAATAATAATAATATTATTATTATTATTATTATTATTATATTATTTTCAAATATTTATGTATATTGCAATATTTTTGAAATCGAGTGTACGACGGAAAATAGAAACTCGAATTGAAATGAGGAAACTTAATGGTGAAATAGCAAATTGATCAGACTAACATTGATTAATTAATATAGTATCTCTGTATGAGTCCAATGATCCTCGTTGTACAATGTACAATGTACATTCCCTCGATAGCGTCTATTACTTCCTTTGAATTAGTTCCAAAGCGATCGCTCGGTGGCGCTTCGCATTAGCCAGAAGTTGAGGAATATGAACATAGAACTGGGCAACAACTACATTTCCAACATCATAACGAGCACTAGACGCGTGTTTCATCAGTAGGCCTATGGTTTATCCAATGGTCTTATCGTATCCCGTGCCAATTGCCTCTACTTCGAATGGTACGCCTAATTTTACGGGGATTTCCAACTGTCTCATTGGAACACGTGACGCGCTGCGCACAAACTATGGGCAGCGAGAGCATTCATAAATCCCTACTTCAATGGACTTCACCCTACTCTCGGGCGTGAAATACTTCTCCACTATTATATCACAGACACTTTTGTGGCCCTCGGATAAAAACTTGTGCCCATCACTGTGTTAGCGTAATAAATGTGCTGCAACTTTGAAAATTTAACGTAGAAACTGATTGAGTGAAGAGTTTAAACCGCAACAATTTTCCTAGAAATAATAAAAAAACTAATAAAATAACATACCCTCTTATACTCTGCTAAAATTATTTTTATATAAGTTTAGAAACATAAGGTACACTCCATAGGTCCAGAGCCCATGCGGAGAACCGAAGGGTTAGCCATTAGCGCCTTCAGTCTTACATAGCAACGGCTGAATGAGGGCGATTTCCAGCCTTTCCTTCGCCACCTTTCTTTCCATCGAGTTAACACCCGATGTACTCATTCACAGCTGAGTCGACTGGGAACGCTTGGGACAAAACAACAGAAACCTGCAGTAATTAATTCATATCGAATATATAAATTTTTGTCGAGAGTATTCGTCAATATTCGCCAATTTCACAAATATTAAACTCAGTGTAGTTCGTTTTTCTTTATGTTGATCGCTTAATATAGTAAAAAATCCTACAATAGCCCCAGAAAATTTCAAAAAGCCACCCCTGAATTCATGATTTCAGCCCCTGGATTTGCATACAATAAAAATTTAAGATCAACACGGAATACGGAATATAGATTTTATGATTTTTAAAAATCCTGATTGATTACGGACCATGGATTCTACCAAGAAAGATTGCTAGTACACTGCGCCAATCTCACGGACAGCGATATAGAAATTTCCGTTCACTGATAACAAAGAGGATGATGATGATGATGATGATGATGATTACGATGATTACGATGATGATGATTATGATGATGATTATGATATATGAATAGTGGCGTCATCTTTCGAATTATTGGAAACTGCTGTTAAAAAAGAAATATCAAACAATAATTTTACGTTGATTAAAGGATTATCCTTCTTTTCGTTTAGAGAAAACGTTTTATCGATCTGCAAATGTAATGTTGAAATTGATTGAACGATGATTGTTAACGGAGATTATTCTTATACTAATCTATAGAAATAGTTAAATAACACACCCTTTTAAAACTGTGTTAAAAGACTTTTTATTTATTTTAAGAAATTTGGAATATTGAACAGGCATAGCTTAATAAAAATTAATGTATTTATTTGTCGCGAATATTATTTAATATTCGCAAAATTCAAAAAATATTAATCTAATTCCACTGCGTATTTGCAAATGTTGAACATAGTTCTATGACCGAGAACATAGCCATATCATTCATGTAGCTAAAATGCTAAATAGGCCTACTAGGCTCACAATAACTACTTTTAATAGAAAGCCGATTTTAGGAGGTATTGAAACCTCGCCATCGACGAAGAAGTCTAAATTAGATAGAATACAAGAAGCATTCAACGGATATTCCGATCACATTGACCTCGTTCTTTTACGCTTCTGTCGTAATACACAGAATTAGAACAGAAGACCGCAGAACATGGATGAAGGTGGTCCACAATGCAGACAATCTTCGGCGCGAAGACGGTTATTAAAGACAAGACAGTCTTCACGTGGACACACACACACACACACACACACACACACACACACACTGTAGGCCTATAGAAATCGTTGATTAAATAGACCGTAGAGTGCAGAAAAGGAAAAGAAACTTACCATGAAACTTGGCATGATTAAAAGCGGCTTAGTAGTCATTACTGCCTGTGTAAAATCCACTAGGGGCGCTGAACCCTTTTAGCTTTTAAACCCGCTCCGTCAGCCTATCGCTCCAGCGTTTAACTCACTCTGTCATCTTCCGCCCCTCTCCCCTAATGATGTACCGTGATATTATCAGGGCCGTCGAGAGGGTGCAGGGGCAAATGCACAGGGGCCCGGCGGTCTTGAAGGGGCCCGGGCCGATGATTAATATGTATAATTTAGAAAATACCACTAGTTATGTTGTGCATGGGGCTCGGAGAGGTAAAGGGGGTCCCGAACCTGAGGTCATCAAAAAGAAGGAACAGCGTGAAGTGAAAAAAGCCAAAGAAGATCATCGCTAGTTTTTGAGAGTTGCAATATAACAGTCTGTCGGTTCGGCGTTTCGGTGAAAGCAATGACAAGCAAAAGTAGGTCGTCAGCTTTTTTTTAAGACTTGTCAGGGGCCCACCGGCCATTCTGCACAGGGGCCCGGAATTTCTCTCGGCGGGCCTGATATTTATACCAAATATTAAAAATCTGAGTTTTCACAATATGTGTATTGTAAACGATCAGCAAGATAATCCGGTGAGATAAGCCCTTATTCTATAGTAGTTTAATTAAATTGATAGCAATTTGTGATAACTCACATGATCATCAAAGGCTTTAGCTAGATCAAGAAAAATACCAATGGACGGACAATGGTGCATTTATTTACTTCAAAGGTTTTAGTTATAGCATCCGTTAAATTAAGCAGTGACATGAAGGTCGCACGATTAGGACTAAATCCAATTTTCTACTTTTTTTCATTTGATTCGTTTATTTATAGACGCATCCGTAACTAAGACGATGAGCGTCTGCTAAACTTTGTACACTTCCGCAGGCATATTTCCAAATGCTTGCATGCTAGTACATTTTCTGAAAGAATGTTATCCTGACGACATAGACGACAATTTAGTAAATGAGCTACAACATTTCTACTCTTATCTCAAAACTAAAGAAATTGCCAATCCCGAACAAAACAAAGAAATTAAACAACTGAATCACCAAGACATGAAATCAAGGAAAAAATTCTTTTGATTTTAAAGGAGTTATTTGGAATTGTAAAGTTTTTAGTACTTGAAATTGAACTAAATTACATTAGTGTCGCCATTTCATAAACATAAAAAGTTTCAATTGTTACATAACTTACATTTTAAAATATATACTTTTTCGTTCGTCCCTATACAACTGATGTCAGGGGCGAGGCTTATATCAAATGCTAGCTTAGGGCCACATGAAGCCTTAATCCAGCTCTGATTTCGACAGACCCATACGATTGATCTAAACTTCTAAAGAGTTAAACTCCATTCTTTCAGCAGGGTGGCGTAGTTACCCCCCTCCACTTATATTACTAACGCATCAACGCTGTTGTACAGCCGTCAACTATCTATTAAAATCTAGTAAATTCGGCTCACAAGCATCTTGACATCGTTCCCATGATGACCGTTAAGTGACTTGAAAGTTTACACTCAACCAGAGACCAGATTCCTAGAGTCCGACTGCTTGTTGACTGGCTAATATACAGAAGTCCCTGGCTTGTTCGTCCCCAATGGTTTAATTATCAGGTTTAAAAGGTTCACATTTGTAGACAATCTGGATAAACGCAGTGACGGTACTCCAGTGACTGAGTGTCAAACTGCTGAGCAAACGTTATAGGGCCTACATGTTGGAGTGGGGACAACATATGATGGACAAATGCTGAGCCCACTCTAAATCAGTGGAGGGAATCGGGCCCCCGTGGATCGCCATTTCTGAACCGAAACTCCAAAAATATAAAATTTCTAAAATAGAAAATTTAGGAAGAGCATGAATTGAGAAAATGTGTTAACTGGTATATAAGAATGTTAAAATATTGGGGGGGCCAACAAGTGCTGGGCCCCCTGCCCGAATTCTTGGGGGGCGGGCTCCCCGGGCCCTTTATGGATTGACGTCTATGAATAGATTCTTTGAATCTAAATTTTGTATAATATAACTTACGGGAATAATAGAAAATTAATCGCGATTTCGATTATTTTTTCGTCGATTATCGATTATTTCGTATTATTTGATAATCGTGTCGATTTCGATTTCGGTTTTTCCAAAAATCACGATTTCGATTTCGATTTAGATTAATCGACCCACCTCTGGTTAGAATGTACGCTAAATTTCATTACCTGTCTGATCATTCACCTCGTCCATAGCTACATTAAGAAAGGCTAAGCGCCTAAGAATAAGCAGCTACTATATAATTCCACAAGATTTATCTTACTTACTTACTTAATTGCTTGCTCACTTGCTCACTTACTTTGCAAGGTTGGATTTGGACTTTTGGAGATGCCGAAAAAAGGAGTTGCAAATGTGTGATGCCTAAATCTTTCTTCTGTCCGCTGACCGTAACTAAGAGGATTGCGTCTGCTAAACTATGTACACTTCCGCAGGCATATTTCCAAATGCTTGCATGCTAGTACACCAAGGCAAATTCGACGCTTCTATTTGGCTCATTTGACCACGTGAAGCTTAACTAGGTCGCACCTACGAAAAATTATTATAGGAGTCTGGTGGCCGAACAAAATCAACAATGAAAGCTTGTGGAAGAATGGAAGAAGACATCCCAAGAACTGAAGAAATTAGAAAAAGGAAATGAAGACGGCTTGGACATACTCTTAGAAACCCGATTGAAAACATCACAAGACAAATGCTGACATGGAAATGCCAATGAAAAAGGAAAAGAGGAAGACCACAAAATACATGGAAAAGATCACTAGAAAAAGAACGCAAAGAACTTAAATACAACTGGAATAGAACAACTAGCAGAAGATCGAGAGAAATGGAAAGATCTTGTACGCAGCCTATACTCCATGGGGATCGAAAATGGCCGAAGAAGAAAAAAAGTCCAGTGGTGCAGTGGTCCTGGTTAGAAGGCGACGGCGTCTTCTTACTTTTTTAGAGATTCTCCCATTTTTCTTTCCCCATTATATATATATATATATATATATATATATAATTTATTGTTGTTATTAATTAAATTTAATACAAATTAGTTTATTAATTAATTTATTGTTGTTGTTAATTACATTTTAAAAAATTAGATTTAGCCTGCGTATTTACTTACTTACTTACCTTAATGGTCCATGCATCCATTAACTGCATCGAAAGTTATGGCTTCGCTTTTGGTGCTATTTCCCTTTCCTCGTTACTTTTTTAGTGGCAGTGTTGCGAAACAACCAATCGCTTATAAATATCCTCTCGACGCTTGAACTTTCTCAAACAAGATTTTGGGGATAAAATTGTAAATTCAAAAGAAATAATATTGCTCATTGCATGGATGTAAACAGATATTTAATATGCACACTGCATGCGTATTAGAGATGTGCGGGTACAGCAAAATGCCTACCCTACCCGTACCCGTGCAAAAACTTTTAACCCTACCCTACCTGTACCCGCTAGCGCTATACCCTACCCGACCCGTACCCGAAATCTGTGTACCCTACCCGTACCCGTACCCGACATTGGCAGAAATTTGGAACATTTCACACTGATATTCAATCCTGATACATTTTAAATATTACACTCAGCACATGAAAGATTTAGGCTGCATCTTACTTCTTCGTTCCACCCTGTACTGCATCAGTTATACTACAGTCATTGCAGTTACACCCTTCCCTTTGTCATCCAGGGCAGCTCGGCTAGGGACTACTGGCTACCATCAATTACGGTTGAAATTATATGCCACACAATCACCTATATAATATCGACTTGCATTGTACTATATTGATTGGGCGCCGGGGAAGCGATATAGGACACTGTCTTTTCATTCCCCATCATGATGAGATATCCGAGTTGCCCTGGACGAAATCGGAATAACTAATTCATTGTAAATAGCACGCACGTTTAGATTAGGACAGATCTAGGACTTAGGAATCAGGGTAATCCACTTGGCAAATAGTAGACCCGGGTTCTCTCTGGGGTTCTGGAGTCTGGAGTCTGGACTACTGGTTGGTAACATTGTGTAATACAACTAGTCAGCTAGCCTAACAGTGATGTTAATCCTTGTCCTGGTCCTTGTCCTTAAGGACTTTTTACGGACCAATTTGAAGTCCTTGTCGCTTGTCCTTGTCCTCGTCCTTGGGGAGCCAGTCCTCGTCCTTATCCTCGTCCTTGGGGGTTCGATCCTTGTCCTTATCCTCGTTCTTGCAGATCGGTTTTTGTCCTGGCCCTTGTAACTTAGTTCTTGAAAAGTCTTTATAAGGACCAAATTACTTGTATACCATTTTCAATTGTACTGATAATTAAGTTCCAAGGTAAGAGTAGTATGTGGATTTATATTTTGGATACATACTTGCATTGAGTTACTCTAAATGTTTAGCCATTGTTTCCTTTATAATACCAGTTGATTCTTTAGCAGAATTCTTTGTTTCTCTGCGACGTCGGCTCCAGTTGAACGAGTGTTTTCGCAAAGTGGTCTCATAATTAGACCTCACCGTGTGTGAATGACTGATCAGCTGCTGGAAACCCTTTTTCGTTTTATTATTATTATTATTATTATTATTATTATTATTATTATTATTATTATTATTATCCAGGACAATTTATATAGCGCTGTACGCATGGTTTAACAAATTAAAATCAAAAATCAAAAGCGCTTTGACAACGCTGACATGTCGATGAAGGTCAGAAGGTGGCGATGTTAAAATCCACTGTGATGATGGAAAGAACTTTGCTGCCGTGAAGAAGTCCGGTACAAAGTCCTTTAGAAGCGGTCCTTCAAGAAAAACTGTAGCCCCATTTACAAGCCAACGAGGAGCGGAAGATGATGTTGAAAGTAACGAGTTGGTAGTAAAGATAATAATAATAATAATAATAATAATAATAATAATAATAATAATAATAATAGATCTCCTTTCATGAAAACAATAATAATAATAACAATAATAATATGTTTATGAGGCCAATCATTGAATAATAATAATAATAATAATAATAATAATAATAATAATAATAATAATAATAATAATATACGTAATATGCAACAAAACAATTTTGATCGGGCAACTGAGGGGGTTTAACCTCTCAAGCATCCTCTTGGCAACGCCACTGATTTGTAGAAAAAATGTGTTCAAAGAACATTTCAACTTCAAGTGCATAGACTGATAATTTTGTTTAGCAGGTTCAAGTTTTGTTGAAACTGAATGCGCAACATTCGTTTTGGAAACTGATGACGAAGTATTTTGCAAATTGAACAGTCTTTGAAGAAGCAGAGATTTTAGATCGTGCCTTTAAAGAAGGCAACTACAAATATAGATTCTGTTGACAATCACTCAACCCTCACACTCACTCCACTTCGAAATTTTTTCTTATCGGTTTTGCGCCAATCTCACCATTGATCCAAGTCCCGAAAGAGAGGGAAGGCCCCGCCCGAGATCCATTCTCGTGGCTTCGCCAGTTTTTGTTTGCTACTGAACTATGGACGCTGGTTGAATATTAGTGAAATAAGTAAATACTAGCTGTTAACCCGTCAAAAATTACGAGGAAATAGGCCATTTCTTACACTGCTTTATTGCAAAAGTCTCCATTACTTCAATAATTCATTATGCCTAATATCACTACTTTTTAAATTTTATTTTGTTTATTTTGCGAATATTGACGAATATTCGCGACAAAAATATTATCAGGTATTTATTTACACAATAAAATTATAATGGTGATGTACTTCGCAAATTTTATAAAATGATTCCAGATGCAGCTTAAAAACGGTATGTAACATAATTAATTAGTCGAAGCTAATATCATTTTTAAAAAGCTTAAATTAATTAGAATTAATATGAAATTAGACGAAATTAGTAAAACCACAGCAAGTTATATTTTCACTAGACAAAAAGACGGCATAATTCCATAAAAATAGGCAAAGTATTTATATTTGTAATCCTTTAAAATTGTCATTTGCACTCATTCGATAGAGGGCGAGAGAATCACTCATCAATGATAAGCAGTGCAGATACCAGTGTTTCATTTGACAACAGGGTCAGTGAGATAGAGCAAGGGTAGCAAGGGTTCCGGAAGAGGGGATCACTAAGGCGTTCACACCATGGAGTTATTATTAGAGGAGACGGCATTACGTCATTTGGCTGAAGCCAACTATTTGGGAAATTCCCAAAACGGCAGCCACATTGGTAGACTGAAAACATCATCAGCTGAGCCATGGGGAATAGCTGCGGGAAGGTTTTACCAATGTTCTAAGAACTTTTTATTAGTATGTAATGAAAATGGAGATTCAGATCAGTGGAGGCTCCAGGATTTGGCAAGTAGGGGGGGGGGGCATTGAGGTGGCAACTTCTAATCATGGGGGCCTACCGTTTGTTGTTAGGTAGGTAGTATTAAGTATAGGGTCCCAATAGGGGGCCACTGGGGCCAGCTACTCAATAGAGGGCACGGACCCACCCGAAGCCTAGTGGCGGCTCCAGGATTTGGCAAGTGGGGGGGCCGTTGGGGTGGCAACTTCTAATCATGGGGGCCTACCGTTTGTTGTTAGGTAGGTAGTATTAAGTATAGGGTCCCAACAGGGGCCACAGGGGCTAGGCACTCAATAGGGCACGGACCCCCGGCGCCCCCATTGGAGCCGCCACTGATAAAGATGCTATTGTTCGACATTTGTGTATGAAAAATATCAAGTGGACAGTATATTGGATGACATCAATCGTGTTTTCAATAAGGCATGGGGGCTGTCCATTAATTACGTCAACAATTTTTGGGAAATTTTCGACCCCCTCCCAGGGATGTTTTTACACCCTCCTAACACCCCTCAACACCACCCCATTTGAGGTCGACACCCCCAAAATTTGGTAATGTGACAATGGTATGTATAAAAAATGGATACTAATTAGCTCTGATGAACACCCCCTCCCAAATGGAGGACATCAGACATCTCCTCCCCAAACGTTTATTGTCGGATGACCTTTTTGTCAGCCTTTTTCGGGGGGGGGGAGACTTAAGAATTCCGACCACCCCCCCGATTTTCCTGACACCCCCATTCAAAATCCCAGTTATAACACTGCTCCCTCCCCCTTGTCATCAACCATCAACTGTCAACTTTCAGTTACCCCCACCTCCAATAATTATGTCAAAAACTCCACCCCTCCTCCCCAAGATGAATGACAGGTCCCAATAACAAAGTTATTATTTATAAAAAAATTTAAAAGGGAATGATATAACTCTGACCTAATACTTCTGTATTCGTCCGATTCAACCACAATGGCCGCTAACAATGGAGGTGCTATTTTTAGCCTACGCGCTACTGGCTTCAAGCAGCCTGGTTAGAAATGACGTAATGCCGTCTCCTCTAATAATAACTCCATGGTTGACGCACCGACACTTTAGTTCCCACTAGGGGCCTTCAGAGAGCGTGAAGAGTTCCTTAAAGAGGATCTACGGTGAAGCCCCAAAGAAAAAAAATTCAAGTTTGGCCTAATATTGAATTCATATATTGAGATCAGATGTATTCGGGTTATGTGTTAGCATATGGACAATCTCATTACTTAAAATGTTTTACAGCTGTAAAAAGGTAAATAGCTTACCCAGTGGATTCTAGGGCAGAGCTTTAGCGGCCCCAATGTCATAGTAGGCCTGTATAATAGGGTTAGGCCTATACTAGATTCGAACCCTGACGCTTTGGAGAACATTTGCAGACGATATGACATCTATACTGCAATCACTTTACCTCCAGTTGATAAGATTTCCGTAACGTTTATAAAGATTACTTTCACTAAGTTAGGCCAGTACAGAGGGTTCCCCAAACAGCTGTCCCTCTTCTGGTTGCATTAACAGAGATAAAGACAGACATATACAGTACATTCCATTTGGTCCGATTCAGTGGCGTAGCGAGACAAAGTGCCGCCCGGGATGAGAAAAATAGTGCCGCCTTCAAAATTTCAAAAATTCCCTTGAAAAATCTTACCAATCAAGTCTTTAAAAAGTCTGACAAGAGAAAAACAACGTTATCAAGTTTCTAAAAAAGCCTTACAATCAAAAAAATTTAAAAAAATTATCGAGTCTCTAAAAAGTCTTACAAGCAAAAAACCCTAATAATTATAAAAAAATTATGAAATCTCGAAAATGCCGCCCCTATGGGAAGTGCCGCCTGAAGCGCTTCGCCCCCTGCCCCGCCCTCGCTACGCCACTGGTCCGATTAGGGGTCCTCTATTGTCTCGCAGTCATGGAGTTCTTGTTATCTAAAGTTTGGGACCAGAATTTTCAAACGAAGCGTATATATTTACACTGTAGATATAATTTTATCACAATTCATCGTTGTCGAAGTCATGTCTGAAGAATCCATAATTTCTTGAAAAATAAGCTAAAACACGTTTTCATTCTTGAAAATTTCCAACCTTAGGCTATAGCTTCCCTGTCGATAATTTCAAAATGCGTCATTCTGTGTAAAGTAAAAGAGGCATTAACGCATTAACTATATTTAAAGTGATTTAACGTGGCTTAGAAGGCATTGCTGCCTGTGTGAAAGCCACTAGGGGCGCTAACGGGGTTTGAACCCGCTCCGTCAGCCTACCGCTCCATCGCGTAACCCACTCTGCCATCTTTCAAATTCTTCTTTTTGGTCGGACGACGAACACGCAAGCCATTGCGCACGCGTTCGACATCATTCATGGCATCACTAGTCAACCGTTGTAGATGGCCCAGGAAGACAAAAAGAAATTTGGGTGCGATACTTGTATTCTGCGCTTCAACGAAGCATGAAAGCTCTCTAAAATATTATTTGTTCGACACATGTTATCGCGGACGGATGACCGGTCGGGGCCAATGGAGGCCTTTAAGAGCCATTGCCGACGCACGTAGATCAAAAGCTGATCCAGTTGTTGAGCATAGGCGCTACCATCTGTAACCCGCGCCCGAAGGTCATCTGCGGCAGGAGTTATTTGAGAAGCAGGCAGTAGAGGCATGCCTAATAAACAGCGCACAACGTCGCACAATGACTTCGGCATTTTGTAAATACGCCTGTTTTAGCCCTATCTTATTTACTTTTTTAATGATCGACTGGGCATAATGAAACCAACACCCGAAAGTGTCGACTTCTCCAAAAACGATTCTGAACGCAGCTGTTGACGCATCCTCGAAATCGGACATCGCAAACGATGGGTTGAAATTTAGCGCCAGTTCCTTAGCCTTTTGAAAGACAGCTGCATACAAGGCTTGCGTCTTACGGGACATCAGAGCAAACAAAACCGGAGATGCGAAATCAAAACAAGGTACGAATAGCGTGACAAGTTGATAAAAAATGCCCGGAACTACTTTGAAGGTGCCGTCAAAAAAACACCTGTGGCAGAATGCATTAGTGCCAGTTGCTGATCACTGGCAAAAACTTACGCTATGCGTCGCTACCAACATCAACAAATCCACGGTAAAAGTCACCACCGTCTATGTGCGCATATCGGGTGTCTCTTACGATCCCGTGGGCAGCATAACATGATGTAGGCAAGGCGGGCATCGAAAGACGACATCATTGAATATCTGGCGTAGAGGTATTTCGCTTGTTTCGGCGAAACGCATACATCGTTCGACCACCTTCAGGCGTTGTATTTCAAGCCTTGCATCATTATGCTCAATGTGTGGCAACTGTAACGAGAAAAGAGACCAAAATATATACATATTTAATAATAATAATAATAATAATAATAATAATAATAATAATAATAATAAAGTCAGTATTATTGTGGTGAATCGTTGATAGACTGCGTGACCACATTACACGTACATAACTAAAAGTAACTAGTCCTGAAGAGCCGCTCTTTAAAAGTATCAACTGAAGGAGCTCTCTGTATGCCGGCTGGGAGCGAGTTCCAGGCAGGCGCCGCATCCACCGTTATAAAACGTATATAGCTTTAAGTTTTCTATTTTTATAAGTAGTTTTAGTAGTAGTAGGTAGTTGTGGTAGCATCAGTAGCAGGTGTAGTAAATAGATTTACTCTGCCTGTTTTATAAACTTCAATTTCGTTCAAGTAGTAGTAGTAGTAGTAGTAGTAGTATTAGTAGTAGTAGTTGTAGTAGTTGTAGTAGTAATAATAATTAAAATATTAATAGTAGTAGTACTAGTAGCAGTAGTAGTAGTCGCAGTAATGGCATTATTAGTTGTAGTAGTGGTAGTAGTAGTAGTAATAGTAATAGTAGTAGTAGTTGTAGTAGCAGTAGTAGTTGTAGTAGTAGTAGTTGTAGTTGTACTAGGTAGTAGTAGTGGTAGCAGTAGTAGTTGTCGTAGTAGTTGTAGTAATAGTCGAGTACTAGTTGTAGCAAAACCACTTACTGCGAATCTGAAGATTCCTTCATCAATTTTCGCCGATCCATCACAGAACTCATTAATGCATTTCAAGTAGACCTGTGCGCCGACGCTCTGAGGGTCGGCGGCGGCGTGTGACCGCTTTATCACCGGCGGCGGCGGCGCGCCGAACCAATTTTATCGGCGGCGGCGGCGTGGACTTTATTGGCGGCGGCGGCGGCGTCGGCGGCGTACAAACGGTTAATACAGTACAATACGTGTGACTACAAAGGACACCATATGACATCGTCGTTTTTGTTCAATCCTCAAGGTTTTTTGTCACCCGGTTAATTTGAAAACAATGTTACAAACTTATAATACTAGTAAAAATAAAAGTATACAGTTTAAGAAACATTTTATCAACATAGCTGTAGCTAGTGTATTCGGCGCTCGGGGCAAGGTACAAATTTTGAGCCCATAAATTCCAGTGATGACCTTTTATGCCTATCTGAGCTTTCACGACATAGCAATCTATAGCCTCTAGCCGCCCCAAAACCGGTGATGACCTTTTAAACTTATCTGTATTTTCTGTATTTTTCGCCGCAAAAAGTGGATAGTGGTGGTATAAAAACTTTAAAATAGTGTCCAAAATGTGCCCCTTCCACTAAGACGGCGCCCGGCGCAGCTTGCCCCCGCCCCTAGCTACGGTTCTGTTTATCAAATTATATTGCTTCATTATATATCCCAAATTGACCATAAATGAAAACTTTTAAAAAGTGTATGTGCCAACTAAGAAAACAAAGCACTGCCGACATCAGACTAAGAAGATTAATTTTAAACTAAACTAAGAGGATTTAAGCAACAAACGCTCTTAGTTATGATGCATAGGTTCACTGCTTGTTTAGTTAACAGTGCACAGTTAATTTTAGCATCACTTTACATGTAGCATCATTTTTAGGTCTTCGCGTAATTATCATCGAAAACGATTTTCTTTGCCGTAGCCATTTTGCAGAATGTAAACAATACAGGACGTCATTCGATAGATGAATGAAGCGAAGTAAATAAGTAACATGTGCTTTGAATTGTGCTTTGAATTAGCTAGCACATGTTGACTATACTGTATCGTGAAGACAGTTTTTCCACGTATTACAGCAGTGTTGGCCTACTCTGGTTGCATGAAAATATAATTTCACCAAGGGGACGCCGGCGTCACGCCGATGTTCTCTCGGCGGCGGCGGCGGCGGCGGCGCGCCGATCCTATATTACCGGCGGCGGCGGCGTCATGAAAACGTCGGCGGCGGCGGCGCGGCGTCGGCGGCGCACAGGTCTAATTTCAAGTAGATCACGTTTCCGCGTTTCTTTACTTGCTTGTACAAAAAGTTATTGCATGCATAGACGAAGCCACGACCTTTAGCAATTTGCACGTACGTGTTGTCTGCCATCGCTGTTATACGCATATGCAGCGGACTATTGGTAGCTACGGTTTTTAAATGATTTGGACAATTCATAGCTGTCCGTTTGCCATCCGAAGCTATCTATACTTTCTTTGAAGTTCTTTTATGTGGCGAAGCTGCGTCGCGTGTTTGAAGCTCTCGGCCTAGGCCTTTGGTTTCCAACGTTTCGTGAATTAGATCATTCGCAAGAAGCATTGGTCTTCAACTTATTTCAAATTTCAACATTGCAGTTAAATAGACGGGTAAACATTGGAAAAGGTGGGGGTTACACTAACAGGTCTCATGACAGCAGACAATACAGCTCGCGGATAGGCAAATGACGTATGCCTATATGAAAACGCTGGTCTAGAAAGTGATTGACTATACAATGGACTTTGTTACTCTTAAATCCTAGTTTATCTTATTAGCCGACTAGACAAGAGCCTCAGAAGAGATTGCATTCACAGGGGAGTTTCGTTAGGCCTACCTGCATAGATTGATAAATATTTAAAAATTATATGCCTAATTTACCTGTATGTATGCTTGACGATGGACATTGTACTGAAATCATTCACGTGCCTGAGAACCTTGGAATTCTTAATCTTAATTGCTGATAACACTAGAGGTTGAATAGATATTGCCTTCTCTAGCCAATTCAATGTACGCAAAAGTCGTCGTTTTACACAGAATAGGCAAAGAATTAAGGTATGAACAATATATTCGATTTGAACATTTTACAAAATAGCCCAGTGAACAATTACTGTTTCCAATACTATAATATGATTATAATTTCGATTTTGTATTCGTAAATACAAAAACAGGACATCGCATGCTCGACACTTTATGAGACAATCAAGAGATATTTTGGCGTCTTCGTAGGTATCGAACTCAGACGGTTAGGGTTATAATTCACGGGGAACGTGTAATAACTAATAAGGACACTCAGAGAAAAATCAGATTTTACTTGCATATTGATTTTAAGCTATGAGTAATATATTAGATGTGGTTCCTGATAAAATAATTACAATTCATATTATTCATTTGTCTGGATGAGGGCAAGGCATTATAATTTAATATATTGAGATTTTGCAAAAGCTCTTGAGAAAGTGCCCCACATAAGCCTGGCTGCCAAGCTGAAGTCCTGTGGAATACGAGGGGGATATTCCTAAATGGATTCAAAATTGGTCCCAGCCGAGTTGTCGATGGGTTGGGTTAACCCATGGGTTTAATTAGGTTGGGGAGGGTCCAGATTAAAAAAAATCAATGGGTAGTGAGTCTATACCTGCTAACCACGTTAAACATAGATTTCTGTTTAGGTCCGCTGCTTTGACAGCGGCCATATAATATAATTATTGTATTGTGTCATATAATATTGGCACCATGTACATTAACCCAGATTCTATCGTTGGCAACACATTCAGTAGTCTGTATATATCGGACCATAGCAATTCAGATTGATCAAATCACGTAGACGGATAAACAGATTTGGCTGTTTTTTTATTTGTCTGAGCTATTTATTAAACCGATGACAACTAGTTGTCAATAGGCAAAATAGAAAGATGCTTTCACGTTGTTCGACGCTAAAATTCAGTAGGCCTACGTTATATGCTACACCCGAAAATGGCACTGGCAAGTGATGTCGAACTTCATATGAGAGGTTAGACTTTATAAAACCTAGTATGGTAACACTGTAATATTCATATCAGCCTACTCGGCACAGTCAGAGCGTGACTTTTCATCTGTAGGAAAGACTTTTACAGATGCTAGATCGCTGCGGTCGACAGCTAAAGTGGATAGAATTGAAATAGTCCGTTGTGGATTGCATACAGGGTTGTTGCAGTTACGACTCTATTATAAACTGCTTATGCGCTTGAATTTATGTATGCTTTTAAACGTGCGATTGTACTTTCATCTTTTCATCGGGTTGGGTTGGGTGGGATCAACAGACAGGAATTTAATATGGGTTGGGTTGGGAAGTTGGTGGGTTGGGTTGGGTTCAGAAAACCGACCCGTGGACAACTCTGGGTTGAAGAGAAGAAGACCGTTTGGTTGGCATAAGGGATGACCACTCGGGATGGACAAGAGCCGTTATCCCTGAGAGTTTCCTCGAGTTTTGAAAAGTCATGCATTAATGGACTATACAATCCCTGGCTGACGCATCATGGCCACATCCGATAATTAATTAAGAAGCGACAGAGTAAATATATCAGTCAACTGTTGAAAATTCGATGAAATATGTTTCTAGAAAGTCATCACGAATTACGCAGTCAACTAAGAGACGACGGAACGAAAACGGTAGAAAACTTAGATGTCATCGTGGATTAACGTAGACCTTTTGAACTTAGATCTATCGGGTACTTTGAATAGACTTGTTATCTAGATTTACGTTAGTGACATGACCTTTGTTTTAGCCGAACTAGACGAGTAGCCATCAGTGGCGTAGCTAGGAATTTGTCTTGGGGGTGCAATTCTTATATTTAAAATAATGGACATGCATAGGCAGTATATCGATAATATATAATCGACTCGAGCAAACTTGATTCAATTTGGCTATTATAGTGACAGTGATGGAACTCAAGACACTGTCTAATTCCTAATTCTGCAACATTTTCCCTATTCTTCGCTTTATTTATAACACGACCTATATCTATTGGGCCCGTTGAAACAAATTGTACGTCTATACGTCGCCATCACAACTTGGCAGTGACACAATGGCTTTGAGATCTGATGTACAATATGCTGACAAAACTGCTGACTATGGAATGCTTTCATAAGCGCGTGTTCATTTGTAAAAAGCCTATCGTCAACGATGGGCGCCTGCAACTGATGGTCTTTTTTCTTCGGTTCAGATGGTTCTGTCTAATCTGCCATTGCAATGATCTGTGTGAAATTATAATAAAAATAATAAATAAATGCCATGTATGAAAATTGACTTCATGCATACACGCCAGTCGCCTAGATACAACAGATTTCTGATTTTTGAACATGTCCTAACATTAATATTTAAATATTTTTATTCCAATATACAGTAGGGGCCTATAGCCTATTCTCAAAAAATTACATAAAGTGTACTGTCGTCTAGAATTTAACAAGTCTGTAGTAGACTACGACTCTATTTTCTGGAGTTACAGGATATGCTTACTAACTGGGAACTCAGAGGTCAGAACCCCAGGCGTAAGGGATTAATTAATGGTTATTGGTTAACTTAGTGAGTATTCTGTAGTAAAACGTGAACTAAAGGCCAAAGCAGCGTCGACGTGCTAATGCTAAATCAGTAGCCTCTGACCACTGGCACTGATACTGAAGCGCATTCTGAGTCTCTTACTGGACAGCATTGCATCTCAGCATCACTGGCCTCAATGCAAAAGAAACTTGAACAAAGGGATATTTTATTCGTTAATAATTGTATTTACCTGTGAAAAAAGATAACGCTACGATGGACGATTATGTTTATGTTAACAAATACCGTTAACAAAATAATGCTAAAAAAGGTAGAAAAGTAAGATTTGCATTGTATATTGCAATGCTAGTGCTCAAATAATGACATCAAATTTTTTAACACTTGACATCTTGGGGGTGCTATTGCACCCCTTGCACCTCCCATGGCTACGCCCATGGTAGCCATAGTAATTTGATTGGGTTTGAATTTTGATGCAGAGGCTGATTAAGCCTTCCAGAGGATGGAAAGTCAGAGAGACAAACTCGTTGAGATCATGGAATCAGAATTCGGACTTCCGGAGAAACTGCTGAAAATGCGAGCTTTGTCATTCGTCCAAATCGAGGAAATTCGAAATGCACCGGCAAGACGTCGAAAGAATGAAATGATTTTAGATTTCATTTTGCAAAGCGGAAAACAGCAGGATTTGATGAAAGCGTTGTCAGAATCTTTCCAAACTCATCTGGTAAACTACATTAACAGCAATGGCGGTAGGAAATATCTTGATCTCATTGGCATTTATCAATAGGAATGTTTACTGCGCTTAAGAAATTGTCATGAAAAATAATAATAATAATAATAATAATAATAATAATAATAATAATAATAATAATAATAATAATAATAATAAGGAATGCATACATAACTTATTTAAATACAAATTTAAAAGGCGAATTGGGTACTTTGATAATAATGCAATTGACAGCATTAGGTCGCCAGCGTTAGGTACCCGACTCAAGCAGTATCGATAATTAATCGAGTCCACTTTGACGGTTCTTCAAGGCGCCGACACTCTACCAACTGAGTCATTGATAACCTCCCACTCCGTTGCTATCTTTAATGCGATTCTTAATTAACCGGGGTTAATCAGCTGATGATGATGATGATGATAATCATGCTGATTTTTTCAGTATATAAATCAGAGTTTGGACTGGATTGGCCACTGACAGAAAGAGAACACGAAATTCTAAATGATAACGAGGAACAGCTGACAGAAATTCTTGAGACCTGCAAACTCCTTCACAAACTCTGTGCTAAACAGGTGATCAATGTAAAACAAAGAAATTTTATCAGTTCGAAGACATCTGATCAAGCTCGGAATGAAGCGTTACTCGGAATGATAAGACGATTAAGCTGGGCGTCCTATTTAATTATAATAAAATGTCTCAAGGAATCACTTCAAATGCATATTGCGGACATTCTGGAAAATGGCGGAGGTAAATCGTCTTCACCTTAAGATCAGTATCTCTTTGTCCAGTTTTATTTGCTAAATTTTTACTTATATATAGAAACAAAACTTAACATAGCTGAGAAAAATTGTGAAAAGTTAAAAGTCATCTTTATTATTTTCTTGTTGAGGTTGTCACCAAAACGGTAAAGTTTTAGCACTATTATGATTGTTATTATTACTATAATTATTGCAGTTGTAGCAGCAAAAGTAATAGTATTTATAATGCTGTATTTGTAATAATAAAAGTAGTAGTTGAAGTGGTAGTAGTGATAGTAGTAGTAATATGAGATGAATCATTAGCAGTAATAGTAGTAGTAGTTATAGCAGCAGTATTTCATCCGCTTTTTAGTGGAGGTTACTACTTTGAGACTATATGATGATACTGTAATATACTGTAATGTGATAAGTTCAATGCTTTCATTGTCTCTATTAAGGAAAATTTTGAAACATTACGAGTGTACTGTATCTTAAATGCTCACTTTTGTAGCTATCGTACCAGTTCATGCAACGCTGGAGACTGACAATCTGGATGACACAGAAACACAGATTGCCAACGAATTTACCAACTTACTCATTCAGAGGACTGATTCAGCGGAACAGGCAAATCGTGTGTTAAGCGCAATGCAGCTGAATATTATTGCCGTAAAACGAGGACAAAGCATTGTTCTTTATATATGTTGCAGAAAAGAATACGAAGTTGATGATCTGTGCAAAATGATTGATAATTCAGAGATGAAGAATTTACTCGAAGAACTCTTCGTTGCATTAACTGACAACATAAACCTAAAAGTTCTTTCGGTGAAAATCAATAATAGCGACATCAACAAAGCAAGGGAAATGTTTAGAAGTTAGTTTCTTGCTAGTTATCCTTTAAATTAAGACTTTATTGCTTACTAACTGACTAAACTATATTTAACAAAACTAAGCCATAACAGGAACCACCCGCTTATGTTTATTTGTATCGTCATACTGTAGTCTGTTGAAAATTAGACCACAAGAAGGACAAACGCGTTCTTCAATAATTTTTTGTCGACATAGTCATCTGTTGTCATTCAGAATAGGCCTATATCTATCAATTGCAAATCGTTTAGCACCGTCATATTAGTTCATTTATCTTCAGTCTGTGTTCATTTCTGAGAATATTTTGCTCAGAAATCGAGTTCCTGGCAGTTTGAGGCTGAAATTCCATACGCCAGTTCACAATGGTTCCATGTCATTTAATCCCAGTTAATCCTCATCACTTAATCCCTGTCACTTAATCCCAAGGCTTTTGATCCCTGTGCACATAATCCCCATACACTCAATGATATAAGGGGCTGTCCATTAATTATGTCAACAATTTTTGGGCAATTTTTGACCCCCTCCCCTTGTCAACAACTGTCAACTTTCAGTTACGCCCCCCATAATTACGTCAAACACTTTTGACCACCCAGATCAATGACAGGTCCCAATAACAAGGTTAATATTTTTGCGATGATTACCATTTTTTCCTTTTTTTATCGTCGAGTGTCAAAATGTGATGGTTATGACCTTTTTGTCATGCTTTTTTTCCATTATAATAAGTAGTATTCCGTGAAATTTCCTTTTTTTGATTATTTGTAAAAAGTGAAATTGTTGACGTCAACTTCTCTTGCCCCCTCTCCCTTGTCAACAACTGTCAAACTTTTTCAAACCCCTCCCTCTAAATTGTTGACGTAATTAATGGACAGCCCCTAAGAAAACGTATTAAATGATGTAATACGAATGAAATAACAAATATTTGTGATACAAAAACATAACTCTAACCCTAAACCTTACCTAATTATGCAGCTCTGGTCTTGAACTCCAAGGTGCTGATTGAAGGGATTAAGTGTCAGGGGATTATTTGCTAGGAGATTAAAAGACTTGGGATTAACCCCTTAACCGGGCGTGACGGCTCAGAGCCGTCCAGTTTACATTGAGTTACAGATTTATTCCCCAGTTAAGGGGTTAAGGGACTGGGATTAAGTGACGAGGATTAAGTGACGAGGATTAAAAGATCTGTCACCGTTCACAATAGGTTGGTTTTGGAAAATAGTTCGAGGTTGAGATTCCATAGGTCAGTTCGCAAAAAGTTAGTTCTGGAAAATACCCGTATGCAGTAGAAACGAGATGAATCGTGTCATGTCATTAAGCCGTCGTCCCTATCCGACGGTTGACTGCAACTTGGAACAATAATTCTCCATTGTTTTCTTTCTTTAGCAACCTCATAATAATAATAATAATAATAATAATAATATTATTATTATTATTATTATTATTATTATTATTATTATTATTATTGTTGTTGTTATTATCACCATCATCATCATCATCGTCATCATCATCATCATCATCATCATCATCATTTATCTTACAACTATGTCTTGATCTTTTAATTTAATCAAGTTTTCACATTTGTTTCATTCGACGATGGTAATTTCAGAGATTTCCGCTGAAGTTGAAAATTCCCAAATGAAGTCGACAAACGTGAGTACCATTCATATTCTGACTCATATTCAAATCAGGCAGACGAATAGTTTGTATTGGTATCTACGTATTGTAAGGAACTTCCATCTGACATTCAAATTAATCTTATTGGAATTCCAATGAGATCCATCAACGGGTAGCACCTTGTAGGTGTACCTATTTGTTAATTTCAATGACTTAAATAGGCCTATGCTAACTTTCGAGATGTCTCTCAATAAAGCTTGATAGTACGCAGTGGTAAGCCTAGAGGCTTTAGTCATTTTGATTTCTACTTGCTTGATTTGTTTTTACTCTAAATGCTGGATACTATATTGGTGAAAGTATCTCGAAACGTCTTACGATGTTCTTAAGAAACAGCTTGTTTTAAGACAATATTGTTGCGAACCGGGTCTCTTTAACTCAGTCAATATTATCTCTCACCGGCCCTTTGCCTTACCATGAGCCTTTATTACTACCATACTACATAAAAGAAGGTGTGCTAATTCTCATCTGACTGCAAAACTCTT
Source organism: Metaphire vulgaris (assembly GCA_018105865.1). Classification (NCBI taxonomy): domain Eukaryota; kingdom Metazoa; phylum Annelida; class Clitellata; order Crassiclitellata; family Megascolecidae; genus Metaphire; species Metaphire vulgaris. The sequence goes on from CM030835.1 coordinate 20,359,538, forward strand.
GTCTCTTTAACTATTAGCGCCATCTACTGGATATCTTTATCGCTTACACTCTATAGGAGTATCCAGAACAATCTCTATGGCCACTGATCTATGCCCACCAGCAAGAAATCTGCTTCTGCCATTGGTGTCTATTAATAGACAACAATGGTTTCTATGGTTTCTGCCCATCAGTGGGCGGAGCAACCGGACCTTGTTGGTAAACACTGGATATCCCTATAGTTTTTAGCGATTTCTTATCTATTGATTATTATTATTGGACTACAGATTTAGTCTGTATTAATATTATTATTATTCACTAGCTGTTTACCCGTCAAAAATGACGGGGGAGAATGGCTGTTTTACTACACGATTTTTTGCACAAGTCATAGCATTTTGCGCAGTGAATCGTCCTTACTTGGCGGCTTTTCCTGCAACCGATTTAACGTCCATTCACAGCCGAGTCGAATGGGAGCGCTTGGTACAGAAACAATAGAGTGTTGATAAAGAAGTTGTCAACTACTTTTCGAAAACTGTCGTAAAATAACACGAATTCTGCGATAAAAGATAATAAGTTTCTATAGCAAATGCTAACATAACTGGAAATTGACGGCGTTTCAGTTTGAATGGTAGAATTTCGTTGTTTGAAACCAAGTCAATACGGAGAGATGCACACTTCGTCTTCTTTGTGACTGCACGTGATAATTTCAGCCTTGATGCAGTTGCTATGGAAACTTTTAACAATCAAGCCAGTCCCGTTAAGCAAACCCTTTTGTTAGTTGAGATTGCGAAGCAGCATAATGAATGAACCAAGCTTCAACTTCAATACATGACGCGGCATTCCAGATGGATTTTGTGTTTGAAAAAATTCAACAGGAAAGTCAATGACATAATTTGGATCATCCGATTCAATATAATTAACGCTCAAATATACCACTTCATTTCCAGGTAATAGGTGCAAAATACGGTGGTTGAGTTCGGTGGTAACGTCATTTTTGGATGTAAGGATAATTGTTCATGATGCTACTGCTATTTCATGTGGAGTGGAAACAGAGATTTCAGTTCCAAAAATTGATTCAATGAATTCTCCATCGGCAGCCATATACTGAGGAATTTCAATAATTGAGGAATCCATTTCAGGAAGAACATTTTGAAGCTTACCATCTGCCAAACGCAATCATGGGGCGGGGATGGGTTGGGCCTGGGCAGGGGATGAGTTGGAGCCAGGGCGGGGATGGTCTAAGGCCTGAGCGATTGTGAGAGGGATGGGGAGAGAGAAGGGGAACGGGGTTTGGGGCCTGTAGGATAGGGCGGGGCGGGGATGGGATGGGTCTGTGCGGAGATGGGTTGGGGCCGGGGCAGGAATGGGTTGTGGCTGGGGTGACTGGGGAGATGGATGGGGAGAGGAAAGGAGAACGGAAGTTTGGGGCCTGCGGGATCGGATGGGGCGGAGATGGGTTGAGGCCTGGGCGGAGATGGGTTGGGGCCTGGGCGGGGTTTGGGTTGGGACAGGGGCAGAGATGGGCTGGTGCCGGGGCGCTTGGGGATGGATGGGAGAGGGAAGGCTTGGGGCCTGGGGGGGATGGGTTGGGGCCTGGGCAGGGTTGAATTTGGGCCTGGGAGGGGTTTGGTTGAGGCCTAATCGGGGATGGGTTGGTGCCGGGCGATTGGGAGAGGGATGGGGACAGGGAAGGGGAACGAGGATTTGGGTCCTGTGGGGTAGGGCGGAGCGGTGATGGGTTGGGTCCTGGGAAGAGATGGGTTGGGACCGGAGCGGGGGGAGGTTGGGGCCAGAGCGAATTGGAGAGAAAAAGGAGAGGGAAGGGGAACGGGGGTTTGAGCTGCAATTAAGAAGCTTCGTTAAACGCTCCTCTGATTATGCAGTTTTGATTAAACAATTTGGTTGTCAATTGCAACGGCGTCTTCCAACATCTGCCGTCTATCGTGACTGACATACAGACAGAGAATTATATATATATATATATATATATATATATATATATATATATATATATATATATATATATTAGCCTATTTGTATTCTCACTATAATATTAATGTATTTTCACTGTGGATGTGCAAGTCTGCAAGACGATCGATTTAAAGAGACGTTCGTCAAAAGACGAATGGCTCCTCATTTCTTAACTGAACATGTCACCGGATGTGTCGGAGTTGATATTTTCGCTAACCCACGAAACATCTTACGATGGCTTAGAGGTGTCCTAAGATAATGTCATAGGTACCATAACTAAATCGCGGACGACAAAATAGCGGAGACAAAATCGCGGAGACAAAATCGCGGACGACAAAATAGCGCACGACAAAATAGCGAAAAAACCGCGACAAAATAGCGCACGACAAAATAGCGGAAAAATCGCGACAAAATAGCGCCGACGTAATTGTGCGATAGGAACGGAGCGACGTGATTGATTGATATGAAGAGACCTTATTTAAATCTACGTTATTGATTAATATGAAGAGACATTTTTAACAGTTTAGTATATGCTTCTACGTCTCTTTGATTAGCTTTGTAGTTGTATTAATTTTAATAAACATGTTAAATTGAAAGTTGTGCTCTTTATCGTTTCTTGCTTCGGCTATGCTATGTGAAGGATATTCAGTATCGTTTTTCCTATCGACTAACTACTCGGCTATAACTTGTTAAAGATAATCAGTATCGTTGTGTAATTTGAGCTAGGGAAAAGGGGGTTTGCGGACTGAAATTCAAAAGAGGGCAGAGATTGCGTGTACCTGCTATGCGAGTTTGTGATGGTTGCAAAGTTAGCTGGGGGTTTCAATCCCCCAACCGCCCCGGCAATCCCAGCACTTGTATTTCCTATCAACCAAATAATATAAATTGCTTTGGTGTTTTATGAATTTTAATAAACATGTTAAATTAAAAGTTGTGCTCTCTATCGTTTCTTGCTTCGCACTATTTTGCGCTATTTTGTCGTCCGCGATTTTGTCTCCGCGATTTTGTCTCCGCGATTTTGTCTCCGCGATTTTGTCTCCGCGATTTTGTCTCCGCTATTTTGTCGTCCGCGATTTTGTCTGGACACCAATGTCATAATGAGAAAACCGACGCTTAATCCATCGAAAGTCACATAACACAAATTTCAAAGAACAGATCTGAGTACGTAATGTAGTAATAAAATGTTTGCATTAGAAAGGATTTCTAAGCAGGCAGTAACTGGCCAATTGTGGCTTAGGTACAACGCTAACAGCTTCAGCGACTGCCATAATAAAGATCATTTAAGTGACATTCACGGTTATCTAGCAGGGCTGTAATGTTATAACTCTGGGTCGTAGTTTTTAATGGAGAGTCATAGGTTTGACTCTAGGCCCTTCCATGATTATTCTTCTTAAGACTTCCGCCAATGAGTCAATACCACGACCCCTTTTATTTCAACCTGACTCTGAACATTGTGTATTGTTATGTATCCATGGGCTCTGCATTGAATTATCTAAAAAATGGTAATCAAGTTTTAACGATTCATTTCACCTGATTCAAGTTATTAACCATGAAGCATAGTCACTCTATAGAAATTTGACGATTTTCTAATTTTCGCAGTTGAGGCCAATTGATTGCTGATAGCATGTGGCAATTTGGCTAAATCTGTTATTTTGCTCATATTTCAAGTATAGTCAATGTAAGTAATGAACCGCTTCTTCTTTTTCTTCTTCTTCTTCTTCTTCTTCTTCTTCTTCTTCATCTTCTTCTCCTCCTCCTTCTCCTTCTTCTTCTTCTTCTTCTTCTTCTTCTTCTTTTTGTTGTTGTTGTTGTTGTTCTTCTTCTTCTTCTTCTTCTTTCTTCTTCTTCTTCTTCTTCTTCTTCTTTTTGTTGTTGTTGTTGTTGTTGTTGTTGTTGTTCTTCTTCTTCTTTCTTCTTCTTCTTCTTCTTCTTGTACTTCTTCATATGCTTTGTCCTGCTGGGTTGGCCGCCATATACTTCCACTTCGCTAGATCTCTGGTGAACCTTGGTGCTTGATGGGGTTGTCTACTTCTAATCCTTCTCTTCGTTTGTTTTTGAATATATATATATATATATATATATATATATATATATATATAGTGTGTGTGTTATTCTTTCGATCTGTTTCCTTTACCTATACCTGTCACTGAAAAGTTCTGTAGTTCCTTGTTTCTCATCACCTGCCCGAAGAATTCCATCTGTATTGGTATAATCATTACTATCTTTCATTTGATTTAATGTTTAGAAATTCATAATGATTTCTCCATTTGAGTATATAGTATTTATTTATTTATTTGACAATTTATATAGCGCAGTAGACAAAGGCTAAGGCCTACAACAAGAGCGCTTAACACAGTTCATATCCAATATTAAATAAATGTGTCTTCAAATTTCTAATGAAAAGTCCAGCTGAGACTGCTCCAGTCACATTGTCTGGAAGAGAGTTCCACAGGGCTGGATTCCCCCGCGCGAATGATCTTTCCCCAAACTTAGGGGTCTTGGACGGGGGAGGGACCAACAACTGCAGTCTCCGACTGGACCTGAGAACCGATCTCCTCTCGATCACAGTCGATCTTCGTACAAGTACAGTTAGATAATCAGGAGAGAATGGATCGTGTAAATCCCGAAATGTAAGCCAACAGCGCTTGTAGATAATGCGCTGTGGAACACGGAGCCAGTGGAGTCGATCTCTAAGGAGAGGAGTGACGTGGTCACCCCAGCGACAGCCGAAAATCACTCGTGCAGCCTGGTTCAGCACTGATTGTATGCGGTTCAGTCTAGTATCCGGAAGTCCAAGAAGCACAATTCGTGTCAGTACCAGGGCCGCATGTAGTAGTCGCATGTCACGATCTGGATCGCTGCTAATAAATTTAAAGTTCTACCTGGAGATTCAGAAGAAAACGTTCGTGAAAACGCATTAGTGCACATTATTACTGTGGGGTTCTTTATTCTAGTTATTTTACAGCTGTTTAGTAGAGAACGAGGAAATATTTTCCCATGAGATTAACCTTGATTAGACACTTCAATTTCAGTTAAATCATCATCGAATTCATTTCAAATACAGAATGGATGCAATATTTTCAGATAAACAGCATTCCATTGGAATTAATAGACATCATAATTCAGAAATCATTTGCTATCTTCGTTCAAATGAAAAGCCACACTCTTGATGGAAAATTTTTGGACGGTTTCAAACAATTAGCAGAAGTCAATGTCTGTTGGTTCAAACGAGTGACAAAAAGACGATTCAGGAACGTTCGTTGGTCTTATCTTTCAGGTAATAATATAATATAATAATATAACAAGGTTTAAAGTGGTTCAGTAGGGACTGCCCTGTGTGAGAACCGCTGTTGCTCCCGTCCAATCTAATATCCTAAACTACTGAGGTTTATTTTGAACTCGTTTACAGTTGTAGCCGTTACTATCCGCTCATCCAGTTCATTCCATCTGTCCACCACTCTTGCACTAAAAAATGCTGTTTATGTCTCCCAACCTGTTTCTTGAACAGATTCATGCTGTGTGCTCTGGTTCGATCATACTGCTTCATTGTAAAAAATCTTTCCTTTGGCATTTCCACTTTGTTTGTTAGTATTTTGTATGTCTCGATCAAATCCCCTCTCTCTCTTCTTTTTTCCAGGGTTGTCAATCCACAGTGATTTAGCCTTTCCTCATAGGTTAGTTTATGATATCCCTTGATCATCTTTGTTGCTCTGTGTTGCACTCTTTCTAAGGTCTCTATATCTTTCTTCAGGAATGGACACCATGCTTGAACACAATACTTTAAATGTGGACGTACCAATGTCTTGTAAAGTCTTATTATTACATCCTTCTCTCTGCTCACTATCGTTCTTTTAATCATACCTAGAATTTTCTTGGCCTTATTAGCTGCCTCTGCACATTGCCTAGATGGCTTTAAGCTGTTTTGCATGATGACCCCTAGATCTTTCTCCTCGTTTGTAACTTTTAGTCCCTTCCCACATAACTTAAATTCATGATCTGTTCCCTTAGTCCCAATGTGCATCACCGAGCATTTATCTGTATTAAAAAGCTTTTGCCAATCTGCCGACCACTGGGATAGTCTATTAAGGTCTTGTTGTAAAATTTTTGCTTCTGCTTCACTATCACTCTGTCCACTCAGTTTTGTGTCATCAGCGAATTTTGAAATTTTTGACATTATATCATCATCGATGTCGTTGATGTATATTAAAAACAATAGAGGTCCCAACACTGAACCTTGTGGCACCCCACTTATGACCTCAGCCCACTCTGAATACTTGCCTCTTATACTTACCTTCTGTCTTCTGCTCTGAAGCCAATTTTTTATCCATCCAAGAACTTTACCTCTAATTCCACTGGCCTGAAGCTTGACTGCCAGTCTTGAATGAGGTACTTTATCGAATGCTTTTGCAAAGTCCAGGTATATTACATCAACTGCTTTTCCCTCATCTAGCTTGTCATGAATCTCCTCTAAAAAGTCTAGTATGTTTGTTAAGCAAGATCTTCCTTTAATAAACTCATGGTGGCTATCCTTTAAAATCCGGTGTCTCATAAGATGGTCCAATATATTTGCTTTTATTATTTTTTCCAGAACATTACATATTATACAGGTCAGACTCATTGGACTATAATAATTTCCTGGCTCCCCACGGTTACCCTTTTTGAATATAGGAGTGACTACTGCATCCCTCCAGTCCCTAGGGACTATTCCCGATTTAAGTGACATATTGAATAATGTGGCTATTACCTCACTAAACTCATGTCTTACCTCATACAGAAATTTTGGATTTATATTGTCTATTCCAGGGCTCTTGTCAGTTTTAATTTGACTCAGAATTTCCAGGACACACTCTTTATTGCAATGTATGTCTGATAATGCTTCCTTCTCTTTTCCACAAAATAAATTAATGGGCTTTGGTATGTTTGTTGTATTTTCCTTTGTGAACATTGATCCGAAGTAATCGTTCAGAATTGTTGCTGTTTCCATGTCATCCGTCACTGTTTCTCCAGAATCAGCTACTAATGGTCCCACTTTTTCTTTTCGCTTCATCTTACTTCTTGCATATCCATGAAAACTCTTACTGTTCCGTTTGATATCTTTTGCTAATTTGTTCTCATACTCTGTCTCATACTTTATTTGTAGCTGTTGATTTGTTCCTCTTTTGCACATAACTGGACTGTAACTGTTTTAATCTCACCTGTTCCAAACCTTCATTGCTTTGCATTTTTAGTCGGTGCTTTCTCAATTTATTCCACGCTTTGTTTTGGCCCTTATCTTCTTCTGTACCTCTCTAGTAACCCATGGAAGTTTTTTGTTAAGTGTCCGCTGTTTTGGTATTGTTGAATCCATAACCCTTGACATGCAATTTTTAAATATTTCCCAGCTTTCTTCTGCATTTTTATCCTTTATCATGCTTCATATGTCCATATCTTCGATCATCTTCCTAGCCAGATCGTATTTTCCCCGGAAATAGTTTTTGTTTTTTTGGTTGCGTGTGCTCTCGATGTCTTCTGCTAAAATTACATCAAATGTCACTGTCTGATGATCACTTGTGCCTAAGTTTTGTCCAACCATCATATTCTTCACTAATTGATCATCTGAAGTAATTATTAAGTCCAGTGTGTTACCTCCTCTCATTGGTTCAGTGACATGTTAGGTAGAACATAATTGTTCTTTTTGTTGCTCTCTTTGATCGCTCATCACCAGTTCTCTCCTACTGTCAGCAGGACAATTTCGCATATCAATGAACAGAATAACCACAGTGTACATAATATGTATGTATGTATATATATATATATATATATATATATATTATTTTTTACCATGTCTTCGGTACTTCATTTCCTAGGGACGTATGATAAAAAATTGTCCGGAGACATGAAATTATAGTGTGCTAGCTCTCGTTCGGCTGCAGATTTTGAAATGTTCCTCGGAATGCGATGGCGTTGAAACGCTTTATGGTGACGGATATTCTTTGGAACAGAAAGCTTCCTTATCTCTTGTCCCCGGATTGAAGGGTAATGAGTCGACCCAAGTCTTTGATGAAGCATAGGACGTCATTGTTGATGGGGCCAAACGTTTCAAATGCCAGCGGCAAGAAGACGTGGGTGGAAGAAAGGGCCTGATATTTTGAACTCTTTCTGGCCGCAGCTGCTTCTGCGGCGGCTCCTGCTGCGAGCGCTGTGGTTGGCAAATACGTGGGGGCAACTGTATCTGCCACGGTTGCATCCCAGATTAGGCTTCGGCCTGTCCGCCACGAGATCAGGGTCATGCCGTCTGGTCTTTTCCCATCGGTTCGGCAGAGACCAGGCGGCTCCTTGATAGAATGGATCCCAGCCCTACCCAAGGCCCTCTCAACTATGTCGTTCAGCAAGCAGTGTCGGGGGACACGACCTGGACGTAGATGGCACGAGAGCCCATGAGCGCCGTCTTCCGAGACCATAGCACCGCAAGGGCAAAGGTGCTTCTCGCAGATTGTAGCTCCTAGCCGTAGGCCGACGACGATTCTGATCGTCTCATCGTCCATGCGAAGGCCACAACTGGTGATTGGAAGTGCATGGAGCCAGTCGCTGGCGTGTCGTGTTGAGACGGCTCGCAGACGGGCTTGGTGGTATTGCCCTTGATGGATCTGGAGTAGTTATACTATTTCCCTTTGAATTAGAGGACGATCCCAGATGCTCTGTTTGGTGAGGGAGCCGGATGTTGGGCTCGGCAGCTGACTCATAGAGGACCACTGGTTCCTGACTTGCAATTCATGTGCTAAGTGTTTACATAGACTTTCTCTAGCATGGAAGACTGGAGGAGTCGGGTGCCTGCAGCTGAAGCCAAGAAAGCAAACTGTGCAAGCATGGACACCCGCCGAATCCCCAGACATCCATCCCTAATGGGGAGCGTCGCCTGACGCCACTGGCTGTCCGAAAGCTGAATGTTTAGTATGCTGTTCAAACCCCCGCGCATAGTTGCGTCGAAACTCTGCCAAACTTAAGGGAGCTGGGCTCGCAGTACGACAGCTCTGGTTAGGAGCTGTGCTAATTCGGTCAGCATACTGTCTCGGAACATGCTGTTGAAGGCATTCGTGAAATCGAGTTTCACGAGGATATGATCTTCCGGCATGTTTGCGAGAAAGCGTCTGGCCAAGTGCACTGCGGCCTCGCATCCCCAGGACATCCCGCGCCTACCTGCTTGGTATATATATATATATATATATATATATATATATATATATATATATATATATATATATATATATATATTAGAAAGATGATCGCTTCGCTCGCAGTGCAGGATACTACTAATCCAATACTTATACCTAATACCCAATCATTGAATTCATGCTGAATAACATTTCAATGATGTACTGTACATACGCCACCTAGCCAAGCTCTGCGCCACGTAATAATTAGGCCTATGTACGTTAAAATCACGCAACTGTGACCATTTGTGACGCTGTACACGTATCTTTTGTGTACGTTAAAATTGCGCAACTTCCTCAAGCTACGCCCACCAACGCATCTCGACGTTGTACACATGACGCTGCAATGAACAATTGAACGTACGTTTGGTTACCAATAGCAACGTCGTCTTCGAACATCGCCCACCAACGCATCGCGACGTAAGGACTAAACCGTCTGTCAATAGTCAACCAATCAGAACGCTTGAAGTAACAGAAATACAGAATAAGGATCTTAATATTATATATATATATATATATATATATATATATAGAGAGAGAGAGAGAGAGAGAGAGAGAGAGAGAATAGTCTATATTTTTAATGATCACATAAATAAGGTTAGCAGAGCTGCTCATTTTCAAATCAGAGACATTCGACGAATTCGTGATCTTGTGCCGAAACCTGCTCTGATTCCTCTTGCCAATGCTCTTGTCAGCAGTAGGCTTGATTATTGAAATTCTCTTTACAATGGTATGGCCAAATCTAACATACAAAAACTTCAAAGGATTCAGAATTCTGTGGCTCGGGTCATTACAAAAACTCGCAAACATGATCACATTAGACCTGTCCTTCAAAAGTTACACTGGCTGCCGGTAGAACAGAGAATTGTTTTTAAGACGGGTGTCCTTGTTTCTAAAATTCTGCAGTCTGGCCAACCTCAATATTTAAAATCCATGATAAACAATCCGAAACATTATCATTCAACAAGATTTGCTGATTCATTGTTAAATGTACCTAGAACAAACACTGAAATTGGTAATAGAGCTTTTTCTATTTCTGTGCCAAAAATCTGGAACTCTCTCCCTCTGGTTGTCAGATCTTTCAATAAACTGAGCATTTTCAGATCTAGGCTTAAAACACATATCTTCCAATTAGCATTTCCTCCTTAGTCTGTCTTCTGTTTCCCTCTGACTGATGTCTGGAATGACCTGGTCTTTTGCGGATGAATTTGAAGTACCATCGATTGATACACTTCAGTATTAGAAATGGTGCTATAGAAGTGCATTATTATTATTATTATTATTATTATTATTATTATTATTATTATTATTAGGGCCTATATCTATCACATTAAAATTCTTCCTCTGTTCCTCTGTTACCTTCAAGCGTTGTGATTGGCTGGCTGGGTGAGCGTTCTAATTGGTCGTTCTGGAATATTACAACCAAGAGCTTTCGACTGGTAGCTCAATTGTGCCTTAAAGCGGCCTAAAACGAGAGATCTGACGAGGCGGATCTGAGAAAAACCACGCTAACATCGCAGGCACAAATAGGCTTAAAACTGCTCAAATAATCGACTCTAAAATCTAATCTACATATATATATATATATACGATTACAGATTAAATATCAGAGCATCGGTTTACAAGTATGGGTTTGTGCAAAAGAAGAGTCTTGACACAGCCATGGACAGCGTATAGGCGCATAATCAACGTAACCAAAAATCAGCTATAACTTTCGAAATACGCGACCCAACGTTCTAATTTCAGCTTTCGCTCATGCGCTAATTTATTTAAGATCGTATTTCAGTGAGAAATTTGATGGATGGCTGTTAATAAATCGAAAATAAGGGTTTTGAAGGTCCCATGGTAAGAATCAGATCTCCGGTAGTTACCCGTAGACGTGCGACTAAGACGCCGTAGATTCCAGTAGCTGGTAACAATAGACGAGAAATGCAAATTCTCCACAATAGTATTATCCTGCACTGCGAGCGAAGCGAGCATCTTTCTAGTATAGAATATATAATGCATATACACACACACACACACATATATATATATATATATATATATATATATATATATATATATATATATATATATATATATATATGCCATAACAGAATTCTATTCACAATACTGGAAATAGTCAATGTTTATGGAATTAAAACACACGTTAATTTTAATGTCCACGTTTGAAGTAATAGGTAATCTATTTGGAGAAAAGTTTTGTTGCTTGGTAGAAGGGTTAAATATGACAGAACAACTATAACGCGTCACAAGTAGACAAAACGAGACAAAGGCTAGATCATAATTTCATTCTATGCTGTAGGTATTTACGAAAGGAGAAACTCTATTTCAGCATTCTGGAAAAGCAATCGACAGTTCATTGAAGAAAATGTGTCTCAGATTAAAACTGGAGCAAACAGATTAAAACACCACGATCTCTTGAGTGACATTCAATGTGCATTTATTGCAAGAAAGCGTTCTACTGTGAATAAATCACAGGCTTCAAATAAAGCAACTGATCTCTCACTCATCCTGAATTACAAAGATGGGACCATTGCAAATCTATTCAGCGAATATTTGCGCTTATCAGAAAATCGTTGGATTTTTAAAGCAATGAGAAATTGTGGGAGTATGTGCTTCGTTTACAATTTCAACCCAAATTCATTTAATTAGAATTAATTAATTCTTCTCTTCATGTATTAAATATTGCCACGTTATCGACCATGGCTGTTCAGTGTTCACTCTTCTGTTTCTGTTTATTGTTGTTTTTGATTCGTCTATCATCTCTTAGACTATCTGTTTAGTTAGTTCACTTTGATCTTCAATTTTCCCTGTTACTACCAGACTTTTCAACGCGTCTACTTGAGGATTATTAGTAAATATAGAATTTTGTATAAACTAGTCAGACACTCATCGTCTTTAGTGGAATGCGTCTCTGAATATACATATCTCCTATAGAAAAGGAGAGGCAGACCATGAGAGAGAAATGGACGAAAAGAGAGCACATGTTGTTTAATTTATTCAAATTACTTTGTTATAGGAAGTCAGATAAAGTCTTCACGTCTTGCGACTGTGTCCATTGCCCTTGATCCTTGGCAATTTTTTAAACATTGACCGTTGTGGTCCGCTTGGTTTTCTATAATTGCTTACATCACCTCAGATCTTCTCTTTTCTTGCCTTCGGCTTTTTATCCTAATTTCCTCAATTCATTTACTTATTGTCGTGTTCGTTTTCTTCTTTCTGTATTTATTTTATGTTGCTGGGAATTGACGTTCGTTATTCTTCTAAGCCAACTCTTTTTACAGTCATCCATTTACCAAAATTTGTGACGAATTTGTGCTCAATGTTTCTTTTAAAATTAAAATTAAAAAATTAAAAATTGTACATCGAATTCTCTAAGTTACCTTAAAATTTTCCATTCAGAGCTGCAGTGCTTTTATGAGCAGTGTATAACGGTTTATCATTGACGTGTGAAATTTGTTTAATTTAGCTTCTGTCAGAGTTGAAATTAACAGCCGACGTCCTACTAAAGAAATAAAGATCACCCGCTTCTTCACAGATTCTGGATCTAAAAGTCTGTGGTCAATGAAAGACAGAGATTTCGTTCGATGGATTTGGTGCAAATCATCAGCTCATAAAGAGTTGCAGCAGTCGAAATATCTTCGCCATCCTTTCTCTCACTTATTGGAAGAAAGTCCTCAACGTAGGCCTATAAATGAAATAAGGAATAACTTGGACAGTGATCAAATGAAGAAGAAAGTAGTTGGTAAGTGCCATTGTCTAAGCTCACTCACTCGGTAAAACAAACTTACTGTTATCACAATTGTGGTTTCGGCGTAGAATCAGTTGATTTTTCTTTTTCTTTTAATTAATTTTCTGTTTCTTTTAATTAATTATAACTTCACATATATTTAAGAATAAGGCAATGACAAACGAATGTTAATAACGGTATCAATGTGATTTCTAAAGACTTCTGTACCTTTTTAATTCACTAATTACGTGTTCCTCATCACAAATGCTTTATCAGTTTAAAATATTGAGGTTCTAGTTTGTTCAATTTGCATGCCCGCCCACATTCTGAAGGATTTTGTAGCAAAATTAATAAAAACGTTTTCTGTTTCTTATTTTATCTTAATGCATTTTCGCGTTCTCTTAATATATTTCTATGTCGCTACGTTTTTCGTTTTTTTCTGCGTTTTATATTAATTTAAATTTTGTTACTTTAATTTTTTGTCATCGGTCATAGGCCTACTGGCGGTCCTCAGTCGCATACATATCTGAAATTAGCAAAGTTGAATAACTGATTTTCATGTAATTAATAGATTTAGTTGAATATGAAAATATCCTTAGGAAACTTCTCAATATCCCATATGATAATCGTAATTTATCGTTAAAATTATATTTTTTTAATGCGATAGACTATCTCGGTGCGATTGCCTATCTGACTGGGCTACAGAATGATAGCCTACTAGGTAGTGCTGAATACTCACATACAATAATGTCGCGAAATCTCCTCTTTGATCCTTTAAGTGGCAATGGACAATCCCCGCGTATGTGTTTTAAAGATATTCAGGGAAAATTTGACAGGCGGGAAGAGAAAATTTGGCCTAAAACATCTAGGTCCCCACCCTTGTATTTGAGTGGTCTTGCTTGTGAATGACAACACACGTATAGCTTCAATTATAATGCAGTCTTTATTAATAATACAATGGATCAATAATGCAAGAATTAGTGGCAATCATCGACATGCAGTCTGCACTTTATTATTCGGATTGATAGACAATGGCATTTAGCAATAAGCGGCAATAAACAATCATAGTCAGCAACATGCAAGCGTATCAACAGAAATTCAATAGTCATCAACACGAAATCATATGCATTAATATTCAAACGTGCATCAGGTTCGATTCACTCTATCTTCTAAGGCAATAAACTCTAATACTAACTTGCGGGGCAAGGTAAGAGTATAGGTCACAAGGAAAGAGCAGCAAGGCACGAGAACAAGGCACAAGGCACGGGACCTTGCAGAGGACTCCGTCACTTGAGGCTTGCGGCCTATAATGTTATGCTGAATAGGACTGCGCGTCCGTTTGTCCGCAGGACCTGGTAGTCCTGGAACGTGTTATGTAGTACCGGCAACCCGGCGCGTCCTGGCGACAGAACGGAACTGTCACCTGAGGCGAGGCTCAGACGGTCTGGAACGAGGTTCCTCCCGTATCGGTCGTTCAGAAGACCAGCTGAATGGCTCCACAACCGACTGACCAGGGTCCTTCTATCACAGGCACAGATATAAGACGTTGGGACCGTACGATAAAGGTTTGTTATATGCCACCCAATAAATCATTAATAACTTCTGAAAGAAAAGCGACATCTATTGAATCTCTTTCAGGTAAGTACTTCTGAATATACACTAATTTCTAGTAAAATAATAATTGCTAATAGTTCGATAACTAATTAACTAAAAATAATCAATCATTTAAAGCGATCAATACTGCAATGGCAATGCATTAACGTCGCCTGCATTGACGTCGCTCTAGTGACTAAATTAGGAAACGTTACCAATATGAAATCTTCATATGGCAGTGCACATTAATCATAGTCAACACTGAAACACAAACAGAATTGTATATATGGCAATTCCGCTACAATAATAACGGGACGGTAGCGGTTAAGATTGTATAATAGTACTGTAAATGACGCAATTATAAGAGCACTTCTTTTGTGCATTGTTGTTAAATGCCGAAAAATGAAAAAATGGACATGTGATTTAGTACAATAAACTAAAGAGCTAGAGACTTAAAAATCTAACTTTGTAATAAGGAAAATCATGGTAATTATGGTGTTGTACGCGTGTAAATAGGTAAGCGTTTAATGTTTGTGTTGTATAAAAACCATAGGAACGTTTTAGTGCTTTTATTTGTTGAGTAAAAACTCACTCGTAGTGATTTCCTTGGGAATCATTCCTTCTTCATCATCAGAACTGTCTCCTGGATTAGAATTATTCGCTTTAAATCTTCTCCTTGGCAACGTGTCTGATTTATATGTTAATTTTAACGTTTTGAACATCTACAATTTTACATAGACAATCCAGAGTTAATACTGAGATTGAATGCGCTGAGTTATGACCAGTATTCGTCGTATGTAAATATATATAACTACTGGAGTGTAAACCTTGCAGATTTCGCTTTTCGACTTTCCCCAAAAACATAGATCCTATTTACGAACTCAGACATTTAAATAAGAAATTATCGCTCAGATCACTCGAATATCTCTTTGTAATTCGTCTATTCTAATCAATATTCTTCTATTTAATCTTCTCGTGTCGCTATTACAAGGACTTTAGTCTGTTCAGAATTCTCCTGACGAGTCTGTGCGACGTAAAATGTTGCGATTTGCCACTTTACATTGCATGTAAAATGTTAAATAACTAATTGACGTTTCTCTGTAAGTTTAATGATTTTCGATCATTTGATTGCAGTTCTTCCTCATATATTCGACGAATCTTTAGAGACAATCGATGAACAAGGTAAAGTAGTTGGAGTGACTAAATTGAGAAAAGAATTCTATTGCTTAAGCGAAGATGGAGAAATGAAAGTCTTCTGTGACCGATATCCGTTTGTTCTTCTGCGAAAATTCCAATTGAGAGAGATCAAAAGAGCAAAGGACATTGTCTCCTGTGAGAAAGAAAACGCTCTCTACATTCTTGATATTCATCGTAAACCTCTTGTCTGCGTTTGGAAAATTGAACAAAACTCGAAGACAATTCAAAGCGAAATCAAGTGGTTGGAATTATCAGATGATTTTCAGCCATTAACCCTATCTATGTCAAAGCGTGATCAGTTACTGATGGCCAGTAAGGATCCTTCGCCTAGTCTGAGAATTTATGGACTGGATGCTCAACTTCGTCTTTCAATTTATCTTCGTCAACACATTCAATGGCCTATTCATGCAGTGGAAACATCGACTGGAAATTTCGTCATTTTGCATTTACTAGAGGAAAAGAATGAGCCGAGGATAACGACTCTGAGTCGTGATGGAAAGACCATTGTTCACAATTATCAACCTGAAAATGAAAAACAACGATTGATTGGTTTCCATGTTGGTTACCTCAGCATAGATTCAAACGATCGAGTGTTTGTTACTGATTATCACAATCATAGAGTGTTTTTCTTGGACTCAAATCTTCGTCGGAATCAGATTCTATTTCCTAAAAGCAAAGGGAAAGATAAAGACATGAGAAAGAAAATTCCTCTTTATCATCACCGACTTTACTATGACGAAGGAAAAAAGCAACTCGTCGTCTGCGGACTTTTTGGAGTAGAAATTGTTTTATTGAATAAGTTTTAGATAACCCAAGTACTTCGTTTGATTTGTCAGCTGAAATAAAAGTCCTCATTTATTAACGTATTTTCTACTGCTTCAGTGGTTTTCACCAGGCTTACTTAGCCTCCTAAACCACTTAAAATCACATTATTATTATTATTATTATTATTATTATATTATTATTATTATTATTATTATTATTATTATTATTATTATTATTATTATTATTATTATTATTTATTTATTTTCAAATATTTATGTATATTGCAATATTTTTGAAATCGAGTGTACGACGGAAAATAGAAATTGAATTGAAATGAGGAAACTTAATGGTGAAATAGCAAATTGATCAGACTAACATTGATTAATTAATAAAGTCTCTGTATGAGTTCAATGATCCTCGTTGTACAATGTACATTCCTTAGATAGCATCTATTACTCCCCTTGAATTAGTTCCAAAGCGATCGCTCAGTGGCGCTTCGCATTAGCCAGTAGTTGAGGAATATGAACATAGAACTAGGCAACACTTTTATAAGGTTAAGGAACTGAAAATCAGCGGTCTTTTCTAAGAACAGGGTGGTTGAATAGCCACGGCTAAACAACGTGAACAATAAGTGCCCTGAGGTTAGATCTAAAAGCACAAGGCTCTGATTCTAAGTAGCAATCGCTTAGAGCAAGAGTCTCCAAAGTACGGCCCGCGGGCCGGATCTGGCCCGCCGAGGCCTTAAATCCGGCCTGCGGCAAGAAATGAGGAACATGCGAAAATCTATTATCGTTCGACAAGATGCCTGTCTCGACTGTTCCTGAGTGGACGTTGAGCCACGGTGTTTTTTGACATGTAAACTCCGGAGCCGCGGCGCCCCTAGTTGTATCCCTGGCTCCCGCAGTAATTTTGGCGGTCCACCATTCATAAAAAGGCCCCGTAGACGTTATTCCGAGTTTTTCTCTATTGGGCTTTGGTAGTCTTATCAGAGAATCAATTGACACAATAGACATTCACTGTTCTTGCATTGTTCGCCGTAATTCTTGCCGGGAAGAATAAACTAAAATTGGGAAGTGCCAAAATTGTAGTTTTCATCCGGTATTTTAACAGTTTTTCATCGGCCCCACTAGTAATTTTTCCCTAAATACACAATGTGTTGAGCTGATGATGATGATGATGAGGAGGAGGAGGAGGAGGATGACACACGTTGCAAAATTATGTTACGATGACCATTCTCTTAGCGACATAATCACACCAAGACAACTAATGAGGAATGGAGGCTGAAAGTCTAGAATTGATCATCACAGTGATGACGACGGCAACGATTATACTTATGCTAATGATGATGATAATGACGGTGGTGATGATGATGACGATGATGATAATATCGCCATCTTTCGAATCGTTTGAAATTGCTCTGTTAAAATACATCAATACAATTACTTTAACTTTGCTTATAGGATTATCCTTCTTTTTCTTTTAGTGAAATAAATTTGCCGCAACCTTGAAAATTTAATGTAGAAACTGATTGATTGAAAAGTTTAAACCGCAATTTTCCTAGAAATAATGAAAGAACTAATGAAATAGCATACCCTCTTAAACTCTGTAAAATTATTTCTTTATAAGTTTAGAAACATAAGGTACACTCCATAGGTCCAGAGCCCGTGCGGAGAACCGAAGGGTTAGCCATTAGCGCCTTCAGTCTTACATAGCAACGGCTGAATGAGAGCGATTTCCAGCCTTTCCTTCGCCGCCTTTCTTTCCACCGAGTTAACACCCGATGTACTCATTCACAGCTGAGTCGACTGGGGACGCTTGGGACAAAACAACAGAAACCTGCAGTAATAATAATTCATATGGAATATATAAATTTTTGTCGAGAATATTCGTCAATATTCGCCAATTTCACAAATATTAAACTCAGTGTAATTCGTTTTTCTTTATGTTGAGCGCTTAATATAGTAAAAAATGCTACAATAGCCCCAGAAAATTTCAAAAACCACCCCTGATTTCATGGATAGCCTCTGGATTTGCATACAATAAAAGTTCAAGATCAACACGGAACGCGGAATATAGATTTTATGATTTTTAAAAATCCTGATTGATTACGGACCATGGATTCTACCAAGAAAGATTGCTAATACACTGCCCCAATCTCACGGACAGCGATATAGAAATTTCCGTTCACTGATAACAATGATGATGATGGTGATGATGATGAAGATGATGATGATGATGATGATTACGATGATTATGATGATTACGATGATTACGATGATTACGATGATTACGATGATGATGATGATGATGATGATGATGATGATGATATATGAATAGTGGCGTCATCTTTCGAATTAGTGGAAACTGCTTTTAAAAAAGAAATATCAAACAATAATTTTACGTTGCTTATAGGATTATCCTTCTTTTTCGTTTAGAGAAAACGTTTTTAATCGATCTGCAAATGTAATGTTGAAATTGATTGAACGATGATTGTTAACGGAGATTATTCTTGTAGTAATCTATAGAAATAGTTAAATAACACACCCTTTTAAAACTGTTTTAAAAGACTTTTTATTTAATTTAAGAAATTTGGAATATTGAACAGGCATAGCTTAATAGCATATACCTGGTCGCATAAATCAGCACTGCACAAAACAAGCTTCATTTACGGCAGGTCGTCATTTGTACACTCAGCAACTGCTCAATGTCGCGGTATTTCGCATAAATCAGGCGATCAATTCTAAACACAACATTTAAACAACTATAGTCCACCTTAAATAAGTTAAACGGAATAACGGTATCCATGCCAACATTGTACCTAAATTTTCAAGCTTTCTGCATGGTAAGCATTTCTTGACACACCCAATGCAAACTGGCGTCACTTTCTGACACCATAGATGTGATGGTCTCAACATATGTTAAAATCGTTCAGGTTAAGAAAAGTGATTATATTAATTGAGGCTGGTCGTCGAGGCTGGTCGCTTATGAATAATAATAGATGTGGGAGGACTTGGGAGCCTGTCATCAACCAATCGGAACGTGACTGCGACGTCGATGGACAGCCAGAGGGCGCTAAAGAAAATATAAATACGTTGGGGGGTTCCAAAAAAGCAGAGGAAGAGAGGAGATCTTACAGCAGACGGTTTATGGACACCTCTCGTGGGGATTCGTTTACGAAGAAACTGGATTCGTGGCGTGAATGATGATTATGACACATCTGTCATAGAAAACGATAAAACTATAGTGTAGAAAAATTCAGTAATGAGGGATAGGCCTAATCGTGAAGTCAACGAACTATCTTTCAAGACGATTATATCGGGACGTTAAACAAGAAGCAGAGGAGGATTGTCGAAAACATTCAACGGCAGCTCTGACGACATGGACATTTGTGCATAGACGCAAGGAAGCAAGAAAAATTCCGTTCGAAACTACTCAACAAATCTTCACGGTCAACATCGAGAGTCGAGAAAGAACGATGGAAAAGAGATCATCCTTGGATCACAAAGATGGGGAGGGAAGTGATAAGTTTCTTGTTAATTGACCAGCCTCTAGGTAGACTAATAATAGAATAGTAAATTAAGTAACTGATATATATTGCTGAGAAATTGTTAATCTAATATACATGTTGTTAGGTGGAAGACAGATGACTTTTTAATAATATTTGAAATACCACCACTGTGTTGCTTTACATTATTTCTCGGTTGATCCGACTCATAACTCATCTTGATATAGCTAACCTATGCGCATCGATTATAATGTCGAGGACAGGATAGGTAAATCCATCCATGACCTTCACAATAGACTCTGTCTTGTGATATTAAAGTCTATGATCAGAATGGAGATCCAAGTTAAATAACATTAAATAATTTAATGACGGTTTCTAAATGTAAATATTAGGATGACTTCAAATGAGGAGAATTTTGCATTTCTTAAAGTATATTGTTTGACTTGAACTTCATGTTCTACAATGCAACATTAATTTGATCAAAGGGTTTAATTTCATACAATTTCAATGGTTGTTTTTAGATGTTTTCTCATAGTTTGATCATTGTTTAACTCTTCTGTAATTTTGGACTACTGCAAAGAAGTTGCAAGTATTTGCTCACATATAAGGTTTTGAATATTGTGTGTGGATGAATGTAGAGCTGATTGGATGAAATGTGAAAAAATATTATTCATTTAAAATACTTGTGTATTAGGAGTGCAATACTATTGTTTTGAAAGTTGGTTTTAAATAAGTATATGTATACAGGGCATGAGGCAAGGTTGTACAATATCCTCACGTCTGTTTAATATAATAGCAGAAATGATAATGCGTGTGGCTTTGGAAGGGTTCAAAGGAGGATGCAAATTAGGAGGACTAACCATTAATAATCTAAAGTATGCAGACGATGTGGTTTCGCTGGCATCCAGCGCACAGGAACTTCAAGAACTAGTAAGCAGAGTGGAACAAGCGAGGTGCGAAATATGGGCTTCAAATAAATGTAAATAAATCAAAAGTAATGACAACTAACGGAAGCAAAGTTTCCATCAGAGTAGATCAGAAGGTAATGGAACAAGTGGGAAAGTTTACATATCTTGGCGCAATTATATCAGAAGACTGCTCCATAGACTCATAGAAGAAGAAATAAAGGCCAGACTGATAAAAGGAAGGGTTGCCATCAGAAAAATGAAGAACATTTGGAAAGACAATAATATCAGCATGAGAACAAAGAAGAGGATAATCGAGAGTGTTGCATGGAGTACAGCATCATATGGATGTCAAAGTTGGACTCTGAAAAGAAAAATACAGAGAATAAAATAGAAGCATTTGAAATGTACTCATTACGTACCATGCAAAACATAAGCTGGAGAGATAGAAAAACCAATGAAGAGATTTTGAAATTGTCAGGCACGAAAGACGGTTCCTCAACATGTGCAAAAGAAGGAAGCTGCAATACTTCGGACACGTACAGCGGAACAGCGACACTAGGTCAACATTGGAGAGGACAATCCAACAAGGAATGATGTCTGGAACTAGACGAAGAGGGCGACCAGGGAGAAGATGCATGGCGGATGACGTGGAAGAGTGGACAGGACTGCAGATGTCAGCAACAGTCAAGAAGACAGAGGATCGACATGGGTGGAGGAAAGAAATTCATGCTGTCACTTTAACTTGAGTTCATGAAGGATCAAAGAGAAGATTATATATATATATATATATATATATATATATATATATATATATTAGGTGGGGTGAAACATTTTTTTTTCGAAACACGGTGTATTTCTATGCCATTTGATGTGAACATTTAGGAAATGAATAAGAAAGCATTTACAGAAGTCAAATTCCGCCCCATTTTTAAACATTTAATAACGTACCATTGATAACAGAGTTAAGTGTATTAATATGTTATATGAAACCTATTGTCACTATTATATTACATAAGTTCACTGTTATAAACTGCAGCCAAATTGCTTCTTAGTGTCAAACTGTGACATCCTGCTCACGGACATCATTCTTGCAGCTATAAAACCGTGTCTCGCATCAACTCCTTACACTTAGCTTAATGCTTCAGTAACGTCCTTCATGTGTCGTTCTTCATGTTGAGTGTTATTAGGATAATGTAGAAGCTTCAATGGTTTATCTATGGACTTCTTAATGTCAGAATTTGTCATATCTGCTGATAATGGAGGTTAAGTAACAGTTTATTTGCTCCCTCTTAATCAATTCGTCTCAGTTGGTGACATCAAAGTTAATATCGGGAACTTTTAAATGATTGATTAGAAACTTTGCATTAGGCTCACTCTTTCTGATATTCAGTGTATCAGTATCGCTTTTCTATGCTTGCGTTTGAAGGCATCACACATTATGAATAGCAGAATGTTTTCCGGATGTGCGAAATATGCATGTCTACTGTCTAGATCAGCGGTTCTCAACCTGTGGGTCGCGACCCCCAAGGGGGTCGAATGACGATTTGCCAGGGGTCGCCGGAGACCATCAGAAATATGAGGTTGTCTCTTGTCTTGTTATTGTACAAAATGTTCTCAGTGGTAGTTACGACGTACTAGTTGTTTTACTATGATTGTCATTCGAGGATAGACATGGAGACAATTAAATAATAACGATTTCGAACATTTTGATTGTCGTAGCATTATTATTTTTAACAGTTTACATTGTGAAAGAAAATAATTTTACCGTTGGGGGGTCGCCACATCATGGGGAATTGTATTAAAAGGGTCGCGGCACTATAAAGGTTGAGAACCGCTGGTCTAGATATATACGATTTGATGATATCTCTAATGATAGGTTTCTGCTTTTTGAATAACCGTGTTGCCAGAAAAAGGTGTTTTGATCCAGCAATGCAGGATAGTTTAATCTTGATTGAAAACCACATAGCACTGTAGTGTGTGTCATGATGAAATGAGTAAAAAACGGAGGTTTCTATCAGTTGAAACTGGAGCAACATATAGTTGGCATATTCTATTGACAATCGTTACCGATCAACTGTGACAGTCTTCCCGGTTTCTGTCGAGCTAAGTCTTCCGATATGTGGCTTCGTATTGACATAACAATTTCATACAGATAATGCTGATCTGTACTAAGATCAGTCATTGAGAACCTCTAAAGACCATTGTGACAACCCTTCACCATCTGCAGTAGCTTCAAACTGAATGACAGGCATTTTCTCACATAGTTGAATAGTCTTCCCTATTCTTCCTGAAAACGCAGTGACACTCGTTATAGCTCCGTTCATTGCTATAAATAAATGATGCAAAGGCATCACTATCCCTTACTTTGATGTCATCGCCATATTCTTCATTTTCTTCTTCCTCTTCTTCATTATAACTTTCTGCAGACATTACTAGTTCTTCATTGGTATGGAGAAGGCAAATATACTACTGAAGTGGTCGTCCTAAATTTTTCTCAACATTCTGCACTCCTCCTATCCGGTATTTATGTTTGCACTATCACAACCTATTACATGTAAGTCTGTTTTAATTCCTAGATCTTTGATCTTGGCCTTAATTCTGTCAGCAACGTATTTTCTCTTGCTGGAATTAGGCGAAACATATGCCATATACTATGAACCAGGTTCCGACACCAATACATAATACTCCTGCGTTTCAATGCTTGCATACCACTTGCCACCTTCTTTTCTCTTCATTAAATTATCGTATTTTCTACCATCGAAATACAATGACATATGTTTTTCATTTGCCCATCCACATGAAATCTGCCTGAGGTTCTGTCTTAGTTTATACCTCTTTCTCTTCTAATTTTGCTTTTGTCAATTACTTTACTACAATCACTATCAGTTACTATTCCAAAATCATTCAAGAGCGCTGCAACATTTTCACGGTCCGAAACCCCAAATTTATCAGCCTTTCTCACTATAGGTTTGATAGAGTGACCCTCATTTGATACTTGTATATATCACTAGTATCTTTCTTTGATGTCATCGTCATATTCCTCATTTTCTTCCTCCTCTACATTACAACTTTCTATAGACATTACTAGTTCTGCCTTCGCGATTTCATCTGTGTTGTGTTTTGCCTACGAAATGGGTCACTTCCCATTATCATTTTCTATGAAATGTTCAGGAATTCCATAGTAATATGAAAGTTATAAAAGTGGAATACACTGTTAGGATATTCCGAATATCCTACACTTCGCATCTCTATGTAATACACATGATTTGCTAACGTTGGAAATATCAGAATTTATGTATGTTAGACCCCATTTTCAAACTTAAAAATGGGGCATTTCCGGTTGTGTTGGAAACATGAAAATTAGCATATTTATCAATCTTAGGGTAAGGCATAAAAACCTAGCATACCAGTTCTGAACTCCAAAAAAGTCTTGTTTCACCCCACCCTAATATATATATATATATATATATATATATATTCTCTTCTTTCTTTCCTTCCGTCTTTCCCTATTGGGTTGGACGATGGGTCTGAATGAGTTCCTTCCACTTCTGTCTGTCTCTTGCTGCTCTGGTCAATTGGATGAAGTTCATTTGCATTTCTTCTGCATCCTCTTTTAAGTTTTCTATCCATGTTTTTCTTGGTCTTCCTTTTCTCCTTTTCCCTTCAACACTATACAACTATGTTGAAGGGAAAAGGAGGATATATATACATATATATATATTAGGGTGGCCCTTATTTTTCAACTTTCCAATTGTTTAGCTCCCAACCCCATTTCTTGTTCCAATCATGAAAATAAAGATCTATGAAAAATTTCAGCTCATTTGGATAACTGTAAGTCGACCCTCATTGTCCGTGAAGTTTTGAAATTAGCCGTCATATCAGTGAATAGCGACAATGAAAGTTCATATGGCATCGGTCAGCAAATCTCAACATCAGCAGCAGCAAAAGTACCTTTAACACGAGGTAAATTGCCATGTTTCACTCCCCGTCTTGCCGAAGTTTTTGATAGGTGTAAAATTACTGACAGAAATGGGCTTTACATATTAATGGCCGCTGCAGAAGCATTCGGGAAAGATACCGAGAACCTGGTGATAAATCGCAGCTCTTTTCAACGCCTTTGAAAAAAAATTAGAGAAGCAAGACACTCAGAAATTCAGCTAAACTTTAACCTAAACGATTGCCAAGAATTAGTGCTACACTGGGATGGAAAGCTGCTCCCAGGAATCACAGGCGTTGAAAAGTATAAATACAGACTGGCAATAATAGTAACTTCTCAAGGCAAGGAGCAATTGATGGGAGTCCCTGAAATCCAAACATCTTCAGGTGAAGAGAAAGCTATGGCTGCTTACCAAGCAGTGGAGAAGTGGGGCTTAACCGACAAAATTCAGGCACTTTGCTGTGATACGACAGCAAACAACACAGGTCCAGTAAAAGGTGCCTGTACAAAACTGAAAAAGCTGTTCAACCGTGATCTATTGTATCTCCCTTGCCGTCATCACATTTTTTAGTTAGTTTTGAGGAGCTGTTTCGAGTCACTGTTGGGTGCAACTTCTTCTCCAGACATGTTGCTTTTCAAAAGGTTTAGAGAAGCCTGAACGAAAATGGACAAGAATGTTTATAACAGGTAGTAATGAAGTTCCGGAGGATGTCCGTGCTACCATTCTTGGATTTGTTGAGCAATACCTTTCCATGCAAAAACAGCAGAGAGATGATTACCAAGAATTGCTGGAGTTAACAAAGATCTTTCTTGGCGGCATTCCGAAGAACGGAATATCGTTTCGTATACCAGGAGCTGTAAGTCATGCTAGATGGATGGCAAAGGCAATTTATGCATTCAAGATATATATGTTTCAAAATCAGTTTCAGTTATCTAATACGGAGAAGAAATCTTTAAGCAGATTATGTATCTTCCTTGCTCGAGTGTACGTTCGAGCCTGGTTTCTGTCCACAGAAGCAATTACAGCACCAAATCATGATTTCTTATTCATGCAACAACTGATTAATTATCGACACATTGATCCACAAATCAGTAAGGTTACTGCACAGACATTTTCAAGACACCTCTGGTACTTAGTTCCCGAAACTGCTGCTATCGCCTTATTTGATGACAATGTCCCACCAGCACTTAAGACAAATATGGCTCAAGTTTTGCTCAACCAAGGTGAAGAAGAGGAGGAAGAAAAAGTTGAAGTAAAGAGACATTCTTCCCGAAAAACACTTTTCTTCCTTTCCAAACGTCGAGTTTACCTCTCTGTTAACTCCTGGTACAAAAACGTTTTTCAACAGATTTTCTATCAGCACCGATTTCCTCAACACAGACCCGTCAGTATGGAAAGATGGTCCTGGGTACAAAAGTGGAATTGAAAAACTTAAGAAAATAGTTGTTGTGAATGACGTTGCTGAAAGAGGAGTCAAACTCATTCAAGATTACAATAACATTCTCACCAAAGACGAAACTGAGAAACAATTTATTTTACAGATCGTTGCCGAACACCGTAAAAAGTACCCAACTGCTACTAAATCCTGTCTTATGAAACAGTAATTTTCAAGGTTTATTGGCTCACATTAAATTTTTTTAATACCATTTGAAAATGGTTTTGTCTCATAGCTTTTTAATCATAATGCATTGCATACTATGCTCCAACTTAAAGGCTTTTGAGGGTCGCCTTGCAGTTGTTTGATTGAGCTGGAATTTGTCACTTTTCCTTATTTGACTGATTGGAACAGGATTAGGGGTTGGGAGGTGCAACATTTTCACTTTCGAAAATATCATTACTGCTAAGGGCCACCCTAATATATATATATATATATATATATATATATGTGTGTGTGTGTGTGTGTGTCTGAGGAGAGGGGTGCAGCCAGAACATTGTTCCGGTGCCCATGCAGCTCCAATGGGCACGGGTCCGGTGATGGTTAGATTAATGCCATAAAATACTGACAAGCAAAACGGAATTCTGTTTTAAGAAAGACCTACAAGCAATAAAAGGTCCTCAGCTTTTTCACGCACTTGCCAGGTCATGGGCCCAGTGTTTAATCTAGACTGTGGACTCCGGGGGAAAACTGGCAAAGCCGTGGGAAGTCAGCTAGGGGGCTGCTGTTAGTTGATGATGTAGTATGCCAAAATTTCCGGGGATTTTACATTTCCGGGGGTAAGCCAATTTCCCCGGAAACGGCCTAGATTAAACCCTGCATGGGTTCGTGACCATTTTTTTGTACCAGGGCCTGGAAATCCTCTCGGCGGCCCTGTATATATATATATATATATATATATATATATATATATATATAAACAATCGACAGAAGTATTATATACACATATACATATTCGGTCTGTGTACACTGTGTCCAGAAATGACGGGTCTCCTAAACTTTTGTAATTACAGATGTAAACCTGAATGGAATTACATAAAATTTTACACCTAAAACAGGCACCTATTGCTGGCAAACCTGAGCAGTTTCGGATGGATTGAATTCAAAATGTCTAAGAAATGAAGTTCTAAATGACGTCACCCAAATATTCCAGTTGCCTTTTCGTCTACATCAATTCAGGCAACAAAGGCGTTCAAATGAGATATTCAAAGTGTCCTTTCGCTCGGATGCATTTGCACAGTCGATCCCGCCACTGATTTACAGCTCTGTCTATTATTCTCTGATCCAAATGGAGCCACTCCTCAATGAGACGCTTCTTAACATGATCAGCGTTCTGAATCTGGCAGCCGCGGTAGACGCGCTCCTGCAAAATCTCCCAAATTTCGTAATCCACAGGATTGAGATCTGGACTGTTCGGCGGCCAATGAGCTGGACCAGTGAAGTCTGGTGTCTCAGCTGCCAGCAGTGCAACCGTATCACGAGCATTTACCGCCTCACATAAATAAGTCGTAATGGAAAATGAAAGTTTTGACCGCTTTTGGTAAAGGGTAAAATTTCTAAAACGGCTTTTTTGATTCAAGTGAAACGAAGCTTCCTTAACAGTAACAGATGTGAGTACATGCGGATAAAATTTTATTTAATTCCTTTCCTGTTTACTCTTGTTATTACAAAATGTTTAGGGGGCTAGTTATTTCTGGACATCTGGACACAGTGTATTAAAGGCCTAATCTAGAGTACGCGCGTCGTCTACTCTAATGTAGTGCTGCTGTAGAGCATCATGCACACGCTTTTGTTAATTTACACCAACCAAAAAAACAATACACAGGTTTGATTGATTAGCTTACTATTTAACAGATACTTGACCTTGCACTTCGAATACACAATAAATTTGTCGATCGTCTAGAGGTACGTACAATCAAGCGCCGAAGCCATGCATGACACGATCGATTCAGGTACATATTTGGCTGTGCATTACCACAACACCGATACTGAATTTAGATATATGATTTGATATAGATTTCAATGGCGTCGCCACGGGCTTGTCTGGGGTTGTTCAAACAACCCCATTTCAGAAAATATGACCAACACAATTGATGTAAATCCGTTGACTTTTTTGTTGAAGGAGAGGTGTAGTGGGGTCGGCCGCGATCCCCGCTGGTGTTCAGTTGCAGAGTGACTCTAATTAACGACCCCACTTTGCATAAGCTGGCTACGACACTGATAGATTTGTGTATGCGCTTACCTTTAAAAGCGCAATAGTAACTAAAAATTAAAATAATTGTATAGACCTCAACACTAGGCTATAAAGTATTTCTGCAGCATCTCAACAGGCAACGAAGTTTAAATAGGCTACCGTTGGTGTGATGTTGTTTTGTCAAAAATCTTGCTGAGACCAGAAGATTTAGTACTGTATATAGATAAACCGACCAACACCGACTTACTTATCCATATAATACGATAAATCAAAAGTGAAAACAAAATAGAATAAGTAGTAATTATTAACAAAAGAAATGATTAACTTGTTTCAATAAATTCGGATGAACATATTCACAGATAACATTTTAGTGCTCTGTCTCACCAAAGTTCTGCAAACTTGCAAATGGCTTCCTCATTTGCTGTGTTGATAATTAACTCAATCAACGAAAAACTAGAAGCCGAAAATCTTGTGAAGCACGGTGAATATTGTAGTAAAATTGTGTAACTCAAATTTTGGAGAATAGTTTAGATAGTCGTGTAAACGATGAGGATTTGCAAACTTCTGGACATCATTTTAATTTTCCAGTGCCACCAGGGCCGGATTAAGGTCCGTGTGGGCCGGTATAGTATATTATAATGACTCCCATATAATAATAACTCCCCCCTCATTATTATATATATAATAATGACTCCCCCATCATTATTATATATATAATAATAACTCTCTCTATATTATAATAACTCCCTTAGTTTTTCAGAAGCCAGCTGAGACACCATGGCCTAGAGCACCAAAAGCTTTTTTTATATCGAGGATTGTTCCAATAGTGTGCTTGTGGGATTAAAAAATTGTTGTTTTGGTATCAATTAAATTCATTATTGGCATTTAAGTGGAGAAATAGGGCTGAAACCATATTGATCAGTGGATAGCATATTAAATGCATCTAAGTAGTTTAACATTCTGGTAAGGCTTGGTAAGCATTGCCTTTCAGGAATTTTAGGAAAATTAGGACATTGGAAATGGGTCAATAATTTGATATAACCATTTTAGAGACACTTTTATAAATTGGGGTTAGTTTTCAATTATTATTTCCTCTGGGATTTTTCCTGTAAGAATAGAAGAATTTTTGATATCAGACATAAGTTCATCTATATATTCAACACAGGGAATAATTATATTTTGATTTAGTTCATCATATCCAGATGGATTTTTACATTTAAGATTGACTATAATATCTGTAACCTCTTCTGGTGTAGTTGGATAAATTTGAAAGGAGTTATTAGACGGAATGTTTAAAAAATGATCATCTATCTGACATAATGTATTAGAAGGCTGGATTTTTGAAGCTGTTTCGTGACCTATATTTAGTTGTTGAATCAATTGGAAATAGATTTCTTGTCATCCAAATATGTGTCATTGCCTTCTGTGCTAAGGAGAGTTATAGATTTATTTGTATTATTATTATTGTTGTTTAACGATTCGTTAATATAGTTCCATGTAGTGGTAGCCTACTAGCGTTTGTGCTGTCTCTTATGTTGTTTTAATGGCATGTCCTTTCAGCTTGTTTCATTATTATTTGTTTGACCCATATCAATCCAATTTTTCTTCCAGCATTCCATTAACATTTTTAAATTTGATATGACACGTAAGTGGGTCAGCTAACATTTATTTCTTATAATTACATTTTTATTGAAAATATAGTCTTAAAGTCATGCACCATGGGAGGGTGCGCTAGTAACTTAGCAGTAAAATGTTATATACAGGCAGTTTTGATGTACTTCTGCAATAAAATAACAAATCAGTGCTTTATCCAGTCCCCAGGCCTGGGGGGCACCTTCATGTGGCTGGAGGGAAGAGACGCAGTTCAATGCAAACATTTACGTAAGTGCTGGGATTGGGGGAGATGTTGTGCTTGGGGATCTCCCCTAACAGGCCTGAATAAAACAATGTTATAAATAATCACTTATTGCCATGAAAGGCATTGAAACAATGGATATGCAAGCCAATGTTTCATTTTTGGCATCTTTTCCTCGTATTCTTGCCACATTGTCCACAGCACCTCTGCATGCAAGTCATTAAAGTAATGGCCCATATTTCCAAAGGCACACGGCTGTCAAGAGGCTTTGGCTTTCCAGGTCGACCAAGTTTGGCAGTGCTGGCATGAATACCAAGAAGATCTAGCAGTTTCCTTGATATTATGGTGCACATCTATACAAAATCCATGCATTCTGCACCATTATGTCGATGATGTAGGCAGAGCTTCTCATTGACATACGATATAATGACACATTCTGGTCAGCCTGATCCACTCCAACCATTGCTGTATTATAACATCGCACAACATTAGGCTGAGATTCTGTATGCTGACTCATTGGTTCTGAGATCTGCACCAGAGTGATGCACTGAAAAATGGTTCCAGTCCAATGGCATTCGATGCCAAGTACATCATCGTTTTCACCATCACTCTCTCCAATTCTTCCAGTGCTTTAGTAGTGCTAGATGCATTTATAGTCGCTTTAACACGAATCTGTTTTCCAGTCATATTATTGACAGTGCCTTCATTTTCATCCCCATAACATTCATCAGATCCCAAACCATATAGGTCCAAGGTATCGCGACAATTCGCCTACAGACCTTACGTCTATGACAATTCGTCTACAGACTGTTGGTCTACCAACAGTAGGTCTACTACGATACCCTAACCATAACCCTACCACTAACTGTAACCCTAACCCTAGCAATAACCCTAACCTAAACCCACCATAACCCTAGTCCAGATATTGTAGTAGACCTACTGTTGGTAGACCACAAGTCTGTAGGCGAATTTTCGTAGACGAAAATTCTGTAAACGAATTGTCGTTATCTGAGATTCGGTTTTGGAGAATTGCAGTTTTGGCTTTTTCTGAATACAAATTTATATCTGAATTAAAAGTTAGAAGAAAAAGTTGTCAATCAAAGTTTTGCTATATTGGGTATATCTTTAAGGCTCATTAATAGCTAGTTGGCATGAAACAATTTGCCAACATCATGTTGATAAAACATTCAGGTGGTTCATGAGACTCAGTTTTTTATGAGTCAATATTAAAATATCCAATAATTATTACTTTTTCAATGTTTCATTACCTAAGGGCTAATATAATTCAACGTTGAAAGAGTCCGTGGATGTTCTTGGAGGTCTATAGTTACAGAGCACTATAAGATTTTTCGTTTTATTTGGCTGAATGTTGGTTCTAATGTATTCAAAAACTTTGGGAGTTATGTATATCAATTTCTTAAAACTTGAGATTATTCTCAATCATAAACAGGGCTCAATTTTTTATGGGAAGGGGGATTTCCCCCTGCCCAACTGCATCTCCCCACTGCTACATCCCCCCACAACTACATCCCCCCACTGCAACATTTCTCCAACAACTACATCCTCCCAAGCTCGACATATTCCCACCAATATTCCCCCACTGCTCCAGTCACAAATCGCACCCCTAATCATAAGCCCTACACCACCTCTGGTAGCATTACTTCTAGCTTTATGTATAAATGTATATCCAAGAACATAAACATTATCGGAATTTGACATAGAGCAAATGCGTCAGCATCTTCAGTTAAGCTTGAAGCAAGGCAATATGCATCCATTTCCTAAATCTGCAAAGAATTCTTAACGACGAAAACCGAAAGTGACGAAAATCGAGTTATATTTGTGATTTCTAACATTTTAAATACGAATAACTATGTACATTACATGAATGTAAATCCTTCAACTGAGATGAAAATAGACCTTAGATTAGAAGTACGTAAATTGGATTCACGTGGATTCAATGATCTAATTTTGACCGATTGCTCAGAAGAAGGAAAGAGTCAATCTATGGTTGAAGACAAAGAGAAACCGCATCGATGTTCACAGTGCAATATATCATTTAAATTGAAATCACATTTGAGGCAACACATGAAAATTCACACTGGAGAAACCCTTTGATTGTTCTGTTTGTGGGATGATGTTTAACTGGGCAAATAGTTGAAATCGGCACATAGAATTCACACTGGAGAGAAACCCTTTGATTGTTCTGTTTGTGGGATGATGTTTAACTGGGCAAATTGTCGAAATCAGCACCTGAGAATCCACACTGGAGAGAAACCATTGAATGCCTCTCCTGGGCATTCTCATTTGATTCAATGACTGTTGAAACTGATTAAGCACAGTTTAATTCTGAGGCTTTTGTAGAAAAGACATCTATATCAACTCACTTCATTTGTTGTGAATAGTTCTGAATTGCTTGCATGGTTTTCCATACAAGTGGTGATATTTTCAAGCAATTAATATTACAGCTTATTATTGTTCACAACTTATATAGATGTTCAATGGAAATGTTTTATCTTTTGACAATTGTTCTCAAGTGTTTTGCAATTTTGTTTTGATCTTTTTGAATATAATTTTGCAAAAGCAGTTGCAAAATGTTCTGCCACTGAATTATTTGTCTGATCTTTTCATTGCTTTAATATTCGTTGATGAAACTGTAAGAGGGACTTATTTTATTGTTCATAAAATAGGGCATTGTTGTTGCTCCACTTGATGTTCGCTTATTACATACTTACTTTTCCTGTAGATTCCGAATTGTTTGTAGCCACCATCACCACCACCAGCACCCTTCACCATGATCATTGTTCTTATTTAGAAACATTAGTAATATTAGATGTTTTATGTAGCGGTTTGGAATATACATTCGTAGAAGAAGCCTTCATTACTAAGTTAGTAACGTTTATTAATGCAATTCAGTTCTGTTTTGCATGTTTTGTATCTGTCATTGCTGTTTTTCATATAATTTCATGTTATTCCGATAACGAATTTTCACTTATAATATATATATAAAGTAATTAGACTTTTTTCAATTCTAAAACTTCATATTTCCCTTCCAAGACATTTAGAGCTTGCTGGGTGCATAACCCTCTCACTAAATGTCCACCATACTGTCTTTTCCCTTTAGCAATTTTTTTCATCAGGGTCTTTCTGTTTTCCATTCTCTTCAAAAATTCTTCATTACTTATTTTATCCATCCAACTGATTTTTAGCATCCTTCTGAAACACCACATTTTAAATGCATCAATTTTCTTTTGAATAGTTTTAGTTATTGTAAATAATTAGGCCTAACATTTAAAATTGAAGTTAATGGCGATAGGCCTACTTCTTCTGGGGAGTTATTATAATATATAGAGAGTTATTATTATATATATAATAATGATGGGGAGTCTTTATTATATATATAATAATGAGGGGGGAGTTATTATTATATGGGAGTCATTATAATATGCTACACCGGCACCTATGTTTTTTACAAAAAAAGCACTGGGAACAACTACAGTCTTCGTTAATCGCTATATGTCGAATGAATTTTATAAATAATTATAACAACATACTACTGAATAGGTTAAGTCAATTTGATAGAGGCTTTCACCTATGAGTCTATGCAATGGTTTATTAAGAACTATTGCCCCACTTGAGGACCGACGATGGCAGAGTGGATTACGCGCTGGAGCGGCAGGCTGGCTGGCTGACAAAGCGAGTTCAATCCCCGTTAGCGCCCATAGTGACTTTCGCACAAACAGTAATGCCTCCTAAGCCACTTAAAATCATACTAAGATTACCTTCTTCTGTTTTAAAAATCGCAGCCATATTGAACGTCCCGTAAAGTTTCACTTTTCTCACTTGTCTTGAATTCCGAAGAAACAAAATCGATCTTTATCATCTGTTTCTGACTTTCCTGCAAGAAAAGACGACGCAGGCTTATTATTCGCAACTATGCAAACGTTTGGAATTCAGTAGAGTTACAATTCTGCACGAAATTCTACCACGTCTACACGCGTAAATGCTTTATTATTTTTAGATAATAATTCTTTAATGCTGCAGGAAATAATGCAGAAAGGTCGAGAGGAGTGCAAAACAGAAAGAAAGACCAAAATCTATGATAATTAATTGACTCATTTCTTGAATAATTTTGTGGAGTAATTCTCCGCCCCCGTCAACCAAGAATTGTGAACGAAAAATCTATACCGTGTAAGAGTTAACAACAGCGCAGCACAACATAAGTCGTAGGCATAACCAAGCAATGTCAAATATTCTGTTCGATGATTTCACCTCAAATGTTACACGTCCATTACTGCAACAACTGTAATGCGACTAACTAAAATCAACTCAAGGAAGAAAGGATATCGAACAAGCGCTTCTTTTACTTGAATCTAAATTTCTTTACTTACATGTACTCATGCTTCTCTTAGTTATGCTAAATGGTTTATAGAGAAAAAGGCGAGAGTCTATAAAATAGTCCCGCCCATCTTTGATTCTTACACACTATCATCATATTAACTTTGAAAGTTACTTAAAATACACTAGAAAGTTCAAAGTTTGACGTATTAAACGTATTTATATCAAGAATCGAATTGTCAATAAAATGAAACTATAATCATAGGCAAACAATTGATACCCTGAAGGAAACTTTGTGGCCTAAAGCAATAGCAGTGTACAATTGCACATATCGGATGAGATAAACTCAAGAGCTGACGCCTGAGTTATCTCTAAGCATGATAAGAGTGTGTACTGAACGAAACATTGAAATTGATAACAGGGCTCGGAGATCAGAGATGACTATAAAGCTACAAAATTTAACGCCGAAATAATTTCTTCATTTCATATTGAAAGTGCAAAATGTCATATGCATAAAACGGGTCAACTCAATCTTAAGAAGAATTATAATCATAAACAATCCATGTTAATATTTGGAGTAAGGAATAAATTGCAATCAAAAATAAACCTAAAATAACTCCACGAGAATTTATAAAATATTTCGTTTGCAAATAACTATAAACTAGGTATAGCATCATGAATGCAAAAAGTGAAATCTTTCAATCAAGCCCATCGGAGATTTATATCATTCGGATAAAAATGCAATCTCAAATATTTGCACAGGGTGTCAACCATAGACTTTAATATCACAAGACAGAGTCTATGGTATCAGAAAGTGAGGCCAGTTTGCATTGAAGGTGTGTCAAGAAATGTTTACCTCGCTGAAATCTTGAAAATTTTGGTACACTGTTGAAACGGATATCGTTTAGCCGTTTAACTTATTTAATGTGGACCATTTGTTTAAATATTGTGTAATTGATCGTCTGATTTATGCGAATAGCCGCGACGTTGCGCAGTCGCTGCCGCAAATAAGCCTTCGAAAATTACATAGACATAGGTCACATAGTAACATAGGCTTATAGTCGTATAAATCAGCACTGCACAAAACGGCTTCAAACTCAACTAATAATAGACCTAAAAATCTACTTTTACGTAACGATTATAGTATTTATATTTGGAAATCAATTGGCACGAATAAGAATTGTGGAAAAGATGAGTAAAAGATCAAACGGATCACATTTAAAGCAACTATGGTACACCATATTAGAGCGGTGACGTCGTCCATATCTAAGTAGGCGTTGCCCTCAAATAAACATGATAGCGCTAAAGAATTATGAGGTCTTCAAGATATCTGCGGGCTAAACATTTCTTGACACACCATCCATGCAAACTGGCTTCAACTTTGGCCTGACTTTGCCATAGTTAGACGGCATCTGGTGTATTATAATAAATCTATGGTGTCAACTGAATTTCATCCACACCAACACACACGCCGTCATGTTCGACAGTTTACTGAGAAAAAGACTGGCGCATGTGAACTGTGAAAGCAAAATCTACCTGAAAAGTTATCTGAAATCTACATGAAAAATATCTGGGGTTAAGTCTTGTGTGCATCAGCAATTACTTTACAAGGCGATAATACTGTATAGTAGTAGGTCCAACATAACTGTACGCTGGTTCAATGCAGTATTCGTATTCTTTTTATATTTATAAGCTTGCTCCACAGGGTGTTTCAGGAAAAAACAGCTGAAAAGCTATGATGTCTTACAAATTCCTAAATGGATTTCTATCAAAATTTCAAAACATGTACAGCACATATTTCCCCACATTTCTGCCAATTCTCATCTCATTTGCATTTAATTTGGCCATTTTGTGAGATATCAAAGTCAAACTTCGATTTTTACTACCTAGCCGCAGCTTGACACGCCTAAATATCTACAGTAGCTTCACAAAAATTTGGTTTCATGCCAATGTTGGTAGTAGTAGTAGTAGTAGTAGTAGTAGTAGTAATAATAATAATAATAATAATAATAATAATAGTACTAGTAGTAGTAGTAGTAGTAGTAGTAGTAGTAATAATAATAATAATAATAATAATAATAATAATAGTAGTAGTAGTAGTAGTAGTAGTAGTAGTAGTAGTAGTAGTAGTAGTAGTAGTAGTAGTAGTAGTAGTAGTAGTAGTAGTTATTGTTGTTGTTGTAAAGTTTAAATCGAGCGCAATTTTTTTAAATTTTAAATTCACAGAATTCGACATAACTAGAAAAGTTTGATTTATTAAACTTTAAAAATGAGTAAAATATCGAATGAAGATAAGATGCGAATTCAGACATTGTGGGAGCTTGGCTTTAAATACCAAACAATATTTTTTCAAAATATTCTGAAAAAGGATAGAACATTTATTCGGTGAAAATATTTGCAAACAAGTCCATGAACGTGGATCTGCAACCAATCTAAAATTGCTTGTTGTGTCGAATTGTGTGAATTTAAAAACATTTTAAACAAATTTGTGCTCAATTTAAACTTTCTACTACTACTACTACTACTACTACTACTACTACTACTACTACTACTACTACTACTACTACTACTAGTACTACTAACATTGACAGGGCCGGATTAAGGTCCGAGTGGGCCGAGGGCTGTATATTTTAAGGGGGCCTAATTTTATGGGGGCCTAATTTTTATTGGGCCCATTTTTATTTTAAGGGGCCTATTTTAGCAATTTTAGCAAGTATGCAGGGGCCTATTTTAACATTTTTTAAATTTCAAAATCTTTAGCAATTTTATTTTAAAATTTTAGTTTAAAATTAAAATTTAATTCTATAATTGTAAAATTTTTATCAAAATTTAGAAATAAAAAGTTTAACATTTAACGTTTTAACGTTTTGAAAATTTTAGAAACTTTTGCCCGGGAACTTAGAATCGGCAGTTAACTTTCGTAGCGGCTTTCGTTGTTAATTAACTTGTTTTCGAAATGTTATATACAGTGTACTGTAGCTCTATATACATTAGGGTGTGACAAAAAGTACAAAATTTTAGAGTTCACATCTCGTACAAACGGAAATCGATGATCCATGTTAAAGTAAATAAGCTATCGAAAACAGATATTTCATATGAATCACTCATTTCTAGCAACTTTGTTAAGAATGCATGTCAATTTTGCGAAATGTATGCATTGCATTGCCATTTTCCGACCCAGTCTGACATTACCAGTATTAGCAAGTTACACCATTGCACCATTACACCATGGTGTAATATAGCAGAGAAATATATATAATATAGGGAAATTAGCAGGGGTGGGAAGTTGGCAGGGACAAAAAGTTAGCAGAGTGATAACAACACTGGACGATGGAGCAGAAGGTCGCGAGTTCAACTCTGGCAGGAGCCATAAGGTCGATTCAGCCTTCTTTCTCCAGATGGCGATGGCAAATGAGTAGCGGATTAATCCGCGGAGTAAACAGTCGCGTTTCATGAGAACACTGGTCCTTTACCATGTAACTTGCACCAGTCGCCTGGCTGAGGGCCTTGGTAACGGAGATCAGCACCGCCTTATGGGTCCTGAAGTTAGCCATGAGTGATCGGGAAGGATTTTACTTTTAGGCCTACTTTCGCACCATTCTAACTTATATGCTATGAGTCAAGCAGCATATCATCTTCTAAATTGAACAAAACTGACCAATCAAGAACAAAATATGTATGCTACAGTCATCATCATCATCATCATCATCATCATCATCATCATCATCATCATCATCATCATCATCATCATCATCACACTCCATAGTCCATAAGGACCGTCGGAGCCAACGGTGTAAAAATGCTCGCCCATGGCCTTTTCCTTTCTTTGACCATGCATATCGCATTTTGGGTGGTGTCAAGTCCAGTCCATTCAAGAATGTCATCGATCCATCTTCTCTTTGGTCTTCCTCTTTTTCTCATACCATTTGATCTGCCCATCATCACTGTCTTTATTATTCTGTCATTCCTCATTCTGCAGATGTGTCTAAATATCGACAATTTTCTTTCTTTGATCTTCTCCATAACAGTCTTTGTTCGTCCCAGGTCTTTGCGAATAGTATCATTTTTGATCATATCTTTATAACTTATTTTCAGAATTTTCCTATAACATTTCATTTCAAATGCGTTCAGTTTTAATCTGTCTTGTTTCTTCATGGTCCATGTCTCACTTGCATACAGTAGGGTAGATATCACGCATGTGTCCATAATTCGCAATTTAATGTCTGTGCAAATGTTTTTACTTTTCCAAATCATGTTCAAATTGGCAAAAGTACTGCTTGCAATTCCAATCCGTCTTCTTATCTCCTTGCTGCAGTCATTATCTTCGGTTATTAGACTTCCTAAGTAAATAAACTGATCAACACATTCCAACTTTTCACCATCAACATGTATTTGAACTCCTTTGTTGTTTCCCATCACCATCACTTTTGTTTTGCTTCTGTTAATAAGTAATTCATATTCTTTGCTGGTCTGGTATACCTCTGTGAGTTGCTTCTGCAGGTCTTCCTCACTCTCAGCCATTAGATCAATGTCATCAGCAAATCGTAGGTCTTTGATTTGCTGCCCCTGAATCATTACACCTTCTTGTGTTTTGGCCTCCATTTTTTCTATAATGATTTCTAAGATGGCTATGAATAACAAAGGTGAAATCGGGTCTCCTTGTCGACTGCCAATAGTTGCTTTCACCAATTCACTCAGTCCTTGTTTTGTTTTTACCGCCATTTCTGACATATCATATAAACTTCTTATGGTTCTAATAAGTTTTTCTGGTGTTCC
This sequence comes from Metaphire vulgaris, assembly GCA_018105865.1. Taxonomy (NCBI): domain Eukaryota; kingdom Metazoa; phylum Annelida; class Clitellata; order Crassiclitellata; family Megascolecidae; genus Metaphire; species Metaphire vulgaris. The sequence goes on from CM030835.1 coordinate 20,398,913, forward strand.
TAAACATGCCAGTGATCCCCACAGACCTTCATGCCATATCGAATCAAATGCCTTTTTAAAATCGATGAAGCAATGATACAGACTCTTTGATTTGCCTAACGTTTCTTCAGCTATCAATCTAATGGTTAGTATCTGTTGGATTGTACTACGATCTTTCCTGAAACCTCCTTGTTCTTCGCTCAAATTCTCATCGATTGCACCTCTTAACCTCTCCTGTATGATATTTAACATTATTTTGCACAGGTGGGGGATGAGGGCTATTGTTCTATAATTTTCACATTTTGTTAAGTCTCCTTTTTTCGCTAATGCTATTAAAATGGATTTGCACCATTCTCTTGGCCATTTTCCGGTTTCCCAAATTGTGCTGCAGATTTTCCACACTTCTTCAACTATACGGGGTCCACCTGCTTTTATCAGTTCTGCTGAAATTCCATCAATGCCACAACTTCTGTTATTTCTTAGTCTTTTTATTGCTCTTTCTACTTCAGCCTTCAAGATTCCATCTTTATTATCACATTCTGATGGTCTGACATCTCTTGACTTCAAGTCGTCCAAGATGTTGCTTCCATACTCATTGGTGTCTGTGTAGAGTTCTCTGATGTATTCAACCCATCTTTTGGATATTTGATCTTATTCTGTAAGCAATTTCCCTGTTTTGTCTTTTATGTTTCTTGGCAATGGTTTGAAATCTCCTTTAAGTTTCTTAAAGTTGAATGCTTCTTGAATGCTTTTCTTGTTCTGTTGCTTCCAATTGTTTTATCTATTGTATCACATTGCTCCTCTATCCATTTTCTTTTGTCTAATCTTGCACTCTTCTTTATAGCCTTACACATTATTTTATATTCGTCCGTATTTTCTGCTCCAGGCCTCTTCCTTAGTATTTTTCTTTCTTCCCACAGTTTTAATGTTTCACTACTTATCCATGGCTTCTTTGTCCTTTTTGTTTCTTCCATACCTTCTGCTGCCGTTGCCAACAGCTGTGTAAGCTTATGTGTTCTCTCCTCCAAGTTTAAATCATCCTCAATTTCCGGGTTTTCCTCAATACGCTTTCTCACCAATTCGTTTTCCATTTGTATCTTGAACCTGTCATAGATCTTGGTTTTTGTTCTGATGTTTGGTTGTTTCCTCTTCAGCAGCATCTTAAAGTTACATAAAACAAGTTGATGATCAGATGCAATGTCTGCATTGGGAAAGATTCGGCACTGAGTTATCATGCTATGGAATTTTTGTTCAACAAAGATAGGCAATCATATTTTTTGTTTGTCCATCGGGTGACCTCCATGTCCATTTGCGGTTACTGGTGCCCTGAAATTTGGTGTTTGCCACATATAATTTGTTTTGTTTTGCAAAGTCCAAGAGTCTATCTCCTCTTTCATTTCTCTTTCCAATTCCAAATTTCTTCATTACATCCTCAAATCCAATGTTATCATTTTCAATTTTTGCATTCCAGTCTCCTATAATGAATGTGATATCTTCTTTTGATATGTTTGCCATTTCTTCCTCTAGCTTCCCATAGAAATTTTCCAACAACTGTTCATCACTGTCATTGGTTGGTGCATATGCGACAATAACAGTTATGTTCCTTGGGTATCCTCTGAATCTAGCTTGCATTAATCTTTCACTTATAGGGTTGTAGCCAATTAGAGCTTCAGTTGCCCTCTTTCCTAGCATCATACCAACCCCATATTCATGCTTTTGTCCACCCGACCAAATCATTCTACCGCCATCTACTGTGCTACAGTGCTGCAGTTTAACTATTAGTGCAGTAAATGTGATTTGCTTTCTATAGTTGGCAACTCTGATCTTGATTTCTTCACTTGAATTATAACTCCAAGGCGTGAATCATGTCCATAAACTTTATGGAAGGCTCCAGAAACATCCTTGATATGTCTTTCCACATGACATGGCATGACATGGATAATATGGCATACTTATTTTAGAATGATTTCACTGGTAAACACAATTTTTGTCACAGAATCGCTCTGGTCTGTTCCATATGTAGTTTTTCACGTAGTTTCCAAATATGTAATCAGAATTTTCCCATCACCCATACTTCAGGAGATATCGTCTAGTAAAGAATATACCTTACTGTGAAATAGCCATTGCAATTTTATTTCAGTAAACCGAGGTAGTATACGAAAAATTTCACCATAACCAATTATAATATATTATTGTATGTTTTCAACCACAGCAGAAATGTTGAGTCATGTTGTTATAATATAACCGGGCCTTTTGTTCTATTGGTCTGGCTGATACAAGCAGAAAACGATGAGTCATGAATTGTATGTTCTATGCTGATGTCAGCAAGTGTGGCTTGTATTATATTGCTTGAAATAAGCCCCATCTGGTGGGAGCTTGCATTAATCTATTTAATATAGAGCACTTAGGTAATGAAATTTGCAGTTATTTGTTCTTTGTAGTCATTTTTGAAATGCCTAGAAAGTGTACTAATCATCCGGATTCCTTTTGTTACATTTGCGGTGATGTTACTTTTAAGAAGCAAAGAAGACGTTTTACTCCGCTTGTTAAGACATGTTATAAGCTGTACTTCGGATGTGAAATTGGCGATCAGGACAAATACTGGGCACCTCATTTCTGCTGTATTACCTGTGTCAGACTCCTAACAGGTTGGGTCAAGGGTGTTAGGCACATGAAGTTTGCTGTTCCAATGGTCTGGAGGGAACCAAGAGATCACTTGACAGACTGCTACTTTTGCCTTACAAATATTGCAGGCATTACCTCCAAATCACAACAAACTGTCAATTACCCAAATTTACCATCTGCAATGAGGCCGGTGCCTCACAGTGATGAACTGCCAGTGCCAAAACCTCCAGAAAAACTAACAGTGACTGAGGAAGAAGAACCAATGGATGCCGGTGTTGACGATTGTGACGATGCTGACGATGTAATGCAGGATCCTAGCTTTGAGGCATCTGGTTCGTCTTCTGAACCACATTTACTGAACCAGGGCGATTTGAATGATCTCGTCCGAGATTTGAATCTTTCAAAGCGACAAGCAGAACTGTTAGGGTCACGATTGAAAGGCTGGAATCTTCTTAAGAAAGAAACAAAGGTGTGCACTTTTAGAAGTAGGCATACCGAGTTTGTGGATTACTTTGCCTTTGAGAATGAAATTGCTTTTTGTTTTGAAGTTCAATCCTTGATGGAAACACTTTGTCCCGATTACAGAAGAGATGATTGGCGACTATTTATTGATTCTTCTAAATATAGCCTAAAAGCTGTGCTTATCCACAATGGGAATATCTTACCTTCAGTTCCAGTAGCACATGCCGCCAATATGAAAGAAACTTACAGCAGTATGCAACTCATGCTAAGAAGTATAAGGTATGAAGAACATAAGTGGAATATTTGTGGTGATTTAAAAGTCATTGCCCTCTTACTTGGACTACAGCTTGGTTGGACAAAGTATTGTTGCTTTCTATGTGAATGGGACAGCAGGGACAAGAAAAATCATTACATCCAGAAACAGTGGCCAAAGAGAACATCACTAGTCCCAGGCCAGAAAAATGTTGCACATGATCCACTTGTGGAGCCGAATAAAGTATATCTACCTCCTCTCCATATAAAGTTGGGTCTCATGAAGAACTTTGTAAAAGCCATGGATAGAAGTGGACTAGGATTTGCATATCTTAGAAATACATTTCCACAAATAAGTGAGGCGAAAATCAAAGAAGGGATTTTTGTAGGGCCTAATATTATAAAACTGATGAAAGATGAAAACTTTGATGCTCAGTTGAATGACACTGAAAGAGCTGCATGGATTTCCTTTAATATTGTTTGTCGCGACTTCCTGGGAAATAACAAGGCAGACAACTACACAGAATTAGTGGATACCCTATTGAAATGTTATCAGAAACTGGGATGTAACATGTCTTTGAAAATGCACTTTTTACATTCACACCTGGATTATTTTCCTGCAAATCTGGGAGCAGTTAGCGATGAACACGGAGAAAGGTTTCATCAGGACATTTCAGTAATGGAAAATAGGTACCAGGGCAAGTGGAGCTCCATTATGCTAGCAGACTATTGTTGGACTCTTAAAAGGGATGTTCCTGAGGCACAATATCGTAGAAAATCATATACAACTACCTTTTAGGAGACTGCAGGTTACAATGTTCATATAACACATATAATGTAAAATGAGCAATATAGTAGAAAAGTAAACTACGTGTCACTGAAAAATGTTACGTGATGGAGAATTTCTAAGTACATATCCGAATTCCTTGCAAAAAACTGTACTATAATCAGACATTTTCATTTCTGTGACATAATTTTTTTTATTTTGTTCACCAGTGTTTTCAATGGCTCCTGAAGTGATGTCATGCACGAGTGGAGGGATGTCAAATTTCACCCGTTCCCAATCAATGTTGATGTAGGAGTCTGAAGTGAAGTTGATTGTGATATTGTTCTTGACAAAACAACGAATTCTACCACTGCGTTGATGATTACTCCGAACTAGTGAAATTTTGCATAAGCAAATTTTCTTATATTTTCGTCCTCATCACCAACAGCAGCTAGATACTGATGTCTATTCTGTGAACCACTGCTAGAACAGCACTGATTGTCACTATCTTCCTCTTCTGCCTCCTCATTGCCCGTGTAACTGACATCACTGCAAAGGTCATTTGGACTGTTTTCTGAATTGTAATTCATTTCAAACTCTTCTGAAGCAGTACTACTTTCTCCCATTTCACTTTTTGTTTTGGCTTCAACTTTTGTTAATTTTCATTTTCTGTCTTCCAGTTATTGCAGCCTACTTGATGTAAATGGATCAATTTTTCAATATCCAGTTTTCAGGTAGTTTTTTTATCAACCCAAAAATTCCACTCAATTGCAGAAATCTTACATTGAAGAGAACATTTACAATCTTGTTTGTCAATAATTCCAGCATCAACATATCTACATGTACAAATATCAGAGTTCCAAAACTTTACAGGGCTTCTTGATATGTCTTAGACGTTCTTTTGATTCAGGATATTTCTGCAGATCATTCCATTTTTCAAATGGCCTTTTCACTTTTTTCACTATGCTGACAAATGCAGTAGTAAGTATGCTGGCCTTATTATATATCTCAATCACTTCAGATGCAAATGATTTTACAACATCATTAATGGTCTTATGTATCTCTTTTTGCTGTTAAAAATAACACGCTCTTAGAATATCTTCACACGTTGGCAGCTCATTTTGGGGAATTTTGGCTAATTCTTTGGTAACCCAAATACTGAATGTCAACTTTTACTTCGTGTTCTAGAGCAGTGGTTCTCAATCCTCTTTGCCTCGCGGACCTCTTTTGAAGTTCAAAAATTTCTCGCGGAGCACCTGCTAAATTGAGCAGTCATCTGCTCCAAAAAGGCGGTGATGACCTTTTGTTATTTTTTGCTTGTCATGCTTTTTCACCTTGAAAATGCACAGAATACACACGAAATGTGCCGATAACCTTTTTGTGCTAATGACCTTGTTTTGATCGTCTCACTTTTCAGATTTTTCACATGGAAAATTAATATGTCTAATTTTTATTTACGTTTTTTCAGACTTCGCCGCGGACCACTAGACCCCGTCTTGCGGACCACTTAATAGTGGTCCGCGCGCGGACCAAGAGTTGAGAACCACTGTTCTAAAGCTTGCCATAATTTAACTACAATTCACCTCTAAAACCACTTAATGATCATCATTAGAAATCATAAATACAATGGTTGCTATGGGCATGAGAGGAAAGCAGAGCCCACTACCGTGCCAAGAAGTGGATCACTTTATGAAGGATATTGTAGAAAAGCCTGTATTATTTTAATAGTAAACACCTATGTTTACCAAATTTAATCACAAACTATCAAACAATTCAACAGAACAGTTTATAATATTCCAGCATCTATGTTAACGCAGTAATTGTTAAGAAACCATTGCTTTGCAATGAAATATGCAATATGCATATTACTCATAAAGCAGTGTAATGTGCTGATTATTCTGAAAACCAGTTGAATGCAATGCTCTTTATTTAATATTTCGAGAAAATATTACTGATGAATTTATTTTTTTATTTGTTACTGAGATCAACTCCATGTATCGTTCCTGTGGAGAATACGATGAGATAGACGCTATCTTCAGCCGAATAGCCTGACACCGCACCTGAAAACGCTAGTCCATTTACGTGTTTATCAATGCTAAATCTATTCTATCCATGTTTAACAGTGTCATTGAATTAAAACTAACAAGTAGGCCCTGTAAAGATTCTTGCTCGAAGTACTGAACAATGTCAATACAAAGCTAGAAGGCAATTCCAATTGTCACCGCACACTGAACCATTCAGCCACCCCAATCGAACCCACGCTCTCCCATGAATTCTCCAATGAGGCAACGTTGCTTACCGTTACGTGTCGCCGACAGTGATTCGTAGACAGTGAATAGCGTAAGCCAATACATCGAGACCTGGGCTTGTTCATACTAGCAAAATCTCTAGAGTCACATCCTGAAATTATCATTTCAAATAATAAGGTAATCTTCAAGTGGTTTAGATCTTTAGGAGCCTGTTAGCTTGTGTGTGAAAGCCACTGTATTTGCTCACAGCAGGTATTAACCCAGTTCCTTTAGATAACTTTTGAATCCAATTATTGTTTCAACTGCTTTTGCCTTTTCGGCCAAACTGTTGTTAAGATTTAAGGGGCGCAAATACTTAATTGAAAGAACTACACCGTACTCTGACTCTGAGGTGTAAACGTCAGAATAAATCAACATACGCGGACAATTAGGGAAAAGATGGTGAATGTACCCGACTATTTTTGAAACAGACAATCACTGGTGAGCTTTCTTCACAGAACATTTAATTGCCCAGGCGGAAACAGAAGACTAGAAATAATATTTAACAATCACTTCTGATGTCTCAATAAGGTAGAGATGATTTTATGGACATTGTCCTGCATGGTTATTTCTAGGATTATCAATTTGGGGGTGTCGGTAAATTATGGGGTCTCCTGCCAAAAAAGTCTGACAAGCAAAAAAAAGAAAAACGGTCATCCAATAGCTGAAACTGGGGGAGGGGTGCTGGGGCGTCGGTCTCAAATTGGGGGTGCTGGGAGATGTTAGGGGTGTAAAAATATCCCCGTTGTCCTGTAAAGAGTTTTAGAATGCGAAAGGAATTAGGCCTAAGCTGCTAAGTTTTGAATACAAATTTTGACTAATAGAGGCTTGGTAGAACTATTGCCACCTGATTATCGATTGAATAGGTTCTTTGGTTGAATACGAATTTCGTTATGGACGCTTCATTCCACCTGACATCAAGACTTCCTGAGGGACCGAAGTTCCCATAGATATACTACTACTCTCAAGAAGTAGCCTCTCCATTCTATGGCATGATTCCAAACCTATGAGTCGCGACCCAAAATTGGGTCGTCACAGATTTTCTCTTGGGTCGCGGCACGAACTTAAAAATCTAAGAGGCTGGCCATAGCCCCCGTTGTGTGAAATGCTCTCTAGAGCTCGAACTCGCTTTTTTCGTGAATGATAAGAACAGACGCATTTTCCTTTTAAATTTATTCCAACGTTTTCAATATCGACCGTTAGCTGTTTTTCTATGTACACTGTCCGAGTTTTAAACGATAGACTAAATCGATACCGTATAGGAGTTAACGACAACGCAGCACACAACTTTAGTTGTAGCACGACCAAGCATTGTCGAATATCCTATTCGATGATTTCACCAGAACTGTTACACGTCTATTCTGCAACAACTGTAATGCGACTAATTAAAATTAACTCAATGAAGAAAGGATACGGAAAAATCGCTTCTTTTGCTAGATTTAGCCTTACTTGCAGACGAGCAAGTACATTGTTCAATTCCTTCCTTTGCATTTTTCTTTATTCTCTAAATAACTTAATATCATCATTTTCAATCTAATCACCATCATTAACATCCTGCATCCAACACCCAACGATCGCGTAGGCCAGAAGTCTTATGGCCCATAGAAAATCGCCAGTCCGAGCTACTTTAGTCACACGAGTTACAGTATAAGCATATTATTATTATTATTATTATTATTATTATTATTATTATTATTATTATTATTATTATTATTATTATTATTATTATTATTATTATTATTAAACGACAATTTATATAGCGCTATCTGCTTGGCGAAAGCCATAGTCAAGAGCGCTTTACAAAGACATTTTATAATTATGAGATTTTAAACAGGTGCGTCTTAAGTTTCTGTGCAAACCTATTTTGTGTCGTCTCCCTGTTTATTTCCTCGGGGAGGGCGTTGTAAAGTATGGGATTACCCCTTGAGACGGATCTGTCCCCAATTTAGCTGTCTTGGATGGAGGGGGGCAGCTGAGTTCCATCCGCCTGTCAGTTAACAGAGTTCTGCGCACCAGTATATTTAGACGTTGTAAACTCACTGGCAGAGGTTCACAACGATCCGCGGACCATTTGTGACCCGCCTGGTCACATGAAGTGGCACGCTAGGTCTCCCCAAAATTTGGTACGATATATTCTTTTAATTTAAATGTGAAAGTTAGGGTTAAAATGCGGGATGGATTTAAACTTGAAAACGACAAAAGCCATGGTAGTCAGTAATGAAGTCAAAAAAGGTGCAACATCATCATCGACAAAGTACTGTACAGCTTCAGCAGATGGAAGGTTATAAGTAGGCCTACCTTAGGAGTTACATCACAGACGATGGTCGAAATTAGAAGATTAAAATGAGAATAGGAATGGCCAAGGAAGCCTCTTGGAAGATGAAAGAGCTCATGAGAAGAGATATTAACATCAAGTGCAAGAAGAGGCTCATCTAATCCTACATCTTTCCAGTGAGGACTTATGGATGAGAAACCTGGACAATAAACAGGAAGATTATGAAAAAGATCATGGCCTTTGATTTATGGTGTTTCATGAGTTAGTTAGTTAGTTATTAAGCCAATTTATATAGCGCTATAGTCATAGCAGGCCAAGTTCAAGAGCGTTTTACACATTGCACTTAAATGAGATGTTAAACAAGTGCGTCTTAAGTCTGGTAGCAAACATTTCAAGACTAGTCGCGTTGGTCACAATGTCGGGCAGCGAATTCCAGAGGAGGGGATTCCCCCGGGTGAAAGACCTCTCCCCAAATTTCACTGTCTTAGACGGAGGGGTACAACCAATTGGACCCAATTACATGAACGAAGCTGCCGCCGACAGTCAGTAAGCGATGGCCTATGCATAAGTTCAGCCAAGTAGACTGGGCAGGCGGGATCATTGAGGGCCCGGAATGTCAGGCAGCATCTCTTGTAGATGATGCGCTCAGGGATGCGCAGCCAGTGCAGCTTGTCCTTGAGTAAGGGGGTGACGTGCTCTTCCCGTCTGGCACCGTAGATCATACGGGCAGAAGCTGTATAAGCTGTATAAGAATCATGAGAACGAGCTGGATGGACAAGGTTACAAACGACACAGTCCTAGAAAGAAGCAAAACAACAACAGCGTGTAAACAAGAAATAATACGAGAAAAATGTCTTATGCTGGTCACGTGATGAAAGGTTCGGCCGGAGACCTGCCACTGATGATAATAATAATAATCTTTATTCGTGACAAGCACAGCATCAAAAATGTTAGAACACAACCAATGATAACACAAATCAACTGAACAAAACGCAATACAATAAACTAATAATAAACTAATAAACTAATAAACTAAGCACAAACTTTACACAGTACAGCTTCTTCCCTCAGACAAGTTCTAGTAATGCACTCAGCAAAGTACAGTGGCTTCTTCTCATATCTATTAACAAAGGATGCTTGTCGCTTTTTTTACAACATGCATACTTTTCAAACCCGTCAAAGTTTTAATATAATCCACATTTTCTGCCTCATATGTTAGTACTTTTGTTTGGACATTTGGCTTCCATGCCATACAATACAATGGGTAGACAGTAGCTCTTTACCAGGTTAACGCATATCAATTCAGAAGCAGCAGCTCTGCTGCGACTATACAAGCAATTAAACGTACGAAAAGTTTTAAATTTAACTTCCGAAATAGACAACCCGAAGTGCCTGCCCTTTTTCAGTGTCACTCCAAGATACCTAATTTCCTCCACAAATGGCAAGGCAACATCATCCAGGACCAATACAGCACATGCGATATTGCAACGTGTCCCAATCCTCATGACCATAGATTTCTTCACATTAAATTTCAAATCCAATTCCACAAATTCATTGGTGCAAATATCCAGCATGTGCTGCATGCCAGATATAGAGTGTGACACCAATAAGATATCATCAGCATACATTAAACATCCAAGAAACATATCATTGACATAGCAGCCATATCCAGAATTCTGCAACTTTAAAATTACATCATCAATATAAACAGCAAATAGCAAAGGCGAAAGAACCCCTCCTTGCCGTATCCCAGCCCTTACAGTGAAAGATTCTGGTAAGGCATTACCCCATCTTACCATGACAATACATTTGGCATACCAGGTAAGTAAAACTTCAATAAAATGCCAAGGGGTTTGCCTTTGTATCAGCTTCAAAAACAGCCTATAGTGACTAATTTTATCAAAAGCTTTCGAAATGTCAAGAGCTGAAATGATATCTGTGTATGAATTTCTATTGAGGTAACTTATTACCCCCTCAGCGTGTATAAGGCATCTGAACATCCTACCCCAGTTTTGAACCCAAACTGCAGGTCAGAGCTCACCAAAAAATTAATAATAATATATAATTTCGGTGTTGCTCTACGGAGTAGAAACATGGACTCTGACCTCATCCATGATTCAGGAAACTGGATGCCTTCCATCAATGGTGCCTGAGAAGAATCCTTAGAATATCGTACACCTCGCATACAACAAATGAAGAAGTGTTCCGACCGGAACAGGTCAACTCGGCGACGCCGACTCGGCACCGGCCAACTCGGCACCGGCCAACTCGGCGACGGTCAAATCGGCGACAGGACAACTCGGCGAACGGAAAACTCGGCGCCGGCCAAATCGGCGCCGGTCAACTCGGCGACGCGTCGCGCAAGTTCATGTACAAAGCTATGGAAAACATCCTGAAAGAGAGCCGGTTTTTTATTAGCTGGACGCGGGCAAGGCAGTAGACATAACATATTTATATATGGCCAAAGTTTTTGATAAAGCGACACACACAAGACGCTAAACTAAAGTCATGTGGAATACGAGGAAATATTCTCAGATGGATTCAATCGGCGTGCCATGAAAGAGTGACGGTGTTCGAGGTGATGGTTGCGGGTCCGGAACAGGTCAACTTATTTAGGGATAGCCACTTGGTCCGCTGTCCAGGTTACAATTTACTCTGAATAAGGCACTACAGCCTAAAAATATACTATTAAATTATTAGTAGTCACACGTTCCTCTGATAATTTAGTTTTAACTCAACACTTAAGTGCCGGGCGCGATTTGTAGGGCGAAGGGAAGAGTCCCCCCACTGCCCAACTGCATCCCCCAATGCTACATCCCTTCACCACTATATACCTCCACCGCTACATATCCCCAAACACCTACATCCCCAAACTATTTTTCCTCCTAAATATCCACCCACTGCTCCAATCACAAATCGCACCATGTTAAGTGTCTATTAACAATGATTGTATTGGTCCTCCTGAATTGGCGCCGAGTTGACCGTCGCCGATTTGACCGTCGCCGAGTCGACCGGGCGCACACTTGAACTGGCGCCGAGTTGACCGTCGCCGAGTTGTCGGTGCCGAGTTGGCCGGTGCCGAGTCGACCGTCGCCGAGTTGGGGCGTACCCTGTTCCGACGTACAGGGGAGGAACCCATATCCATAAAATACGAAGCAGGCGTCTCCACTACTTTGGGCATGTTGCGTTAGCTGCCTCATACATGGACCATGACAGAGTCCTGCAGTAAGTTATTAAAGGCCCCCCAAAATCGTGGAAAAAACCGGTTGGTCGCCCAAGAACTACCTTGTCTTGTCTTGTCTTGTCTTCAACCGTCTTCGCTCCGAAGATTAGTTGCATTATGAACTGTCATCTTCCAGATGTTACGATCGTCTGCTGTTCTTATCGCCTGCTCGATAGTGAGTCCTGTCCATTCTTTGATGTTGTCTTCCCACTTTTTTCTCGGCCTGCCTCTTTTTCGTGATCCAGGCATTGTGCCCTGCATTATTTCCTTCTCCAGACATTCCTGCTTTGTTCGCATAATATGTCCCCAGTATTTCAGTTTTCTTTTCTTTACTGTTTCCAGTAGGGTTCTTCGAACTCCTGCTTTATCCATTACCCACTCATTCGTCTTCTTTGCTTTCCAGGAAACTCTCATTATTTGTCTTGTGCCTTTCACTTCGAATGCCTGTATGCGCCGTTCATCTTCCTTCATTATAATTGTCCAGCTTTCACAGCCATATGTGGCGACCGGCCACACCATTGATCTCAGTAACCGGACTTTTGTGCTCACATGGATGCTGTGACTTTTCCATATTTTGTTTAATGATGTTTCCGCCCCACGTCCTTTATTCAATGTGCTTCTTATGTCGGCTTTGCTTGAAGTGTCGTCTGATATGATGGACCCTAAATACGGGAAGGTGTTGACCTGTTCCAATACTGTACTCTGAATTTTGATGTTGCAGCTCTTGTCTTTTGTTGCCATTACCTTGGTTTTATCAATATTAATCATCATGTTGTATTTTTTCCAATTTTATCCACCCTAGTTACCAAATCTTGTAGTTCTTTGTTTGAGCCACCGAATAGTAATGATATCGTCTGCGTATCTTAAGTTTGAAATCTTCTTCCCTCCTATTCTAATGCCCCCGTGAAACCGTCCAGTGCTTCTCTCATTACATTTTCTGCCATGATGTTAAACAGATACGGCGATATAACACAGCCCTGTCTTACTCCTTTCTTTATTTCTAGCCAATTTGACAGTGTCCCGGCCACCTTGACTTTGCTTTCTGCTTGTTATACAATTTGATCAAAATTTCTATTAGATGCGGTGGATATCCCATCTCTTTCATGCTTAACCACAGTTCCTCGTGTTTTACTGAGTCAAATGCTTTCTTAAAATTCACAAAGAACATGTAGACTGGCACCTGTTGTTCGTTTGCTTTTTCTAGAAGTATCCTGACATTTGTTATTTGGTCGGGTGTGCCTCTCTCTTTGCGGAATCCTGCTTGTTCTATAGCCATCTCACTTTCTGTTTTTGCTCATATTCTTTTGAGTATGATTCTCAGAATTATCTTACTTGCCTGCGACACCAATGCAATTGGTCTATAGTTACTGCAGTTTCTACGGTCTCCCTTTTTGGTAGCGGGAGGAAGTATGAGTGTGTCCAGTCTTCAGGTCTCTCGCCACTTTCCCACAATGCTGTGCAGATCTCATGCATTCTGTTTATCACTGTCTCTCCTCCTTCCTTAAGCAATTCAATTGGTATTCCAGTAGAGCTTACAGTGTTAAATCAAATGTTCCTAATAAATTAAATCTCTAGCCGTGTTTAAACAATGGATTATCTGATTTTATATATATATATATATAATATATAAATATATTATATATATATATATATATATATATTATTGCCCTCGGTACTTAGTTCCCGAGGACTTATTACAACAAAGTGTCCGGAGACAGATAGCCTACGTATATACTTTTTCATCTCTCGTCCTGATCCGAATCAGAGGCAGAGAAAGTCCCTTGGAAGACAATCGCATTGAAACGTTGTACAGTCTTTTTGAAATGTGCTGGGGCAGAAAACTTCTCTCCCTTGTGTCTCCGTAAAGAACGGAAATATACATATACAATTATACATATTTTAAATCGGGGTCACGGGTAGCCATAAACCCGCTTGCCTATGGCGCCAGATAGGCCTACTCATGAACCGGTGTGAAGCCATAAAGTGTCTATCCGCTGCCATAAAGTGTCCGGTCGGACACTTTCTTGCAGCCACAAAGTGTCCGACCCGGCGAAAAAGTGTCCGGGGCAATTTACTTGAAATATTATGTCCGTGAAAAATTGAACATGAAATATATTTGATTGATGTGATTATTTTTATATAATTATTGATCATAGTCAGTCTATTGAGTCATGCTAAACAGATATATGATATACTTACTACTTACAGTATATCATGCTATGGTTATTTAGTTCATATGTTGAATTAGTAATTTACTTGTGTGTTGCTTATGAATTAAAGTTACCTACTGTATGTTAACGCCACTTGAAAGCAAAACATAATTCTTGTTGCTTTAATATTAAAACTATAAAACACCGATACAAACAATTTACAAGAATCAAAACTCATTTACTGTAGACCTATTCATGAAAACCTATGAATTGCCGTAAGCCCATATTGTTCCTTTAACGTCGAATTTGGCCGGACACTTTTGGGCAACCCGGACATGTTCTGGGTACATTATATGGCACCATAAACCGTCCGCCGGACACTTTGTGGTTGCAATTAAGTGTCCGCCCGGACATGTTTCGGGTAAAACACTTTATGACAACACATCGGCCCTGGCCACGACAAAATATAGAATGTCACGAAATCAATACTTGACCTATTTCTATGCGCCTTTTGTGTGGAAATAATGTCTAACATTTACAGTAGTAACAGCTTTTGTCAATGTTAAATCGATCGTCCTTGTTTGTCTACGGCCTACAATGTCTATGCACAACTGTGAGTCTGTCACAGGTAGGCCTACTAAAAGCCTTTGCTAGCGCAGCGTTAGGTAACCACCGATCTTTCGATCGCCACGTTCACTGCATTTTATGACGTGGAACAGACCTATGAGGTTTATGTGAATGATATGAAGCGGTGTATGACAATTTCAGATGTAGCAGGATGACTGTGTTAGTGATCGAAATTTGTCACTAAGCGTTAGAGGCCTAATAACTCTTCTAAAAATTGAAACGCCTGCGTTAGATGAGCAGCGGAAACATATCTATTTCCTACGCCAGGTATTGGATAGCCTGCAAGGTTGTAAACTATTCAGTATTCAAGTAGACCTAGTGGTCAGCTACTATAAGTCTATCGGCTAGTAAAGTAGTGTTAACCGTGGTCTGCGGAAATTATTAGCGCGTCGTGATAACTTTCTATAAATAAAAAATATTTTAAAGAAAAAATTTTCATGTTTACGAAAATATTTCAACCGTTTACACATGTTGAAATCGTTACTTCGATGTTGTTTTACTAGGCTTACGAGCGTAAAGAATACACAGTCATTTTCTGTTCAAAATCAAATGTTCGTTTAAAAATAATGTTAAATCGGTTTCGGAAACCGCTGTTAATCTAATTCATTTACAATTTTAGCTGTTCTTCATAATCAGTTATACTGAATTTCAGTTGCCAGTTTATCTATGTCTGGGTACAGAGTCATAAGCGCAATACTGTTACTTTCTTAGCTATGAAGCCTTTTTTAATCCGAGCCGACCGGATATGGAGCATTTGTGTCTGAATGCGAGGTCATGTGCAGTAGTGTTGATCTAGAATTCCAGATTATAGCTTTTAGTCACAGAACCACCAAAAATCCGCAGATTAAACGAACCGGTTTACGACTAGGCCTACTATTAGGCACAAACATAAGTTTCTCCGTCCAATCTGCGCTGAATTTGCAATAACGTCCTCACGTTTTCGAGTTTTATCATTGCCTGATTTTACGCTATCCATGTTCAATTGTTCATGCTTAGACGATAAATTCTAAATTTGTTCAAAAATCGAATTTTAAAACAAAGCTGCAGACTACAAACAGTGGCTACAGATGACATTATGATGTTTTGTGCACTGTGAATTTCAACAAAGCATGGAAACAGAGAATTTCAAAGAGTTTCGTTCGCTAACAACGGGTGCATTAGATAATTAATTATAATTAAAATTATTAATTATATCCGAGCAAAACAAATACAGTGTACGTGCAGAGTGAATTAACGAAAGCCAACGGGGCGCTTTGAGTGCTCGAACAAAATTCTACCTCGTAGAAAGTAGAAACAGCAGATTCTAGACAAGGGGTGTGCAAACTACGGCCCTATGGTCACATGCGGCCCGCCACCGAATTCCGTGTGGCCCGCGAGGTTATTTAGAAATGTTCCTACCAGCGGAAAGGTGAGATAATCTGAAATTATTTTAGGGAAACACGGAACTTTATTTTAGAATCGTTGAAATGATTTCTAAATATATGATGTTTGAGCAACAAATATTTCTAGCCTCCTTGGCGTTAGATTAATTGTGAAAATGACGTACCAAAAGCGTTAAATTATTTTTTAGGTGAAACGACGTTATTACTGAAACATTATTGATGACTCTTGAGATACGAATGCTTTCGAAATAGAATCCAGTGGCTAGAGATATACATTGGACACCTGATGTTAGTATCAAATTCACTTTATTTGTGTCTTTATTTCTGTACACATTTAAATTTATTTAGCGCCTACATGTACAATCCAGTTCATACGCTAAAAGGCGAGAATTTCAATCATTTGTTTATACAATAAATCAATAACTGCAATGAAACCACTTGAAGGTAAGCTTAGACACCTGACGCTAGAATCGGCTCAATTTCATTTATATAGCGCACATTTATGTAGCGCCTTTATTGTAATTCTAAAAATCGTATCGGGGAAAATCTTGATTGTTACCAAGCTTCGCAGGTATGATATATCTTGAAGTAGGGCACAAGGCATTAGCCAACATTGCAACCATGACAATAGTACCGTGTCTCTTTCCTGACCTTCTTTCCAGCTTGATCAATTTTTGAGCAGCAAATGATGCAATTTCTAGTCGGATTTTGCTTCGTAGCCGTTGGTGGACAATAATCGATGAAATGTCGTCCGGTTAGGTACTCTGGATTTACCACAGTTGTGCTGTGGCGGCCTCCCTTTACAGGCTTTACTGTTGGCTGATATCCTGCCAGTATGCGTTCAGCCACCTTCCACGTGAAGTCGACATGTGGCAGTGGTTTGACTGATCTTTGGTTGAACAGGATGAAGGCATTCCACAGACATTGTTCGAGCAGGTGACGAAAAATCTTCTTGTAATATTTATTCTATTGTTTTCGCACGACAGGGTAAAAAGTAATTGCTTGGTCGGCTCTGTCAACGCCTCCCAATCCCTTCTATGGTTCCGTTGTAGTCAACGACGCCATTTGGCTTTGAAACAATTAGCTTGCTCTCGGTCTGTACATTGACAGTGGATGCGTCATGGATGGTGCTCAGGAAACAGACATCCTTTTTATCTCTCCATTTGAGTGCAATTATTTTGCCTCTTTGCCATTTTTACTGAGCAGAATGGTGTCTTCAAGATAGCAGGGCGGAGAGAGATCTTTAGGGATACTCAACTTGGTGAATATATCTATTGTCTTTACGCGTCATTTATGCATGATTGGCACTCGCTAGATGGCTGCTAATGTTTTCAATGCATTACTAGAGCAAAATGCATGCGCCAGTAAATTGTGCGCTATATAAATGAAAATTACGGGTGCTCTGTATTATGTTACCTTGACTTTGTGATGAAATAATATTCGAATAATGTATTTTTGCGAAAACAGTAACTGTCACGGCAGAAGATAGTTAGTTATAGGCTGATTTATATAGCGCTATTTTCCTAGCGGGCTAGAGTCAAGAGTGCTTTACATTGAATTAAAGGAGTGTCCTAAAATGCGTTTTAGTCTCTTAGTGAATGTTTCCAAGTTGGTCGCGTTGGTGACACTGTCCGGTAATGCGTTCCAGAGAACAGGGTTCCCTCGAGTAACAGAACGCTCCCCCAGTTTGGCTGTCCTCGAGGGAGGAGACACCGACAGTCGGACCCGACTGGATGAACGGAGCCGCAAGCGACCTTCTGTGGATGGAGGCTTACGAAGGAGCACCGATAGGTAGTCTGGGCAGAACGGGTCGTAGAGTGCTCTGAACGTGAACCAGTACCTTTTGTAGATTATCCGTTCTGGAATGCGGAGCCAGTGTAATCTGTCCCTAAGTTGGGGAGTGACGTGCTCACCCCACCTGGTCTGAAAGATCACTTGAGCGGAATCGTTCAGCACCATCTGCAGACATTTGAGCTGGCTGTCTGGCGTTCCGAGGACCAAGGAGTATACTGTTACAGTAGTCTATTCTCGTAAGCACCAGTGCCCGCACAAGACGCAGGTAGGTGCCTTCTTGCGAGCGACGATGCCGATATGGTTACGTAGTGACAGCGACAGAAGACAGAAGAGTATATAACAATGAATTTGTGGAAAAATTGCGCTATAAAATGGGCGACATATAAATTAAAAGTGCATATTTTGTTAGAAATGTGTTCCATTACCTGCCCCAGACGCCTACCTCGCTGTCAGAGTCAAACTTTGACTGTTTTGATCAACTGAAATTTAGACACTGCAAATTAATATCTTGCCCGAGTAATGCTTTTAGCATGGTTTTTCTTGCCCGAGCGTTACCTCGGGCTTAAAGCTAAGGAGTCTAGAGTCTGTTTGTGTGTCGTATTGTTTTTATTTAATAACCAAGGCCATATATTAAGAACTCTTTGCCTTAGCCTAAATATCACAAGGAACTAATAAATTATTGTATCACCTCATAGTTCACTCGCTAAGCAGCAACTGTTATACTATTCAGGCCATGCGTAACTCGCTAAGCAGCAACTGTTATACAAATCAGGCCATGCGTAACTCGTCAAGCAGCAACTGTTATACTATTCAGGCCATGCGTAACGCTAATTTTTAAATGTGTACTGTGTTACTGTGCCACGTGACTTACCTAATGGTATTCTAATTCGGCGCAGAATAATACTCAAGTTTCTTCGTCTGATAAAATAGTCGGAAATTCTCTCTATAATCATAAACTCCTCCTTTAAATTGGCTATGGTACCTGATAAATTAAAAATTGCTAAAGTGATACCTGTCTTTGAAACTGGTGATAAATCTCTAATTAATAATAACAGACCCATATCTACCTTACCAATTTTCTCAAAAATTATTGAAAAATTGATGTTTGATAGATTACATAACTATTTTAATAAATTTAACATGTTAACCACTGCTCAATTTGGCTTCAGGCCAAATCACTCGACCTATATGCCAGCAATGAATTTAACTAATATTATTTAAGAAAACTTTGAAAGGAATAAATATACGATAGAAATTTTTCTAGGTCTTGCTAGGGCTTTCGACGTTATTGACCATAAAATACTACTCCTCAAATGAAATTATTATGGTATAATTGGTGTATCGAACAAATAGTTTACTAGCTATCTCAATAATCGAAGTCAATTTACCCATGTTTATTCTATAAATGCATCGTTCTTGAATATTAAATTTGGTGCCCCCAAGGTTCCATTCTAGGTCCTCTTCTTTTCATTATTTTTATTAATGACTTTCCTGATGTTTCAAGCATTTTCAATTTTTTGTGCAGATGACACCACTATTATTGCTGACCATACATATATAAATGAACTAATATCGATAATTAATGATAATCTCAGACTGGGTATTGCAAATAAACTGTTATTAAATATAGATAATTAAATTTCATTATTTTTCACTCTAAAGTCTAAACGTAGGACACTACCTAACATCATCCAAAAAATTCAATTAAATAATATTTACCTAACTCAGAAGACATCCACTAAATTTCTTGGATTAATAATAGATCAAAACTTAAATTAGAAAGAACATGCTGAGTTCATAGCCCAAAATAGCTAAAAGCCTCAATATTATTCGACATATTTTGAAATTTATTAATAAACAAGCTTTAAAACATATTTGACTCGGATAACCCCTATTTATCCTATTGTAACATTGTTTGGGGTATTAACTATATATTTACTCTAGAAAAAATCTAAAAACTTCGAAATAAAATAATTAGATTGATTACTAATGCTAACCAATTTGCTAGTACACCTGTTCTATACAAAAATCCAAACCTGCTTAATATTATCAATATTCACAAGCACCAAACTGCCATTTTTATGTTTAAGTACGTTAATAACCTATTACCCTTAACTTATTATAAAACTAACTTTTTAATTATATTAATCAACTCCATGCCCATAATACAAGAAATAATATTACCTTCACTATTCCTTTTACCCATACTAATACTAGACTTTTTACCATACTTTTCTTTGGCCCTCCTATTTGGAATAGTCTACCCATTCAATTAAAAAACTTAACTTATTTAAATTAGTTCAAAATTAAAATTAAAGATTTTATTATATCTAACATTTACTAATTTCTGCAAACATTCAATATGTATCCCCTATTTTTATTTTACCCTTAATTAATTAACCATTGTCTGCCTAAATATTTGAAATTATTACTTATATATTTCAAATTTAAAAATATAAAATATAAAAAATATAAAAAATATAAAAAAGTTGAAGAATGGCCAATAGTATCACACAATGGAAAAGAAATTGAAATAGTGAAGAATTTCGTTTACTTTGGAAGTGACTTAGAAGCAAAAGGAGGCTCGGGCATGGAGATTAAACGAAGAATAGCAATGGCAGGATCAACCTTCAACAGGCTACATACCAAAATTTTCAAAATACATGACATTGGGATGAAAACAAAACTAAGAATTCTCAACACTTGTGTAATACCAATATTAATTTATGGATGTGAATCTTGGACCATAAAAAAGAATTGGAGAAAAAAATAATAGCAACAGAAAATAAGTGGCTTAGAAGAATACTAAGGATTGGATACAAAGAACATAAAACAAATGAAGAAGTTAGAGAGAGAACACTACAACCGAGCATCATGGAAGTCATCAGAAAGAGAAGAATGAAATGGACTGGACACAAACTCAGAATGGAAGAAATAAGAAACCCAAAACGAATTTTCAACTACAAACCAGAGGGAAGAAGATCTAAAGGAAGACCGAAAAGACGATGGATGGACGGATTGGAAGAGGATCTGCACATGGCAGGGCTGAATCTCAATGGAAAAACTAACGGAAGACACCGAATGACTTTGGAAGAAATAGCAAAGAACAGAGAACTTTAGAGAGATGTCATGGAGAAGTCAATGGCTGGATACAGCTGGAGGACGAAGACCTGACCTGACCTGCTTTCAAATTAATTACTTTATCCAAGGTACCTACTCGCGGGAGTTTACTCCCTTTTGATATCTTTTATTTCCATTATTAACCCTTGTATTGATTATAAATTATCTCTAATGTTCTTATTCACTATGCATTGTATTCTTTAATTAAGTCATTAGCAATTTTCGATAACTGCACTCTTTATATATTCTTCATGTTTATAATTCATTACTACAACCTTAAATACTGTATGTTATTAGCTAGTCTTGTTTACATTATCAAAGTCTCTTCCATGCCATTGTACTCAATTGACCACAATTGTTGTAATTGCTATTGTTCACTGTTCATTGTTCGCTGTTCATTGTTCACTGTTCATTGCTCTTTTGGAAATAATATACTTCATTCATTCAGTCATTCAAAACCTTTCACTTTATTGTTTAAAACAAGTTTACGATTCCTCAATTCGTCCATTTATTCACACAAATTTGATCCGGACTATAACTATAATACATGCACTCAGGATTAAGGTGAAAACGAGATTAGTACATAGGACAGTCTTTAATAACGTTTCTGCATTAGATATAGTTATGTTTCATATATAGAATGAGATTTGTATCCGTATTGCTGATTTCACATTACGAAATTACATTTCTGAATTTCAGTGTCAATTAGTAGTTGGGCGAGGTTCAGTCCCCTGCTGTGACTAAATATTCGTGTACCCAGAAAATGGCAAGCAATGTAACCAGTGAACAAGAGACTGAAGGTAATATTTTGATTTAGGTCCATGAGCGTCATACATGTATGATATTTGTTTGATGGATCAATCGCCTAAAATTGAAGAATGAACATTAAATTCAATAGGCAATTGGGATCTTCACATACACAGTAAATATTGCATATTGCATTTAAAGAATACTTTTGTCAGGGATGATACCAAACAGAGGCGTAGCGACGGGGATATATCGGTACATATATATATATATATATATATATATATATCATATATATATATATATATATATATATATATATATATATATATATATATATATATATATATATATATATATATGGTGTGGAGGCGTGCTTGATGTGGTTGCGTATCACAATGACATTGTGCCGCCACAGACAAGCGTTGTTGATGTAGTGTTGTCCGACCGTTATTTGGTTCGATGGACAGTGCCGCTCACCAGACCATGCCCGGTCTATGTTCCAGTTGCTCTCAGTGCTTGTAGTAAGTTGGACACCTCCTTGTTCCGGAAGGAGCTAGCGATGTCTAGACTCTATCAACCTGCGTTATGGCCCTCGATGGACATTAACGAACTGGCTTTACTCTACGACCGGGAGATGCCTGGCATTGCGGAGAGACTGGTGCCGGTGAGGACGGTGACCTGTCGTCGTCGTCGTCCCTCTGACCTCTGGTTCGACGAGGAGTGTCGGACGGCCAAGAGGAAGCTACGGTTTGCTGAACGGAAAGCACGACATGCTCATTCGGACCAGGGCGACGCGGCGACGGCAGTATTCTGCTGGACGGAATGTCGGAGAGCCTACAGGCAACTGCTCCGCCGGAAACGCGAGGTCTTCTGGAGTGGTAAAGTTAACTCCGAACGAGCCGAACCTCGTCGTCTCTTGCTCAGAATTGTCCATGGGTTGGTTTTCTCAACCCAAACCCAACCCAACCCACCAACTTTCCAACCCAACCCAACCCAAACAAAATTCATGTTTCCTGACCCAACCCAACCCATCCATACAACAACGTGAATCGCTATTTAAAAACATACATACAATCAAGCACATAAATAGTTATTTGTTTATTTCTAGTTGTTATTGCAACAAATCGGAAATTCATCATTCTCATAATTGAGAAACAATGATTGTATTAATGCCAGCGTCGCCGTGATGTGATGCATTTAATGATGGTAAGTAGATCGAACACGATGGTAATAAGCTTCAATTTATAGATTAAAGAAACATCTAATGGAAATAATTGAATAATTTACTATCTCGTCGCCAAGTAAAGCTAATCCTAGAAAGGCTCTTTAGTTGTATTTGATTGAGTAAGATTGTGGACTCTGAACCCTTTCAACAACCTTCGCTATAATCGATACTTGCCATTGATAACATATTCTCGTTCATGAATATAGGACAATACAGCCGTAGTATTTTATTTGCAAAATGAAGGTTCAGTTTCAATTACTGTGAACAATTTAGAAGATGTAGTCTCAAATTTCACAGACGGACAAAGATTTTGCATTGAATTTGATTATGCTGACAGTTTGTAAATCCGAAAGTGAAAATGGTAGGCGTTTGTTAAGGAAATACCTCTATGACGAAGGACGTTC
This sequence comes from Metaphire vulgaris, assembly GCA_018105865.1. NCBI lineage: Eukaryota > Metazoa > Annelida > Clitellata > Crassiclitellata > Megascolecidae > Metaphire > Metaphire vulgaris. Next base: position 20,422,235 of record CM030835.1, read on the forward strand.
CACTATTTATCTTGCGGAAGATATAGTATAGCGCTGTACAGTAGGGTGAAGTGAAGCATTTTTCTCAGTGACGTAAATGTAATAGTTTGGAAAATTTGTCATGGTGTGGATAGAAGCTGTGCCGAAAATTACAGAACTTGATTAATATCTAGAGCCTTCCCAAGCGTCCTCAAGTTTCAATAATATATGGTGAAAATTTCAGAGTGGGAACTCTTATAGTTTTTATGCAGTGATTAAAAGAATATTCGCCCCAATGCAAAATCGCAATTAAAACATTCCTGTTGGACATTGCATTCACAAATAAGCGAAGAAACTTTTTAAAATGCAATTTGACAATATATATATTATATATATATGATATATATATCAATATAACATATTAAGCATTTTTAGTCATTTGATAACTGTTTATCTGTGTGATATTGTTTGTTTCTACTTTCAGACAATCAAAAAACTATGTGAAAGCATTTTCGTTCTTTCAGGCTACGTCACGAGGAAAATAGATTTCTAAGGCGTATTTCTATGAGAAGCATATATGCCCCTGATGTAAATACAGATTTCACCCTCAACTTAAAGACGAGTATTTTTTTGATCAGTCAAATCAGATCAAAATGACTGATGCTTTGGAAAATCAAAGAGGTAAGTGACACTTTTGTGTTCAAATAGTCTGCTGTGCAAAATCCTTCGCTTATATTCGGTAGATCAGTGACGCATCCTCTCTCATATACAGTATTCACAATTTGTGCGAAACCGCTTATGTAGGTCTCTTTGAGGGTCTTTTTTATTTAACTACTTTGGTCACAAAAACACTTTTATATAACTAATCAACGCAGTCTTTTATACAGGCCTGACAGAGGAAAAATCACCCCTCCTCACCACAAAAGTCTCCGCCAAATCCCAGGCTTGACAAGAGTTTGAAATTTGAAATTATCAAATTTTAAGCAGAGAGCCAGTGACTTAGAGCACACGCACGTTGTTCTGCGCTCAGTGTTTCTTTGTCTTGCGCTTACTCTGTAATACTGAGTATTGCAGGTCCGCCGAGAGGGAGCAGGGGGGCAAATGCCCAGGGGTCCGACGATCTGTAAGGGGCCCCGGCGGGTGCGCACTTAAGCACAAGGCAAGGTTGGTTTTAAGTCCTTCCTGAAAAGACCGACAAGCAAAAAAGGTCGCCACCAGTTTTTTAGAGTTTAGGGACCCCGCGACTGCTTTTTGCCCATGTGTCCCGAATTTCTCTCGGCGGCCCTGGAGTATTGTACTGTGTACAGTACAGTGAACTGACAGTTATTCATGCATCTTTTAGATTCTAAATGTCATAAACTGCACAGTATTTGCTTTATGATAAGCACATCACCTGAAGAGAACACAACATGATTACAGGCTAATACTTAGAATATGCACGTGATGCAGACAGCAATTATACTGTAGCACTAGAGAAGAGTGGAGCATTAAAGAAGAGTGGTGCCTAGTGGTGCATTAAAGTAATATTTTAGTTTGTTTGCAAAATCAATGTTTAAATGTAAAATCATTTCTTCATAAGTTTGCCGGACTATTCCATCATTTTTATAGCTGTTGTTTATGAACCTTTCATTTGAAATAACGAGCTTATTGATAACATAGTCTATATCATGATAGTTGTAGGCCTATGCCTATAATGGTGTTTGTCTGTCAGGTGATCACGTAGTTCATGACACTTGAGGCTCTGAGGCTGAGGCAGTATCTGCTTAATTTTCATCATTTTAAATATTTGCATTGAACTGTCTCTTGTAAAAAAATCAGCCCCTCCAGCGAGGTCAATCCCTCCCCCTAAAGGCCTGGAATCTAGATAAAACACTGAGTCATCTTAATAGCACAAAGGTTTCAATGGAGAATGCTTCCTAATGCACACAAGATCAAGTCAGTATTAGAGAGAAGTCAAAGGGAAAACACAAACCATCAATTGACCAAACTGAACATACAATTGAATTTTTTTGACTATACAGATTCAAATTTTCGTGAGCAAAGAACTCTGTCGTCGAGGCTGCGGGGCTTTCACGTAGAACGTTAGAACATCGATATATGTATGGATTACTTTTGATTGATTTACGACCTAGGTTTATGTTACTGATATGACCATTGTTTGAGTAGTACTAAACGAATGGCCATAGTAATTTTATTGGTTTCCAATTTAGATACAGAGGCTGATTACCTGAGCATGGAAAGTCAGAGAGACAAACTCGTTGAGATCATGGAATCAGAATTTGGACTTCCAGAGAAACTGTTAAAAATGCGAGCTTTGTCGCACAGACAAGTTGAGAAAATTCGTTATGCAGTGGCGAGAGAAGAAAAGAATGAAATGATTTTAGATTTCATTTTGCAAAATGGAAAACATCAGGATTTGATAAAAGCATTGTCAGAATCTTTCCAAACTCATCTGGTCAATTATATCAGCAGCAATGGCAGTAAGAAATATCTTCATCTCATTGATATTGATTACTAGGAAAACATACATAGGGCCTACATTATCTTATTTTAATGCAAATTGAAAGGTCGAATTGGGTACTTTGATATTAATTAAATAGACATCAGGTCGCCAACCTAAGGCGCGACTTAGGTCATATTGATGCCCGTTTTGTGCCGCTGGCTGAGCATGTCAGTGTCCCAGAATCGAACCCAGTGTGACGGATCCTTATTCTCTACAATATCTTCATGTATCAACTGAGCCATCAATACACTCCGGTTGCCCCATTTTATCCGATTCGTAATTAAAGAATTATTATGCTACTAGTCATTTTTGATGCTGAATGGTGGTGATGATGATTATGATGATGATTATGGTAATCATCATGATAATCATACTGATTTTTTCAGTATACAGATCAGAGTTTGGACTGGATTGGCCACTGACAGAAAGAGAACACGAAATTCTAAATGATAACGAAGAACAGCTGGCCGAAATTCTTGATACCTGCGAACTCCTTCACAAACTCTGTTCTAAACAGGTGATCAATGTAAAACAAAGAAATTTTATCACTTCGAGGACATCTGATCAAGCTCGGAATGAAGCGTTACTCGGAATGATAAGACGAATGAGCAAAGCTTCGTATTTAACTCTGATACAATGTCTCAAGGAATCACTTCAAACGCATATTGCGGACATTCTGGAAAATGGCGAAGGTAAATAGTCTCCACCTTAAGATCAGTGTTTCTTTGCCCTGTTTACCTGCTTAATTTGTACCTATATATTAAAATTAAAATAAACATATCTGAGAAAAAATTTGAACGGTTAAAATTAATTTGTATTAATTTCTTGCTGAGGCTGTCACTAAAACAGAAAAAGTTTAGCACTATTACAATTATGATTATCATTATTATTAGCAGTTGTAGTAGTAGCAATAGTAGTAGTAGTAGTAGTAGTAGTAGTAGTAGTAGTAGTAGTATTAGTAGTAGTAGTAGTATATGTTGTAGTGTATTTGTAGTAGTAGTGTAAGTTTAATGCTTTTGTTGTCTCTGCTGAAGGTAATTTTGAAGCATCACGGGTGTTCTGTATCTTGAATGCTCATTGTTGCAGTTATCCTACGAGTTCATGCAACGCTGGAAACCGACAATCTGGATGAAACAGAAACACAGATTGTTGACGAATTTACCAACATATTCATGCAGAGGAATGTTTCGGCGGAACAGGCAAATCGTGTGTTAAACGCCGTGCAGTTGAATATCATTGCCGTTAAACGTGGCCAAAGCATTGTTATTTACATCTTCTGCAGAAAAGAAGACGAATTGGATCGTGTTTGCAAAATGATTAATAATTCAGAGATGAAGAATTTCCTCCAACAACTCTTCAATTTATTGACTCACAATATAAACTTCAAAGTTCTTTCGGTGAAAATCTATGAAAGCGACATCAACAAAGCAAAGCAGATATTTCAAAGTTAGTTTCCTGGCAATAATTCTCTAATAGATGACTGTATTAAACATAAAACCAGCTGTAACAGGAAAAGCTTCTTTAAGTCCGCTTTATTCGTCCTAGTACTGCAATCAAGGTTTTTGCACATTTTGCATTAACCCTTTGCGTTCAATGAAGGGAAGACATAAGATTCAGTGATGCCAGAGCAAATTTTGGTCAAACATGTCAGAAGGTTAGGTAAAACAAAATTTGTATTAAAATTATTTTAAATTTAAATATCAAATATGGGACTTTACAGTCCAGATGGTACAGAAGCAAGCAATTACACGAAAAGTTACATGAAATTTGCAAACACAAAAATAAGATATGACGACCAAATGCAAGCATTGTTTGATTAGACAATGTTTCATATTGTAACTTTAGTCACAAATTGACCAAGCTAAAAGTAATTCTAATTACTTTTTGCTATTAAATATGAAACCTACATGGTAAAAGACATATTTTTTCACTAAAAGTTTTTGAAATTATAAAAAATTGTTTTCATACAATAATTGACACGGCCTAATACATATCTGAAATTAGCTAAGTTGAATAACTGATTTTCATGTAATTAATACGGGGCTGTCCATTAATTATGTCAACAATTTTTGGGCAATTTCTGACCCCCTCCCCTTTGTCAACAACTGTCAACTTTCAGTTAACCCCCCCCCCATAATTACGTCAACAACTTTAGACCCCCCTGATCAATGGCAGGTCCCAATAACAAGGTTTTTGCGATGGTGACCAATTTTCTTTTTTTCGCTCGTCGAGTGTCAAAATGTGATGGTTATGAGCTTTTTGCCATGCTTTTTTCCATTAAAATAAGTAGTATTCCATGAAATTTTCTAGTTTTTGATTATTTGTAAAAAGTGAAATTGTTGACGTCAACTTCTCTTGACCCCGCCCCTCGCCCTGTCAACAACTGGCAAACTTTTTCAAACCCCCTCCCCTTAAATTGTTGACGTAATTAATGGACAGCCCCTAGGTTTAGTTTAATATGAAAATATCCTTAGGAAACATCTCAATATCCCATAAGATAATCGTATTTATTGTTAAAATTCGATTTTCTCACTGCGATAGACTATCTCGGTGCAATTGCCTATCTGACTGGGCTACAGAATGATAGCCTACTAGGTAGTGCTGAATCCTCACATACAATAATAACGGGACAATAGCGGCTAAGATTGCATAAATGTAAAGTAAACAAGTAAAAAAGTCAGTAAATGACGCAATTATAACGGCAATTCTTTTGTGCATTGCTGTTAAATGTCGAAAAAAATGAAAAATGGAAACGTAATTTTAGTACAATAAACTAATAAGCTAGAGGCTTAAAATCTAATTTTATAATAAAAAAATCATGGTGATTGTGGAGTTGTACGCGTGTGAATAGGTAAGCGTTTAATGTTTGTGTTGTATAAAAACCATAGGAACGTTTCATCGCTTTTATTTGCCGAGGAGACCGAATACCGAGGATGGCCGCTCCTCAACACAGGGTCCCGATATTCTTCGTCTGACGTCTCTCTGTCTGTAATGGTTCCGGCCTCTTCCGAAAGGCCCTTTAACTGGCTCCTCTTATCGCTGGCCACCGCTTGGTCTCGACGCCTTAAGCGATTTCTGTACATATTTTTGGCCACAGGCTTCTACTTTGTATTACGCCTTTTCATTCTAGGTAACTTCCGTTCTTTTGAAGACAGGCGGCGATGTCTTTCCTCTGTTGCGGCTTCTTAGCACGCTTGGTTTCGTCTGCACTCGCTCCTAGACGGGCTGCGGCGTCTATTTTTCCTCAGCGGTTTCATTCCCGCCAATGTCTCCCGTGCCTGACTTAACGGCGGTCCCGTCTCTTCCTTCAGCTATTTCAAGCCGATTCCTGTTCTCTTTTAGACAGCCAGGTGTCTGTCTCTCCTGGACGGCGGTTCCGTCTCTTCCTTCAGCTTCACCACAAACCGGTGTCTAACGTGCCTGAATGGGCGGCGATCCACTCGTTTCCACGACGGTCAATTCACCAAACTTGCTCCCAGCGCTCCGACAGGCGGGCGTCTGTCTCCTATCTTCTTGGCTCAGAGTTGACCTCCTCGGTGCCTATGCGACCAAAGGTTAGGCCTTTTTCATCACAGCCAAGATTCACCTTTATCGACAATGTGCTGTGACTCCTTCGGCACAGCGACTTCAAAAATACACAAATGCAGCTTCCTTTGCTTTCCTTTTCAAATGCTAGGAGCGCCTCTGAGTTTAAATAGAAGAGGCGCTATACAAATGTCATATTATATTATATATATATTATATATATTTGTATTAGTTTATTTATTTATTAACAAACCAAACAGCAATTACAACAATGGCAACAGTGGCAACACTGGGAACACGGACGAAGACGCGCTGGCTAAAGACGCGCCTTCGTTTCACCAATGACTAGCGCCACACGAAAAGTGGAATCGTTGACCTTTAATACATCAAAGTATGAAACAATAAGCATTTAGCACTTTATCGCGCCCCAAAACTAATCCGCTTTCAATTCGCTGTGCTTCGCTCTATTGTCCATGATAGTATAGCAACGAAACCCCGAATAATACACGTGTGCCAGATAATAGGGAATTTTCATAGTTTTAAATTTTATGACGGGAGCTTAGGCGGATTTTGCAACAGCAGTCTGTTTTCGCCTATCATTCGTCAATTGGAAAAGCTAGGGACCCACCAGACAGCGTAATCGTTAGCGATGGTAAGTGACTTTGCCTACGGCCTGCACCTGGTCAATCAATCCTGATAGCCGAGCGCCGGGGAATGAGCGGACTTTACAAAAGATATCCACGACCGCCTACTTACGCGTGAAAATAAGTTGAGGGTGAAATCTGTATTTACATTAGGGGCCTATATGCATCTCATAGAAATACGCCTTTGGAAGCAGATATACTGTACAGCAGACACTTTTATTACTGGACTTTGTTTATATTGATCAATCGGTCAAATTAACTGTTAGCCGAGCACTGATGTCTGAACTGAGCGGCGTAGTCAGGAATTTGATTTGTGGGGGGAGGGTATAAATCTTAACTAGTCATTGCTATTTCAAAATCAAAGCATATGTTACTGTCCCACATATGAAGAAAACAGCTAAGTTACTAATAAAAAATTTTTAGGTAGTCGGATTTTTTCTGAGGGGAGGGGTATATATACCGATATACCCCGTCCCTACGCCCTGCCCCTCAATTTTGAAATTTCGGTGATGACCGTTTTTTAGTCGTCACGGCTCTTTTTATTTACACCCAGTAAATTTTTTATTCACACTCAAAAGCGCCCCGGGTCGGCGCCAGGGCGACTTGCCCCTGCTCCCCTAGTTACGGCACTCGGACGCAGCCGTTACGGGAAGAACCAGTGAATCGCAGTCTCTGACCATTGCCTTAACCAGCCGCCGCGTATTGTCCTTTCCTCCATTCATCGCTCTAACCACGGTTGTCCGGCTGACTGTCGCTGCGCCCCTCTCTTTCCGTCATTCCATCCACCGCTTTAACCGTCTGTCACCCCTTCTCAGTCTGCCGCTGTTACCTCAACCGCCCGGTCCTCTGTCGCTGTCCGTATCGACCTCCAAATTCGCGTCGGTCCTCGGTAACAGTTTAGTCTCGAACGCCACCGCCAAAAATGAGTCTATCGTCCGTCGATATCATCATATCAGCAGTGTTTTATCCAGATTCCAGGTATTTGGGAGTGAAATTGACCTGGCTAGCGGGGTACAGGCACAGTTCAATGCAAAAAATTTAGTGCTGCGATTTGGGGAGGGGAATTTAGAGGTTATTTTTGGGAGGGGGAATCTTTCCTCTTAACAGGCCTGTATAAAACACTGCCTATCAAAGTCCGCAGTCAATCCTTCAACCCGGGCCGCCGTCAATGGTACCTACGCGCCGATAGGCATACGATGGGACCGACTACTGCTGCTGCAGCTGTCTTTCGCCGGACCCCGCCCCGGGAACTAAATTTAGTAGCGTCGTTTCCCGAACACTCAGCGTTCGCTGGTTCGATATGGGTTGCTGGTATCTCTAAGAGTCTCCCAGGTCTTATGCGGAAGAATTATTGCAAGTCGAGTGACCGATCTCTCAAGGACTTATTGTTCCTGGTTTCTATAGTCAGGCTCCTTCGGTCCCAAGTGGCACTGCGATTTCTAATCGTTCAGCCGATGGGTTATTTTTAGTCGGGGAAACTGAATTTTCACTGCATGGGACTTACCCAGAATAGGAACCATTGTTTATTACCTTCTAGCCTCGCGTGTTTGTCCGTTTACAGGAAGTACAAATTTACATTATTAATAAACATTGATTAAATTAAATTATTAAAAAATAGACTAGCAAGTTAAGCAATGAAACATTTAAGCATGGGACGTCACATCTGTCCACACCTACGCCAAATCTTACCTGTATCTTACCTCAAACTCACTCGGGGCCGCAGCGGAAAATGCAGCAACACGCAAGCATCACAAATACTCCGGCCTTCCTGTCTCATACAAATTTATTCCGATTGCATTCGAAACTGTGGGCCCTATCAATGCAGAAGGCAGCGAGGTCATCGCCGAAATTGGTCGTCGAATTACATGCATTACAGGAGATCCGAGAGAGTCATTCTACTTGTTCCAGCGTCTCTCACATCCTGCACACAGCGATTCAATAACGTCGCATTAAGGAACCGTTTCATCGAAAACCAATTCATTCACAATTTCGAGTTCGATTGAAGAAATGAGAAGCAATGAAGTGAGGGTTCAAGCGGAAAGCCATCAGTCACCCGTTCATCTGCTTCTGCGTGGCCCATCGACCCGCAGACACGACCTCCCGTAGACGACAGATTTCCACTTCCGGGGATGTCATTTCCAGTGTTTGCGACTTAATTAAAATTGTACAAAGTTACATTATTAATAAACATTGATTAAATTAAATTATTAAAAATAGACTAGCAAGCTAAGCAATGAAACATTTAAGCATGGGACGTCACATCTGTCCACACCTGCGCCAAATCCTACCTGTACCTTACCTCAAACTCACTCGGGGCCGCAGCGGAAAATGCAGCAACACGCAAGCATCACAAATACTCCGGTCTTCCTGCCTCATACAAATTCATTCCAATTGCATTCGAAACTGTGGGCCCTATCAATGCAGAAGGCAGTGAGTTCATCGCCGAAATTGGTCGTCGAATTATAATGGGTGACAGCAAATGTCAAAAAGTGAGAAATGAAGCCATCAGGCAACAGACAGGAGCCACAGAAACAATTATCGATAAAATACGCAAAAGGAGATTAAATTGGTTTGGGCATGTTAAAATAATGGACAACAATAGATGGGCCTACAAAGCACTGTATACGCACAAAGTAGAAGGAGACAGAGGAAGAGGAAGACCGAGAAAAAGATGGATGGATAACATCAAAGAAGATCTGGAAGCAAAGAACATGTTGATTGTTGAAGGATGCAGATTAGCGCAAGATCGAGCGAAATGGAAATGTTTCGTATCTAGCTATTGCCGCCATGCGGGTAGAAAGTGAAGATGCTGCTGCTGCTGCTGATGGTGATGATGACGACGACGACGATGATGGAAATATACGCGAGGCTGAATAGACTAAATCGGCGTAGTGGAAAGAAAGGCAAAATAGTAGACCAACTTTGTCGACGCAAAACTTCCGATCAGAGCAGAGACGCGCCGACTCAAAAAATACTCGGAAATGACGACATGACGACAATATGAACGATTTGGGGAAAATCAAGCACAAGACGTCGGTGAAACTGTTCAGATAATGCGAGTCATGCAAAAACAGGTGGTAATAATGATGATATGATGATATTAATAATAGCAATAATAATGCTAAAATGTAGCTCAATACACTAATTTATTATTATTATTATTATTATTATTATTATTATTATTATTATTATTATTATTATTATTATTATTATTATTATTATTATTATTATTATTATTATTATTATTGTGATCATTGCACAAGTAGCTCATTGTATATATATTTTTAATTTATCAGTCTTGATAAATGTTATAATGTCTGTCATTTGATATTTCAAATGTCTGTAAAATTGTAACCTACTCTGGAACAAATAAGTTCAAATGAATCTTACATAGAATTCGTCTTACTCCACAAGTCAGGAACAAATGTCAACTATGTAGCAACGAATCTGCAGCATACCGTTATTGTAAAAAAAGGGCCTCTTAACAAAGAAAGGCGAAAATAGTACAGACAGTTTTTTGGCTTAAAATGAATACTGACATTTTGAAGATGATGATTCTACTCATGCCTATGAATAAAAACATACACAATATATACCAAATAAGACGAATGGTTGCTTTGCATAATATATTGAATGCAAATGTTTTACTGCAGGAATGAAAGAATTGAAAAACAAAGGGACAGAAGGCGATTCTAGCTTTACTTCGAAAGAAGATTCGACATCTTCATCCAAATTTGGAAGTTAGTAGCAAAGCCTTGGTGTCATAATAGCTACCCCTGACCCTGGGCCCCAGGATCGGCAAAATGAAGACTTTTGAATGTTTGCCTGTTTAAGAAATAAATTTGAAAACTATCGCTTCATTTATTTTAAAGTCAAGTGCCTAAAACATTGGATTCACTCTTTTTACACGATAATTTTACACTATTGTGAAATGTACACAGATATGAACAACTTTCGACTAGCTCTATGCTCTGACATGCAACCATATGCCATTTTGGAAAATTTATTGTCGTATTGGTACTGTAGATTTTCTGAGTTTGAATAAAATGATTGTCTGCGATAATTGCGGTTCAATAAATGAATATAACACTAAATGTTATCTTCCTTACTTATGAAGTTAAGGGGCTGTCCATAAATACCGTCACACACTTAGGGGCGAGGGTTCCAATAGTTGTGACGATGTGTGACGACGGGGTGGGGTTTCCAGAAATGTGACGTCACATAATACTGAATATCATTATTAATACTGCACTGCTATGTTACCGCAAAGTCGAACGTATTTTACACTTATAATTATTATACTTCAATTTAAAAAATTATCTGAAAGTTTCTGAATAACGTTTCAACTATAAAAATTACTTAAATAAAAATTCTTTATCTAAGGTAAGGTAAGTGAAAGTATGTCAGTCACGATACACGATAGATTTTGGAGAACATCGTTGCCATTGACAACCAAACTGTATAATCGACGGAGCGTTTGATGCAGCGTCTTCATTGCAGCTTGACGAATCGTCCTGATTGCCTGCACGGTTGTACGGCACTGTTGGAGCTCAGCACCCCGTGTGGTGCCGTAGGCCCTACTGGGGACGCAATCCCCCGTGTTAGGCCGTGGCCTGTAGGCCCTACTGGAAGAGGGACGCATTCTCCCGTCGTAAACCAAGCCCCAACCGACGTGGGAACGTAGGCTCTACTGGGGCGCAGCCTCCCGTCGGAGACCAAGCCCAAGCCCCCGAGAGAGGCAGTAGGCCCCACTGAGGGGCGCAGCCCCACGTGTGGGGCCGCAGGACGTACTGGGGCGCAGCTCATATGAGGCTGTAGGCCTCACTGGGGCGCAGGCTCCCGTGGGAGATCTAGCCCTCAAACCCACCCCCGTGAGGTTGTATCCCCCACTGTGGGCACAGCCGCGGGGAGAAAAAGTCCCATCCCTCCGTGGGAGGCAAAGCCCCTTTGGGTCCGTAAACCGAAAAAAGCCGTATGCCCAAAGAGACCGTAGGAAGGCGTATATCCCGCAGCTGGTGTGCGCCGACATTAGCGGGTATTTCGAGCAAGCACGAATTGCGCTATAAATTAAAAGTAATCTGTTCTTTAGTAATAATAGTACAAATCATAACCACAAATCAACCCTAACTCTAACACTAACCCTAATTCCAACTATATCAACTAATATCGCGCATATGTCGGCGCGTAAATGTCGTTCGCGCATTTGACAGGTCACCGCTGCAACGGTGATCCATTTCAAGCCCACAACTTTCATAACTTAGCAAAATCATCAATGAACTGGACATAATGCTCTAGCAGGATCATTTAAGTGTGTTACATTTCCATTTTGACATTTTTATTCGGATTTCTGCCTATTCTATCGGTTATTCTCACGGCGTATATAGAAAATCTGTGATAAACCTTTAAAAGTTTAATGATGGGGCTGATTATGTTTATGCAAAACAGAAACACCAACGGAGAAAATCAGGAATTAAAATAGAAACTTGGGATGTACGTAGTCTAGACCAGCCTGTCTAACTAGAAAATGCAAAAGGCTACTTGAGGTAGAATATCTGGTGATACAGAAGGATTTTGAAAATCAGCTGGATGGGCAAAATAACAAACGACAGAGTCATAGAAATAAGCAAAACAACAGCAACGTGGAAACGGAAAATAATACGGAAAAAATGTCCTATGCCGGCCACATCATGAGAGGTTCGTCCGGATACATGTCATTGATAATAATTAAAGGAAGAATACAAGGAACAAGATGATGGGGCGACCAAGAAGAGGATGGACCAAGATGGACGAATTCTTTGACTGGACAAACACAAACTATGGAGAAATGGGCGACAGAAGTTAGAGAGAATTGAGAAAAATGACTGTCAATCATCTGAGAGAGTGAAGATAAAGAAAGAAGGTTTCGTTTATAAACAACTTAATAAGATTTACAACTAAGTGTTCTTTTTACAGAAAATGCCACTGCCTGACGCAGATTGCTGATTGCCTCATTTACACATCAGCAATTAATACGTCTGTCAACCAGAGAACAGCTGCTAAACGACGCAAAATCAAAATCAATAAGTCAACAATTTTATTAATTGTGGTTGACGTCAATCTTTAGGAAGCAAGCGGGGTTTTTGACATCTCCAAATAGCAGAAGACTCTAATTCCATTTAGTTTCATTATCTAAAACTTTGGAATCGACAGATTACTAAATGAATACGCGGCGAATATGTTCTTAAGATAAAAGCGTCTATTTTATGTTTTAGAATATTGTCTAAACCTGTTTGCCAATTGTTTATCTGGTCAACTGTTTTCAGGGAGGTTTAGAAAGACTTTTAGTTTTAGAAGAATCAATGTCTCAAAACGCAAAATCGATAATGTCGAATATGCCGGTAATGTGCAAGTTTTATACCTTTTTATGCTTTAATATATGTGTGAGGATCTTATACCACTACTGCTGCTGCCACTGCTACTATAACAACTTCAACTACTACAGACCAGGGACCACAATTTTCTAAGGCAATTTTGTTCCAAAAGATTCACGGGCCAGTTGCAGTTGCCCAATTCCGTGGAAATTTGTATAATTCTCGTGCAATTTATTGAGTAAATTGAGAACAATAGCACATGAATTTATAGTTACGGCTGCAGAAAACAACCTTCGGTGTTCTAAAACGAGTTAGCGATAAACTATTTATGCATGTTATCGCCTAATTATATTTTTTATCCCCTATGGATATCTAAGTCAGTAAACAAGTAAGTAAGCAACCAAGCGAGATTTTGTGGCATAGCAAAGAGACTTTATAAATTTGACTGTGACTTGCGAAAGACTTGTGAATTCTGACTTGTGAATTTGCAAAGAGACTTTGATAGCTTCTTTTTCTTAAGCGCTAAATCCATCGTCGAAAATCCTATAGCTGGGATGCAACGGTGAGCCATTATAGGACTATAACTTTTACGATTCAACAAAGGCATCAATGCCAATGGACATAATGATTTAGCTGTATCATTTCAGTGTGTTGATATTTCCATTTTGATATCTGCCTATTCTTTCGGTCACTCTCACGGCGTATATAGACAATGTGCGATAAAATTTAAAAATCTGTAATGATATACAGTAAGCTAATTTTGCTTATGCAAAAACAGATATACAAACAACTGATAAAATCAGAAAGTAAGATAAGAACTTGGAATGCACGAATTTACGAATGTACGAATGTACGAATGTACGAAACAGTAAAACAAGAAAATGCAGTACAGGAGATGAAATATCTGATGTTACAGAAGGATCTTGAAAATCATCTGGATGGGCAAGATAACAAACGACAAAGTCCTAGAAAAATAAAAACATCAGCAACGTGAAAACGGGAAATAATACGAAGAAAAGTGCCCTAGGCTGGCCACATCACGAGGGGTTCGGCCGGTGACCTGTCATTGATAATAATTAAAGGGAGAATTGAATAGGGGCGAAAAGTTAGCAGAATGGTAGGTCTAACAACGTTGGACGATGGAGCAGAAGGTTGCAGGTTCAACTCCCGCAGGAGCCCTAAGGTCGACTCAGCCTTCTTTCGCCACATGGCTATGGCAAATGAGTAGCGGATTAATCCGCGAAGTAAACAGGCGCGTTGCATAAGAACACTGGCCACGTATAATGTAACTTGCACCAGTCGCCTGGCTGAGGGCCTTGGTAACGGAGATCAGCACCGCCCTATGAACCTTGTGGTTAGTCCTGAGAGCTCGGGAAGGACTTTACTTTTTTACTTTAATGGAAGAATGGAAGGAACAAGGGGAAGATGGCGATCAAGAGGACGCTAAATGGACGAATTATTTGACTCGACAAACACAAATAACTATGGAGCAATGAGCGACAGGAGATGGAGAGAATTGGAGGAAAATGATTGTCAATCTTCTGAGAGAGGAAGACATAAAGAAGGAAAGAATGCTTTATTTATGAACGACTTAACATTCACAACTAAGTTGTTATTTTGCAGATGATTGCACTGCCTGACGCAGGTTGCCTAGTTTACAAAATCAGCAATTATTAGGCCTACGTCTGTCAACCAGAGACCAGGTGCTAAACGACGAAAAATCATCGAATAGATCAACAATTTTAATCAATAAACGATTCTCATTGCACAGAAATTAGTTTTTCTGTTGCTTAATCATATTCGGTGTTTCAATTACAGATAACGATTCTTCTATCAGTCAAGAGCCTCCAAGTCAACCTCACAAAGTGAAAGACTCAATCGATCGACATTATGAATTCCTAGTCGATCGGATGTTTCCTGATTTTGTTCTTAACGAAAAGCTGAATGAGGACCTTTGCATTACAAGCACACAGATAAATGCAATCAAAAAGAAAAAGACTGCTCGAAAGAAAAATGAATTGATTATCAAATACTTAATTAAGAACCAGCGAAAGGAAAAGCTGTTTGAAGCTCTTGACAAATCGGATCAGAAGCATTTGGTGAAATATTTGGAAAATGATGGAAGTAAGATATTGAAATGTTGCAATTAGTTTTTTAAAGTTTATGTGCCAATATCATTCTGTCGGATGCGTGACCAGTATATCGCTCAGCAACCTGTTTGACTAGCTCAATGTTATCATTGCTACAAAATGTGTCACTGCAATCTAGCGAGCGAAGACTGCGTCAAACCTAAGGCCCCTCGCATTGAACCCGCGTTTTTGGCTCTTCACGTCAATGTTGTTGTCATTCTGCTAACCTAACGTCCTTTTTTCATAAGAAAATCGCACCAAATACATGTAACATAGGAATAGCATAATTTAGGGCAATTCTCAATTTAATTATGCCCTCATTTGTTATCAGAAAGTTTCCCTGGAAAAACTGTTGTTGAGTATTGTAATGCAGAATATCATGCATGATAGACGAAACTGGGTCGATATCAAAGGCGCTTTGACAGCGTTGACTTATCGATAAGAAAGACAATAGGTTTTGAAGCTTCGCTGAGGAAGTGATAAGATGCGTTGAATTCTACACTTTGCACTGATTATGGGCATTTGAAGATCGGATCGATTTTTGACGATCTTATGTAGTATTCAGAAACGTTACATCGACACAGCTTTAAAATTTAGCAAAAATCGTAATGGTACGGTATTTAGATTTGTTTATTTGAGTGATAAGAGTGAAAGATCAAAGACATCGCTCTTCATAACATCAAAGCTTTGTTTATGTCCGTTTTTTAAAGTCAAAGGATAAGGTTTTCCAAGTCATTTCAATAACAGCAACAATTAAATGAGCCGCGTAATTATTAGATAGTGTTTTGAATTTCAGAATATATCGAGACATTTGGTGGAGATTGGCCAATACCGAATAAGAAGACTTTGATTATTCAAAGCAATCATGAAGCATTCGTTGATCTGATCGAAATTGATGACTTAATTGGTCTTCTGTATCAGACAGGAGTCATAAATAAACAACGGCGAGATTTTGTCTTATCACAATTTAAACCCTTCGAGAAAAATGAAGCTCTTTTGGAGATATTTAAAAGATGCAGCCTAAACTCCTACTGGCAGATAATCCGTTGTTTACGCCATTCAAAGCAATGCCGTATTGCAGATATATTGGAAAAAGGAGGAGGTATGCAGACTTTCTTTTACAAATAGATGCCTACAAACGCTGCATGTTAAAATAGGTATGGCCATATTTTGGTACTGTATTGTATTGCATACTGGATTATTTATATAGCGCCGTAACATAGCATAACCAAAAACAAGGGCGCTTTCATGGGCGTCCGCAGAAATTTTTCCAGGGGGGTGCAAACAGAGTTTCGATGTGATAAAGTTTGCGAGAAAGTTGATAACTTTTTTTGCTTGTTAGTCATTTTGTGCGGTTGGTTACTTCAGATTACATTTACTCTACATCAAGCCTCCTTTGGAGTTGATGACTCCTTTTGCTTTTCGGTTCTTTTATCTAATTTTTAGCCGGCCAATTTACATTTAAAAACTAAATAATGAAATTTTTTCAGGGGTGTGCAAAACAAGGTTTTGTGACGAAAGAAACAAGTAATTTTACTTTTTTCCATAACTTCACAATTTTTCCAGGGGGTGCAATCAGTGGCGTAACTAGGGGATGCGGAGGGCACTTTGTCGACTGCCCCCCGGGCCCCGGGAGGGGGGCCCCAAAGAGGGGTTGCAAGTTTGCAAATTTGCTGGCGACAACCTTTTTTGCTCGTCAGCAGTTGTTAAGGGGCCCCCATATCAAGGATGCCCCCGACCTCCAAAAGTCACGCTACGCCACTGAGTGCAATTGCACCCCCCATTCACCTTCTCCGGACGCCCATGGGCGCTTTACAGATAGTATCACTCCCTAAAAAGATGGCTTTTTAATCTGCTTTTGAGGATTGGCCGAGCTTTAAACCTCCTTATTTCAGGTGGGATGGTATTCCACTTGAATGGTCCGCCTCGGAAGAAGGCACGATCACCGGGGGTTGGATTCTTAAGCGGTTTTGGGACAGCGAGGTCAAGAGAGGACGCTGATCTCAGTGTCGATCGTCTAACAGCGTCGCTAGCGGGTGTCAGGAGTCGCTCCAAGTACGTCGGGCTAGCTTGGCCGGTGATGATACCGTGAATTATTAGGCATCTTTTGAAGATGATCCTCTCCCGAACTCGGATCCAGTGGAGTATGTCTCTCATAAGAGGTGTTGTGTTCGCCCGGCGATCCTGACGGTAGGTTAGCCTGGCGGCGACGTTTAAGATGGTCTGGATTTTTGATATTAGGTAGTCTGGAACACCATAGACGAGACTGCTGCAATAGCCAACAGTAGAGACCACCGTAGCGAGAACACACTGTAAGGTGGCAGAGGTGGAAAGTGTTTTCCTGACTTCCCGGAGCCTACGGAGTTTGTACTTGCAGCTCTTTGTTAGGCCTGCGATGTGATCAGGGAAGGAAAGTGAAGTGTCAAGTGTGACGCCAAGGAGTCGTATCTTACCAACCGGCTCAATCGCTTCTCCCGCGAACTGGAATGGAGACCAGTGAATCAGATGTAGCCTGCTGGGGGCAGCAAACCACATACATTTTGTCTTGCTAGGATTTAAGAGTAGTCTGTTTTCTAGCATCGATTTTCGTATGTCCTCGATGCATCATACGACTCTCTTTCGCCGCTGATAGATCATTGGGCGTCGTCGCCAGGTAGACCTGGCAATCGTCGGCATATGTGTGGTGGAGTACACCGTGTGCCTCGATCAGCTTTCCGACATCCGCAATGTAGAGTGTGAAAAGCAGCGGTCCGAGAACCGAGCCTTGTGGGACCCCGCTGATCAGCATCGTGTGATCGGATGTGGCCAGATTTATGGCCACGAACTGGCAGCGGTCGCTAAGATAGCTGCGAAACCAGGCTAGGGCAGGGCCTACAATGCCGTAGGTTGTTTCCAGTCTAATCAGAAGGATGGTGTGGTCGACCGAATCAAACGCAGCCGTGAGATCCGAACTAGCAAGGGTAACCAATTTATGGTCGGCAACACACCCAATGATGTCAATTAGAACTTTTAGCACTAGCAGTGTGGTCTCGGTCGAGTAGTGACTCCTATAGGCCGACTGTAACTCAGGCAGGAGATTATTTTCGGTCTGGTAGGCTACTAATTGACCATAGACTAATCTTTCAAGCAGTTTGAAAGAAACGACAAGTTCGATATAGGTCTATAACTGGCCGGTTCGGATGGATCCAGCATAGAGGCCTTCAGGCGAGGTCTGACTACGGCACACTTCCAGGGTGTCGGGAAGTGGCCAGAATCAAGTGAGACGTTCAGCAGATCAGTCATGAAGGGAGCGAGTGGAGTAATACACTTTTGTAGCAGCCAGGTCGGGAGTGGGTCGAGGAGACACCGCTTCAAAGGTACCTGGCGGACTAATCGAGTGACATCGAGTGACATATTTTGATATATTATGAATTGTTCACTGAGCCAATTCCTCAAACTGGAAGAACACAGCATATTCAAGTACCAGATTTGCTATCAGATACGATATATTCGGATGGCCTCTTCTCTAGATATTTTTAGGCGTCACCTTAAAACATATTTGTTTGCTCCTTAAGTCTTGGTGTTGCCCTGACTGATTTTTTTGGTTTTTGACTTGGACCGAATCGACCCTCCTCGGCTACAGTCTGCTCTGTCGATAGGCACTGCGGTTTGTGGTCTGAGGCGTCCCCGATGATCACCTATGTATTTGAAATGGACGATAAATTAATTTTTGAATTGAATTTTTTGAATTTTTGGATTTTTTTTTAAATTTTGAAGATCAAGAAGTGTAAGAAGATAGGGAATGTCTAATACTTTAATAAGTGTGTTCTAGTACTCTGATAATACAAATCCATGGTGCTTTAAACCGTAATTACTACATGTATTTCGATTCCCTCGTATTTGTATTAGAACGCACAGTAACTGCTAGACATTATTCATATGCTAATAAAATTGATGATTCGGGTTAAATCATAAATTATTGCAGTTGTGGTTCGTATTGATTCCAAACTGAAACATATAAACCACTTGAAAACGAAAGAAACTTCAGCTCATATTGTTACCCTTATTAACAATATTTGCAAAGAAAAAGATAGAGTTGAAGATGAGCGCCTATTGGAAGAGATGCTTCAACTGAAGTTAATTGGAGCCAAAGAACGTCAGGACGTTTCACTCTATTTCCTCTGTAATCAGTCGGAAGAAGTCGGTCGCCTCAAGGAAATGGCTAAAGACGGGCGATTGAAGGAATTTGCTGAATCCTTCTTTAATCAATTAAAAATAATTCAAGAGGAGATCAAAGTAACGCTTAAATGGACGCCAGATATTTTTACCAGAAGTCGTGCATTGATCCAAGGTATTATATTGACTATCTGTACATAATGTATAATCACAGGTAATAGCTGCGATGCAATGTGATGCAATTATACAAGATATTATTTAAGCGCCTCATCTCGATCAAAACTCAAAAAGGTTCCAACTGAGATTACTTAAACGGAAAGTGGGTAGATGTTCAAGCACTTGAGCTTTCTAGTTGTTATCATTCGTATTTAATAGCTGTTATGTAATGCATTAGAATGTACTCTAACTCGTCATTTATAAAATGCCTCTTCTGGAGGAACACTCAGATAGGCTCCAACTATGGCTACTTTTAACGGAAAAGCCAAAGGTTTTCAAGCGTTTGTGAAAGAGTATATAGGCCTACTAGCACTATATATTATACTCTAGTCTTGTATGCATTATAATTTTGACTACTGCTATTCATAAGTACACATTTTCTTTGCAACCTGCATCACAATTTTATGCTTATCTTCATTGAAGATATATAATTCAATTTATCATTAACAATTAATGCAGCACCATTGTTATTTTACTATTTTCAAACATTTTGTCGCTGCACACTTCTACCATTGCTGCGGCACAGTTATTATTATTCATGCCAAACCTCAACCAAATACTAATGTGATCAACAAGTACGATGCGCTGTATGCCATGAGTAGACATTTTATCAAGGAATTGATTTATTCAGTGGAAGTCATTTGGACAATGACATGAATCAGTTTCACCGGTCGTTGGAGAGAGTTCTATGTGACGACCATGAATTGTCACCAGAACTCTTGATTTGCAGAAGACACATAGACCTATTGAATTGGGCTCTATAATAATAATAATAATAATGTGATTTTAAGTGGTTTAGAAGGCTAAGTAAGCCTGTGGGGAAACCACTGAAACCTCTTCTCATAGTAGTCTTCGGCATTTTATGTTTCCTGGTGATTATCCATCTAAGCCAGCGGTTCTCAACATTTATAGTGCCGCGACCCTTTTAATTCAATTCCCAAAGATTTGGCGACCCCAACAGTAAAATTATTTCCATTCATATGTTGTTACTGTTAAAATCTTATAAGCATTTTAATTTTTAGGAATTGAACATAATTATAATGAAAGCGTTACGTTATTTTGTGCTAAATGTATTTCTAATTACAATGAAACTACAAATAAATGAAATGACGTCATGACGAGGAGCTATTCGGACACAGAACGCAGGGCTCTGTTT
Organism: Metaphire vulgaris; assembly: GCA_018105865.1. NCBI lineage: Eukaryota > Metazoa > Annelida > Clitellata > Crassiclitellata > Megascolecidae > Metaphire > Metaphire vulgaris. The sequence continues at coordinate 20,442,871 of CM030835.1, forward strand.
AAATTAGCGTTTAAATTAGCGTTTTAAAACAGTTCGTTTTTAATTCCTGGAATATAACTCGTGTTGTTCGGTGGCCCTGGAGTCGGTGGTCATGGGGATTGGTTTCGCCGTTCGTGGATCCCCATGCTTATGTTTGTTTCTGCAGTTGAAAGAAGACTAGCATTGAGAGGTCGTATGTTTTGAATTATTAACTTTAACGCTCGGCCTGAATGCTGGTATTTAACCGTCATCTGTGACGTTATCATGGAGTCCGTTATTATTGAAAACAACGATCTTCCTCGAACGACGCGAAAAGCGAGCGGCGTATGCAGTCATTGCTTTGTACAAAGACAATTGCACATCCGAGATGGAACCGTTCACGAACACGGCCCTCGAAACAGTCGCTGCCCAGGATCTCACCTTCCTCCGCTCACCGCCGCAGTTGACACCTCCCAAGTTTATCAGATCACTGATCGTCGAAATCTACCGACCATTCATACTTCCAGCACAATGTCCGACTCTCTGAATCATCCGGACCCACAAGTCCGCGTGATTAAGTATATTCCGAAATCAGCTCTTTTCGCTTGTTCTAGTAAATTGACTGATATTCTCGGATCAATTGCTGCACATCCCGAAAATCAAGAACTTTGGCGGGCTCTTTTAGGATTCGCGACAACTTTCCTTCGTCAGCCGAGCCGTGCGGGACGCAACCGTAAGTTGTCTCAGATCATTAAAAGTCGATTGAACCAAAGCTCGATCATACAGGAAATCGACACCGCGAAACCTACAAAGCCTCATTGCTTTAAGCCTAAACCGAAATCTCCCGATGAAAGGCTAATCGCTGCGGTTACTGCCAAACTGGAGGACGGAAATATTCGCGCCGCCACTCGCATTCTCTGCGACAACGATCAACCGATCGAACCGAATGCAGACTCATTCGCCGCATTACTGGAAAAACACCCTTCGAATACATACCAAGAAGAAATGAGACTCTTGCCGACTCCGACCACAATTACCACCTGTCTAAAAGTCACCGTTCATGACGTTGAACAGGCAATCAACTCTTTTCCGAAAGGCTCTGCAGGTGGACCGGATGGCTTCCGACCTCAACATCTGGTCGAACTGGTGAAAAACAAAGAGTCGGCGGCGGAACTGTTGAGGGCCCTAACCGATTTCACCAACGTCATCTTGTCCGGAAAATGCCCTCAACAGGTAACACCTATTCTTTTTGGAGGCAACCTGATAGCCTTGTCTAAGAAAACTGGCGGATTAAGACCTATTGCTATCGGTTACATCTGGCGTCGTCTGGTTGCGAAATGCGCCAACCGATATGCAGTTAACAAGCTGGCTCCAGACCTTATTCCAATTCAGGTCGGAGTGGGATGCTCAGGTGGATGCGAGGCTGCAGTTCACGCCGCTCGCACCTTCGTTACGAATATGCATCATGACCAGCTATTTGTTAAACTAGACTTCGCTAACGCCTTCAACAGCGTTAGACGGGACGTGATGCTGAGGTCGGTCTACGAACATATTCCTGAGCTTTACCCCTTCATACACCAAAGTTACGCTTACCCTTCAATTCTCCAATTTGGTCCGTTTGCAATAAGGTCAGAAATGGGGCCTCAGCAAGGAGACCCATTAGGACCGCTACTTTTCTGTCTTCCTCTGCAGCCAACTCTACGTTCCCTCCAGTCACAGTTGAAGATTGGATATCTAGACGACCTGACGCTCGGAGGGTCACAGGAAGCAGTAATGAACGATCTTAGCAAAATCATCGAACTCGAGGCTAGCTTGGGGATCAGCCTCAACCGATGCAAGTGCGAAATCTATGGTGAATCTTCTGTTGTCAGCGACGCTTTCGGCGATTTCAGACGCGTCGAGTTTGGCTCTTTGGAATTACTCGGTGCACCACTTTTCAAAGGATCGGCACTCGATGAATCGCTCAGAAAACAATGCGCTACACTCGAAGATGCAATTAAGCGACTCTGTTGTCTTCCTACACAACATGCGATTATTCTCCTCAGATCATCGTTTGGAGCACCTAAACTTACCCATCTGTTAAGATGCTCTCCGTGCAGCGAACACCCGCTTCTCGAAGTTATTGATAAAATCATGCGCACCGGTATTCAGAATATCTTGAATGTAGACTTGGATAATACGCAGTGGCTCCAGGCAACTCTACCAATCCGCGAGGGTGGACTTGGATTTCGTGCGGTGTCGACGCTGGCTCCTTATGCTTACTTAGCTTCAGCCGCGTCAACTGAACGTACGAAGTCGGCCATCCTCGGGCCATTAGACACGCAGGATCCACTCGTATCGCAGCTGATCATCAATATCAAAGCACCCTCCTCAATTATCGAATCTCTACCAACATCACAAAAAGCGTGGGAAGAACCCGCAATAGAATCAACACGCAAACAAATCTGGGACAGTTACACTGATCCTTTCAACCGAGCCAGGCTTACCGCAGTCGCTGCCCCACATGCGGGAGATTGGCTGCACGCCTTACCATTAGCTTCCTGCGGCCTATTTCTGGACAACGAAGCTATTAGAGTGGCGGTTGGTCTCCGACTTGGTCTTAATATCTGTGCGCCACATAAATGTCAATGCGGAGAAATCGTCGATCCACGCGGACAACACGGCTTTGTCTGCAGACTGTCCGCCGGCCGTTCTATCAGACACTGCACTCTGAACGACATCATTTGGCAGGCTCTTCAAAAAGCCGGTGTCCCGAGCACGAAAGAACCGCTGGGTCTCCTTCGATCCGATGGAAAGAGACCAGATGGAGCCACTCTCATTCCTTGGGCCAGTGGCAAATATGTGGCATGGGACGTCACATCTGTCCACACCTGCGCCAAATCCTACTTGCATCTGACCTCAAACTCACTCGGGGCCGCAGCGGAAAATGCAGCAACACGCAAGCATCACAAATACTCCGGCCTTCCCGTCTCATACAAATTTATCCCGATTGCATTTGAAACTATGGGACCACTCAACGCAGAAGGCAGCGAGTTCATCGCCGAAATTGGTCGTCGAATTGCTTGCGTTACAGGAGATCCGAGAGAGGCATTCTATTTATTCCAGCGTCTCTCAGCCTGCACACAGCGATTCAATAACGTAGCTTTTAAAGGAACATTTTCATCGAAAACCAAAAACCTGCCAGAGCTGCATTCATTCAAGATTATGACCGACGTCGAGAGGAATGACGTCGAAATCGAAGAGTTGAATGAGGAGGCGAGCGAACTGTTCATCGTCGACGACAAAACCGCTCGACAGAAGAAGAAAAACCAGGAGGAATACAAAAGCAAGAACGCCACCAAAGCAGAGCAAGTTCTCTACGAGAATGAAAACGACTTAGCTGGGGTAAATGATTCAGAAATGCCGAAGGAGACAGAAAACGAATCTCTAGCTGAAAAATCTGAAGCTACTGAGGAATGGACTGAAGATGAAAAAGACGAAAAGTCTCGCTTTGGAGAAAACATCAAGAAGAAAATGAATCGGAAGAAAACGCCAAAAGCGGGAAAACCAGAGCAAACTGTTCCACCTTCCATACCAATTATCGACCTGTTGCCTGATGGAGGTCCGGTTGGAGAAATACAGGAGTATGACGTCGGCGCCGACAGCAACATGGCTAAAGATATAATCACGTCGGAAGAGGCAAGAGCTCGCGATCGAGTTCAGAACGACACGTACAAGGAAGTCAGGATAGCTGCAGAGGCTCACAGACAGACGAAAAAGTACATGCAGACGATTTTTAATCCAGGACCGAAGCTGATTGATCTCTGCGAGACTCTGGAAGGCTTCACCCGAAAGCTGATAAAAGAAGACGGTCTCCGTGCCTGTTTGGCCTTCCTGACGGACGTTTCCATTAACAATTGTGCCGCGCAATACACTCCTAACAACGGTGACATGACGGTATTCCAGCATGACGATTTGATGAAGGTCGACTTTGGAATCCACTTCAACGGCCGAGTCATTGATTGCGCTTTTACGGTGGCATTCAATTCACGATGCGATCCGCTTCTTGCCGCGATGAAGGCTGCGACAAACACGGGGATCCGTGAGCGCAGGATCGACGTGCGTATCAGCGACGTCGGAGAGGCCATCCGGGAAGTCATAGAATCCAATGAGGTTGAGTTGAACGGAAAGATGTACCCAGCGAGGAGCATACATAACCTGAGCGATCACTCGATCGCACCGTTCAGGATCCAAGCCGGTAAGACGGTTCCGATCGTCAAGGGAGGTGACACGACCAGGGCGGAGGAAGGCGAGTTCCTTGCCATCGAGACCTTCGGAAGCACCGGAAAGGCTCACGTTCACGTCGTCATGGAGACGTCTCATTACATGAAAAACTATGAAGCCGGTCATGTTCCGACCCGAGTGACGAAATCGATGCAGCTTCTCGGAGTGATCGACAAGCATTTCAGCACGCTTGCGTTCTGCCGTCGGTGGCTCGATCGTCTGGATCAGACCAAGTTTCTGATGGTGCTGAAGAATCTGTGGGATCCGGGAATCGTCGATCCGTATCCTCCACTCTGCGACATCAAGGGCTGCTGCATCGTTCAATACGAGCATACTCTCCACTTACGACCGACTTGCAAAGAGGCTGGGGAGACAGCAAAGCAGTCAAAAAAACCACCTGCAGCTTCAAAGAAGAAGCCTCAGTCACTGGTGGAAAAAACAGTAGCTGAAGCCAAAGCTGCATTTGTTGACATTGATCTGTCGGAGGGAAGGAGTCTGAGGAAGCGGGCAGCTGCTCCACCCAGCAATGCTCCAAAGACATCAACGAAAGCTGTCACGAAGAGACAGGCAGCAGCGCCTAAGAAAGCAAAGGGCCCTCAGGACACGAAGGACAGCAAGACTTCTGCTGTCAAGTCCGAATAGCAGATCTCCTTTCATGAAAACAATAACAATAATTTATATAATAATAATAATAATAATAATAATAATAATAATAAAATAATAATAATAATAATAATAATAATAATAATAATAATAATAATAATAATAATAATAATAATAATAATAATAATAATAATAATAATAATAAAGTTTAATAAATGAAATTGTGTCTTTATTACTTACGCAACTCCATAGTACCGATGGTCTCAGGCGGCCCCTGGAAAATCCTCATTCGACCCCCCGTCGGAGTCGCGACCCACAAGTTGAGAACCGCTGCTCTAAGCTGTCAATCAAGATTATCTCATACTTGAAAAGTATGAGCGTGTCAAACATTTAATTAAGCATTATTTTAGTTAATTAGAGTTTATATTAAATTATCTGTCAGCCATAAATGCAATTTCTTCAAAATTGTGCTTCAGTCAATAACCACAACAACAATAATTATTGCATTTCAGCCATTCGTGTGGAAGAACATATCTCACAATGGACACCTACATCTGTGAGTACTTTCCATATTCAATCTTATATTCAACTAAAAATGACGCGTGACTGTCAGTGGAATCTAACTTCGAGGATTTTTATCAACTGCGACAAAAACTATAAATGTAATCAAATTTGTCGTTCACAATTTGTCTTATTCCGTCGGATTAAAATGTATGAACTTTTGACAATGGCCATGGATTCGGTTATAGGTCACAGTCATGACCGCCCCGGTTATGACCGCCCCAGTCATGACCGCCCCGTTTACGACCGCCTCGGTTAGGACCGCCCCAGCTATGACCGTCCCAGCTATGACCGCCCCAGCTGTGACCGCCCCAGCTGTGACCGTCCCAGTTATAACCGCCACCTTTATGAAGCCCAGAAACGTCACTCCTTCTTTGCCCTTTTCAGTTCTAAATATTTGTAAATGATTAGCCATGCTGACAAATCTCCGCTAACCGCTAACCGAAGATTTTTCAAATGTCTTGGCTCAAGAATTTGGTGTTGTTGTCCATATTCTTTCATGGGATATTATGTCAAAAGCCTTTTTGTAATCTACAAAGGATAAAAATACAATGGTCTTTGGTGTTCTCTTGCTTTTTGCATTAAATTAGATACTACAGATATTTAGATCTATCATCGCCAGCTGCGTTATATCATTCACGCAGTAATTAGTTTATGTCACTTTCCAGATAAGCACTGTTGAAAACACCTCAATCACATTTCGATTTCAATGAAATGCCGCATTATACAGTTTCCCAAATAACTTGCAGTGTGGTTCAAATCTTGATTTGCATCTTATCTTATTACAACTACTGAATTAGATACTGCAGTTTTTATCATGAGACTCCAATACCAAGAGCGCCACTGAGTATAAAAATAATAGGTGCTATACAAGTGATACGCTGCATTACAGTACATCTTGGTCCAATGCTTACGCTTGACTCCAAAACTCACGAACTCCGCAAAATCATTGGTACTGTAACAAGTACTGTGCTTCGGATGAACCGTAAGCTGGAACCATTCCGCTGTAGGCATTCAAATTAAAATCCGCATCTACCTTTGATGTAAACTACCTGACCTGCGAGACGGTTATGAGACCTGGACTCTGACATATGTCGATTAAATAAAATATAATCATTCCATACTCGCAACTTACGCAGGATCCTGGGTGGAAAATGTTACAATTTCATTCGAAACGAGGGAACTAATAAGCGCACCGATCAAACCAAACACAGCTTATCTGTAAGTTCATGTTAGACTCAGACTGTTCGGTCATGTAGAGGCTGTAAGAAAACACTGCACGAAATGAAATTGCGTAAAGTTCACTATTAAATACTTGGTTTCGATCGTCACAAACAAAGTTTTTAATATTGTATTTGACAATCCACAAGAAGATCTATGATAAATGAGACTAAATATTGTTGTAATTAGCTTGATTTAGCTTTTACAAAGCGAGTGAGAACTCACAGGAAAATGATAGAAACAGCTATGAAGTCCAGTATGAGAAAAAACAGTGCAAAAATGCATTCATTGCTGCCTTCTCGTAGTCCATCATGGTCGTCGTCGGCTGCACACCTTCAACTAAGGTTTGAATCTCACGAAACAGTCTGAGGTAGGTGTCTTATTAGGCAATAGACAGTAAAATGCTGGCTGAACGAGACCGGAGACTAAGAAATGCACTGTACATAATTGAAAGAACAATTCAGGCACAACTGCAAAAGTGCCATCCATAAACCAATGCGCCGATTCACTTAGCAGTGAACAAGTGCGCGTAGTTCCAAATACAATTATTCGTAAGTCGTCGGCAAGTCCGCTATCAAACATTAGAAAGTTCTCACCGCTGCATAGAGTTTTGAATTCATCCGCTATTTCAATACGAGCTCGGTCCATTGCAAGGGATTCGGATATCGAGTGGTGTTTCTTTCGCGCACTTTTCTGATAGTACGTCGAATGTGTCGTACATCTGTACTGAAGCGGCTTGACTGAGTTGCTCCATTTCCTGACCGAGTATCTGTTGCGGCGTTTCCTCCGTTACCAACGCCCTTTTCTTAATGTTATTTCGAACACGAAGAACTTCAAATCTTGTTGCATCAGGTGCGTGCGTATGTTCATTCATCGAGCTGAGCACGACCCCTTCCTTCACTTTAATTGTTGCCTTACACTCGGTGTTACCTATAGCCTACCTTTGCCTCGGCGTTTTTCGCATTCGTAACTGACGATTTCATCTTCTACCAACTTTTGTTTTACATATGTATATCCATTGTAAGTAATTTTATTTTTCCTCTGATGCTCTCTATCATTTCCATTTCTTTAAATACAAGACCACACGTTAGATTTACTTAGTTATGATATCTTCGTATGCACGAAACAAAGTAAACCCGTCTAGAGTTAATGAGTTTAAATGATCCCCGGTCTTGGGCGATCATTGGTCCACAATAATCCTGGCCCTGAACATTGTGACCATTGTCCAGTGACCATTGTAACGGTAAACTGTCAGCGGTCAGCGGTTGTCAACGGGCGAACACTGTTATTGGTCGGCAATAAGCCAGGCCCGGCAGCATTATTTAAATTAACCGGTTATAGGCGGTCAAGTGTGGCGATCTGTAGACCATTGTCACGGTCAACTGTTATCGGGGGGAATTTTCCGGAGGGAAGTCCTAGGGAAAAAGTCCGGGAGAAATTGTCTGAATCCCCCATCAATTACGTCAACAATTTACAGGGAGGGGTTTGAAAAAGTTTGACAGTTGTTGACAGGGTAGGGCGGTCAAGAGAAGTTGACGTCAACAATTTCACTTTTTACAAAGAATGAAAAAATAGGAAATAAATTTCATGGAATACTACTTATTACAATGGGAAAAAGCATGGGGGAAAAGGTCATTACCTCAACATTTTGACATTCGATCAGCAAAGCAGGGGAAAATGGTCATCACCGCAAAAAATAATAACCTCGATTTTTTCTGTTACTACCAGATTTTTTCAATACGTTTGAGAATAATTAATAAAAACAGAATTTTGTATGAACTAGTCAGACATTCATCGTTTTTTGTCGAATGCGTCTCTTTTTTGACGTAATTATAAGGGGTGTAATTGAAAGTTGACAGTTTTTGACAAGGGGAGGGGGTCAAAAATTCCCAAAAAGTTGTTGACATAATCAATGGACAGCCCCTTATGAGAACACATTGATCTAAAGAAAAAGCTAATTCGTATAAAGGACGACCAAGAAACTCACAACAAATAGCCTAAATAATAGCAAATGCACGCTGAGGATCATCATTCTATTAATTTTCTATACTGAATGTGAGTGCAATAATATTTTCAGATAAACAGCATTCCATTGGAATTAATAGACGTCATAAATCAGAAATCATTTGCTATCTTAATTCAAATGAAAAGCCAAACTGACGATGGTAAAGATCAAGAGAGTTTCGAACAACTAGCAGAAGTCAATGTCTGTTGGTTCAAACGAATGACAAAACGAAGATTTAAGAAAGATCGTTGGTCTTACCTGTCAGGTAGAATAACTTAATTCTTTTATTTCGATCGCTTATCAGTGGTGCCTTCCTACTGTCAGCAGGACAATCTTTCACAACAATAAACAGAAAAAGCCAATTTTATAATTTGGCCTAATCTATATTAGCAATGGAAATAGATTTTGTTTCTGGAATGAAAACATGCGTTAATTTCTATTGTCAATATCTTAAGTAATAGTCCTAGGTAAACTATATGACGAAAACTCTTGTTATTTTGTAGAATGCCAAAATACCGCAGATCAACTATAACGCGTCACATGTAAGCAAAATGGGACAAAGGCTAGATCATAATTTCATTTGTACCATTATATATGTTGCAGGTATTTACGAAAGAAGAAACTCTGTTTCAACATTTTCGAAAAACAATCGGCAGTTCATCGAAGAGAATGTGTTTCAGATTATAACTGAAACAAACAGATTAAAAAACCAAGACCTGTTGAGTGACATCGAATGTGCACTTATTTCAAGAAAGTCTTCTATTGTGAAGAAGGCTTCAAATAAAGCAACTGACATTGCACTCATTCTGAATTACAAAAATGAGACCAATTTAAATCTTTTCAGAGAATATTTTGGCGTTCGTTATTGGATTTTTGAAGCAATGAGAAATTGTGGAAGTAAGTGCTTCGGTTTCAATGTCAACGCAAATTCATTTAATTAAAATTGATTAATTCTTCTCATCATGTACTACGTATTGCCACGTCAAAGATCATGGATGTCTACTTTTCTCTTTCTTTTTATTCTTATTAGTTCAATGTTGTCTTTGATTCCTCAATCTTCTCTTAGTCTATCTTTGTTTGGTTCACTGTCAATTGCGCTTTGCAATGTTGCGCTTTGATCCTCGATTTTCCATGTTAATACCAGACTTTTCAATACGTTTGAGGATAATTAATAAAAACAGAATTTTGTATGAACTAGTCAGACATTCATCGTCTTCTGGCGATTGCGTCTCGGAATATACCTATCTCTTATAAAAATGGAGAGGCCAACCATAAGAGAAATGGAAGAACAGAGAGTAATGCTTAATTTATTTGAATTACTTTTTTAAAAGAAGCCAGATATGGTCTTCATATCTTACGGTTGTATCCACTGCCATTGATCATTGACAATTTTTTAAGCGTTGACCGTTTTGGTCCGTTTGGTTTTCCATAATTGCTTACATCGTCTCAGATCTTCTATATTTTCTTGCCTTCCGCTTTTTATCCTCCTTCCCTCCCTTCTTTCACTAACTGTTGTCTTCGTTTTCTTATTTCCTTATTTATTTATGTTAGTTGGAACTCATTTTCGTTATTCTTCGCAATCATCTCTTTTAACAGCCATCGATTTACTCAGATTTGTGACGAATTTGTGCCCAATATCTCTTTAAATTTAAAATTATAGAATTGTACATCGAATTACCTTTCTCTACATTGCTTTAAAACTTCACATTCAGAGTTGCAGTGCTTGTATAAGCAGTGTATAACGGTTCATCATTGACGTGTGAAATTTGTTTACTTTAGCTTCTGTCAGAGTTGAAATTAACAGCCAAAGTCCAATTGAAGACAAACAGATCACCCGCTTCTTCGAAGATTCTGGATCTGAAAGTCTGGGGTCAATAAAAGACAGAGATTTCGTTCGATGGATTTGGTGCAAATCATCAAATTCTAAAGAGTGGCAACAATCGAAATATCTTCGCCATCCTTTCTCTCACTTATTAGAAGAAAGTCCTCAACGTATAAATGAAATAAGGATAAACTTGGACATTGATCAACTGAAGAAGAAAGCAGTTGGTAAGTGCCATTGTCTAAGCTCACTCACTCGGTAAAACAAACTTACTTTTATCACAATTGTGGTTTCCACGAAGACTCAGCTGATTTTTCTGTTTCTTTTAATTAATTTATTGCTTCTTTTAATTTATTATAACTTCACATATATTTAAGAATAAGGCAATGACAAACGAATGTTAATAACGGTATCAATGTGATTTCTAAAGACTTCTGTGCCATTTTAATTCACTAATTACGTGTTCCTCATCACAAATGCTTTATCAGTTTAAAATATTGAGGTTCTAGTTTGTTCAATTTGCATGCCCGTCCACATTCTGAAGGATTTTGAAGCAAAACTAATAAAAACGTTTTCTGTTTCTCATCATCATCATCATCATCATCATCATCATCATCATCATCATCATCATCATCAAATAAAATCAGTGCGTTTGATGACAGCTGACAGTTCGCTGGATACGTCTTTGGCACGCAGGTTTTGATGGGGCCAAAGATTTCTTCCTTCGTGACGCAGTGTTCGCTGTGACCGCAGGTGATGCACTGGATCTTGTCTTCCTGGCCACGAGAATAGTCGGTCCTCGTCGGGTCCCAGATGCACTGGCATCCAGTGGGAGGGATTGTTCAAGGTCAATCTGTTCTTCAGCTTTCTTGATTTCGGTCCGTTCACGGCTGTACGGCACAATCTGTCTTCTACGACATCTTCATTGAGAACATTCTCCTCATTATCGACATCTGTTTTCTTGCCTGTACAGTCTTCGTCGGTGTGTGAGACGCTTTCGCTTCCATTGTCGTCGTGAAATTCGCCATCGCTCGTTCCCCTAGCGGCGTTTCTCGTTGAATTCAAGGCAGCCTTATCGCCGTACACGAACGCGTGACATTTCTTCGCCGACAGTAACTCGTTGACAAAGTCCTGGTCGTCTGGGGTCGAGCAGGACTCGCTGCGGTACCAGCGCCGTGTCTCCTTCAGCTCGCGCTTCAGCTCGCGCTTTCTCATCCGCCTGCTTGTTCTTCAGCGTCTGATGCATCTGACTCACACTCTGATTCACGACGAACATCGCCTTGTCGATCTGCTCGCAGAAGGACACGGATTTCTTGGAGCACGGCCGGAAGCGGACCGGACCGTCTTCGCAACCCTCGGACTCCGTGTCGCTGCATGTCACGGCACTGACGAGACGATCGAGACTGAATGACCACGGACTAAGATCGTCGCTGGACTCGGACATCGATCGCTGCTTCAGAATACCGTGCAGCTTTGGAGCTCTCTCGTGTAAGACAACGAATTCGCCAGGAACAACATCTACTAGTTCTTTCTCTTCGACCTTTGTATCCTTCGTAATTTTCTCATCTTCATAAGCCCATCCCGGAGGTGAAGCAGAGACCATATCCAAAGCATCCAGGTGTCTTTTTACGCCGACTACGTTCGTAAAATCTTTCACATCAAGATGCTGAAAGCTGGTTCCAATGAAGTATACGTGCCACGTTACTTGTGACTTTTCTGCCTTCGCAATCGTCAACACAACGTTCCTTTCGGAAACAACGATGTGACAACCGTTCTCCACAAACCGACATTTGTTGCCAAACTTCAGGCAGCACTGATAAGGCAACAGGGGCAATTCATTTTCCACTGATGTTACCATCCTCAGTAGGATTTCTTGGGAAGATCTGACAATCAGAGAGGCATCTTTGCCATTCAATTTTCTAACATCAAATATGAAGGTTACAGAAGCCTTGTCTTCGAAGCTTTCGTAGGCAGGAAGGGCATAACCTGAATCTTCAACCTTGGTGTAGGACAGATTGTCATTGTCTTCCACTGCCTTTAACAGATCAAGATCTGAAACATCAACGGAGTTCTCCAAAATTCTCTCAGCGAAAGGCATATTTTTTATTTCTGTTTCTTATTTTAACTTAATGCATTTTCGCGTTCTCTTAATATATTTCTATGTCGCTACGTTACTCGTTTTTTCTGCATTTTATATTAATTTAAATTTAGCTACTTTAATTTTTTTGCCATCGGTCATAGGTCTACTGGCGGTCCTCGGTCGCATAAATATCTGAAATTAGCTAAGTTGAATAACTGATTTTCATGTAATTAATAGGTTTAGTTGAATATGAAAATATCCTTAGGAAACTTCTCAATATCCCACATGATAATCGTAATTTATCGTTAAAATTCGATTTTGTGACCGCGATAGACTATCTCTGTGCGATTGCCTATCTGATTGGGCTACAGAATGATAGCCTACTAGGTAGTGCTGAATCCTCACATACAATAATAACGGGACGGTAGCGGTTAAGATTGTATAATAGTACTGTAAATGACGCAATTATAACAACAGTGCCTTTGTGCATTGCTGTCAAATGGCGAAAAGTGAAAAATGGACACGTGATTTAGTACAATAAACTAAAGAGCTAGAGACTTAAAATCTAACTTTGTAATAAGAAAAATCATGGTGAGTATGGTGTTGTACGCGTGTAAATAGGTAAGCGTTTAATGTTTGTGTTGCATAAAAACCATAGGAACGTTTTAGCGCTTTTATTTGTTGAGTAAAAACTCACTCATAGTGATTTCCTCGGCAATCATTCCTTCTTCATCATCAGAACTGTTTCCTGGATTAGAATTATTCGCTTTAAATCTTCTCCTTGGCAACGGTCCTCCCTGAAAATGAGAAAAAAGTGTCTGATTTATATGTTAATTTTAACGTTTTGAACATCTATAATTTTGCATAGACAATCCAGAGTTAATACTGAGATTGAATGCGCTGAGTTATGACCATTATTCGTCGTATGCAAATATATATAACTACTGGACTGTAAACCTTGCAGATTTCGCTCTTCGACTTTGCCCAAAAACATAGATCCTATTTACGAACTAAGACATTGAAATAATAATAAATAAATTATTGCTCAGATCACTCGAATATCTCTTTGTCATTCGTCTATTCTAATAAATATTCTTCTATTTAATCTTCTCGTGTCGCTATTACAAGGACTTTAGTCTGTTCAGAATGCTCCTCACGAGTCTGAGCGAAGTAAAATGTTGCGATTTGCCACTTTACATTGCATGTAAAATGTTAAATAACCAATTGACGTTTCTCTGTGATTTTAATGATTTTCGATAATTTGATTGCAGTTCTTCCTTATATATTCGACGAATCTTTAGAGAAAATCCATGAAGAAAGTGGAGCAGTTGGAGTGACTAAATTGAGAAATGAAATCTATTGCTTAAGCGAAGATGGAGAAATGACAGTCCTCAGTGACCGATATCCGTTTGTTCTTCTGCGAAAATTCCAATTGAAAGAGATCACAAGAGCAGAGGATATTGTCTCCTGTGAGAAAGAAAACGCTCTATACATTCTTGACATTCATTGGAACCCTCATGTCTGCGTATGGAAGATTCAGCAAAACTCGAAGACAAATCAAATCCAAATCAAGTGGTTGGAATTACCAGGTGACTTTCAGCCATTAACCCTATCTATGTCAAAGCGTGATCAGTTACTGATGGTCAGTCGGAAACCTTCGCCTAGTCTGAGAATTTATGAACCTGATGCTCAACTTCGTCTTTCAATTTCTCTTCATCCAAGCATTCAATGGCCTATTCATGCAGTGGAAACATCGACTGGAAAATTCGTCATTTTGCATCACCTAGAGAAAGAGTATGAGGAAAAAATGGAGTTGACGATAACGACTTTGAGTCGTGATGGAAAAACTATTGTTCGCAATTATCAACCTGAAAATAAGGAACAACGATTGAATGGTTTCGATTACAGTTACCTTAGCATCGATTCAAACGATCGAGTGTTTGTGGCTGATTTTCACAAATGTAGAGTGATTCTCTTGGATTCGAATCTTCAATGGAATCAAATTCTATTTCCTAAAAGTGAAGGGAAAGCTGAAGACATGAGAAAGAAAAGTCCTCTTTGTCCTCGCCGACTTTACTATGACGAAGGAAAAAAGCAACTCGTTGTTTCCGGACTTTTTGGAGTAGAAATTGTTTTCTTGAATAAGTTTTAGATAACCCAAGTACTTCGTTTGATTTATCAGCTGAAATAAAAGTCCTCATTTATTAACGTATTTTCTACTGCTTCAGTGGTTTTCACCAGGCTTACTTAGCCTCCTAAACCACTTAAAATCACATTATTATTATTATTATTATTATTATTATTATTATTATTATTATTATTATTATTATTGTCAAATATTTATGTATATTGCAATATTTTTGAAATCGAGTGTACGACGCAAAATAGAAATTCGAATTGAAATGAGGAAACTTAATGGTGAAATAACAAATTGATCAGACTAACATTGATTAATTAATAAAGTGTATGAGTCCAATGATCCTCGTTGTAAGTAAGTAAAATCTCGTTAATTTCTCAAGCGCTTTCAAAAGATGCACCGAAGTAGCTCCTTATTCCTATGCGCTCAGTCTCAAATGAAGTAGCTATAGCCAAAGATGGGTCATTCATGCCGGGTCATTTAATCAAAAGGGCGAGTGGGCAGGACGCTATAGCTATGGAGGAAATGATTTTATAAAGAGAAATGATTTTAGTTTAGAAAGAAAAACATGAGGAGATGTTGCAAGAAGGGGAGAAAATTGTGACTCAGAGTTTGTTATTTGACTTCAGTGTTCTCTCAGTTAACGGTAATTCTAACTAAATACCTAAAATAACTGAAAAATAACTGTCAATTAACTGAAACTTTAACTGCAACTGAAAAATGACAAATAACTTTAACTGTAACTCTAATAGAATAAAGTGAAGCAGTTAAGTAATAGAAAAATGTATACAAGTGAAAAATAATTTTATAAGTTTATTTGTGTTTGTTGAACAATTCTGTTGGGCTTCAATTGTTATGGCAAAACTTGCATGACTCAGAGAGGGCAATGTTCTTTTGGGCCAAGATTCAGAGCTATAGTACAGACCTCAAACAAACAGTGGTTGCTTGATTGGATGACCTTGGTTAAACGGCCTACATTCCATTGTCCACACCTGATAATACCAAGCTTTGGCCTGCATGTGCTTGTTTACTGTTTACCAGAGCATAGCGATGGGGGCAGGTGGGGGATTATGCTCCGGGCGCCGAGGTGAGGGGCACCAAAATGGGTTTTGGGGGTGAGTTAAACAGTTAAATACATAATAAATAAGAAGAAACAAGCTCGGCGACCTTTATTTTGCTCGGAATTGGTTATTGAAAGGAAAAATGCAGCAAGAAAACATGGATAACTATTCAAAGGCATAAGGAAATTGCAGCTGATTTTAGAATCAAGATAGAAATTGCGGGAAAAGAAGCAGCAGATGCAGTTTCGACTAAAGGTATTGAATTTCTGTAGTGTGAAATAGCTGCTTAATCAACATGATAGAGGCATAACCAAGTTTGAATTAATTATTTTTGCTTTACTTCACTAACCCATAACTAAGTAATGTATACACATTGATTTACATGTTGCTAATGTCACCAGGGAAAAAACTGTAACTGTAACTTGAAAAACATAACTGTAACTGAAACTGTAACTGAAAAGCCATAGCTTAAATAACACTAACTGTAACTGAAACTGAAAAAACATAACTGTAACTAAACTGTAACTGAAAAACCATAACTTAAATAACACTGTTTGACTTTGATGTAGACAGCGAAGGGATATTGGAATTGAGTTCCAAAGCTCAGGTGCCGCATATGAAAAAGCACGATTGCAAATTTTGAGAGATGATTGATTCAGAGGTCGAAGGAGAGTTACATGAGAAGAGTATCTAGTAGATCCAGGTTGTTGTGGAATTATCAGATTTCTTAGGTAGACTGGTTTTGATGTATGGAGTGAGTTATAAGTCATCGATATTATTTTATATTCAATGCGTTCTGTTATTTTGAGCCAGTGGAGAGATTTGAGTAATGGTGTAATGTGGCAAAATTTAGGCGATTTAGTTACTGTAGGAGCTAAGGCATTTTGAATCGATTGGAGTTTACATATGGAAGCCTTTGGAAGATTGTGAAACAGTGAGTTGCAGTAGTCTAACTTAGAGTGAATTATTGAAGTGGCAATAGTGGAAGCAGTTTTAATATCAAGGTAGGGACGAAGGCGACGTAGATCACGAATGTGTGCATAACAGGTTTTTGATAGTTGAGATATGTGAGCTTCAAAATTTAGGGAGGAGTCAAAAGTAAATCCAAGATTTTTTGCAGTTGAAACAGGGGTTATTATTGTATCTGGGGCTAAAATCAGTGTGGGATTTTCAATTTTTTTCAGTTGGTGTGGCAGTCCAAATAAGAGAAATTCTGTTTTGGAGGGATTGAGGGCAAGGAGATTAGCTGACATCCATGATGAGATTGACAAAAATGCTGATTCTAGTTCAGAGATTGATGCCTTAAAGGAAGATGGAGTAAACGAAAGAAATAATTCAGTGTCGTCTGCATAAAGTTGATGATTCAGTTTGAGAGAGTTGATTAAGGATGACAGTGTACGTTGTACAATGTACATTCCTTAGATAGCGTCTATTACTTCCTTTGAATTAGTTCCAAAGCGATCGCTCGGTGGCGCTTCGCATTAGCCAGAAGTTGAGGAATATGAACATAGAACTGGGCAACAACTACATTTCCAACATCATAACGAGCACTAGACGCGTGTTTCATCAGTAGGCCTATGGTTTATCCAATGGTCTTATCGTATCCCGTGCCAGTTGCCTGTACTTCGAATGGTACGCCTAATTTTACGGGGATTTCCAACTGTCTCATTGGAACACGTGACGCGCTGCGCACAAACTATGGGCAGCGAGAGCATTCATAAATCCCTACTTCAATGGACTTCACCCTACTCTCGGGCGTGAGATACTTCTCTACTATTATATCACAGACACTTTTGCGGCCCTCGGATAAAAACTTGTGCCCATCACTGTGTTAGCGAAATAAATGTGCTGCAACTTTGAAAATTTAACGTAGAAACTAATTACGTGAAGAGTTTAAACCGCAACAATTTTCCTAGAAATAATAAAAAAACTAATAAAATAGCATACCCTCTTATACTTTGCTAAAATTACTTTTATATAAGTTTAGAAACATAAGGTACACTCCATAGGTCCAGAGCCCGTGCGGAGAACCGAAGGGTTAGCCATTAGCGCCTTCAGTCTTACATAGCAACGGCTGAATGAGGGCATTTGCCACCCTTTCCTTCGCCGCCTTTCTTTCCACCGAGTTAACACCCGATGTACTCATTCACAGCTGAGTTGACTGGGGACGCTTGGGACAAAAACAACAGAAACCTGCAGTAATAATAATTCATATGGAATATATAAATTTTTGTCGAGAATATTCGTTAATATTCGCCAATTTCACAAATATTAAACTTAGTGTAGTTCGTTTTCTTTATGTTGATCGCTTAATATAGTAAAAAAATCCTACAATAGCCCCAGAAAATTTCAAAAAGCCACCCCTGATTTCATGGATAGGCCATGGATTTGCATACAATAAAAATTCATGATCAACACGGAATACGAAATATAGATTTTATGATTTTTAAAATCCTGATTGATTACGGACCATGGATTCTACCAAGAAAGATTGCTAGTACACTGCGCCAATCTCACGGACACCGATATAGAAATTTCCGTTCACTGATAACAAAGATGATGATGATGATGATAATGATGATGATGATGATGATGATGATGATGATGATGATGATGATGATGATGATGATGATGATGATGATGATGATGATGATGATGATGATGATGATGATGATATATGAATAGTGGCGCCATCTTTCGAATTAGTGGAAACTGCTTTTTAAAAAGAAATATCAAACAATAATTTTACGTTGCTTATAGGATTATCCTTCTTTTTCGTTTAGAGAAAACTTTTTAGTCGATCTATAAATGTAATGTTGAAATTGATTGAACGATAATTGTTAACGGAGATTATTCTTATAGTAATCTATAGAAATACACACCCTTTTAAAACTGTGTTAAAAAACATTTTATTTACTTTAATAAGAAATTACGCCGCTCTGCAGACGGTGAGGGCCAAGCTGGATCGCATTCAGTCGAAAGCCCTTGCTATCTGCACCTTTATAGTATATTATAATGACTTGATTGTTAATGAATGTCTCATCCATTTCATTCTTTTTTCGAAATAATAGATCTACACTATGTTACGTCGTTTTCTTATTTCCTTACTTATTTCGTGATTTTCTTTATTGTTCTATCAGCCATCTCATGTCGCAGGCATCCTCTTCCGATGAATTTGTGCTCCATTTCTCTATTAAACTTTAAAATTATAAAAATAATGTACTGTTCGAATTTAGTTTATCTAAATTGCTTTAAAATGCCTTGATTAAGGTTGCAGTGCTGTGCGCATTGGCTAATGTGTTAACAATGAAATATGAATTTTTTAAAAATTTAGCTTCTGTCAGAGTTGAGGCCTATATAGGACTTTAATTCATTGCCTTTGCTTAAATCGTACTAATACCTTATAAAGCACGGCGAGAGGGTTATCTCAATGAGAGAGGCCGCTCGAACGCAGGAAACTTCGACATAGCCATAAACACACACATTCACACGCATACACACACAAACAAACACACCCACACCGATATATTGGTAGCAGCGTTAGACTGCGAATATTAAACGTGGTTGTAGAGGAGCAATGGCAATCGATTAATGGTGAACTAGATTACTTAAATAGATTAATGGTGAAAGCCACCTGCATCGCTACTTGTCTAGTAACCAGACATCAGCGCCGGACTATAGCCTACACTCACTCGATCTAGTATGGGACTACCTTCACCTTTCGTAAATTAAAAATTAACCTTATATTTTGAGTTTTGCGAATATCGAAAGATAATCGCGACAAATTTATTATTTATTATTTATTGGATGTGTATTGTATGCTGATGATATCTTATTGGTGCCACACTCTATATCCGGCATGCAGCACATGCTTGACATTTGCACCAATGACTTTGTGGATCTGGACTTGAAATTTAATGTGAAGAAATCTATGGTCATGAGGATTGGGACACGTTGCAATATCGCATGTGCTGTATTGGTCCTGGATGGTGTTGCCTTGCCATTTGTGGAGGAAATTAGGTATCTTGGAGTGACACTGAAAAAGGGCAGGCAATTCTGGTCATCTATTTCGGAAGTTAAATTAAATTTGTTCCCACGTTTAACTGTTTATATAGTCGCAACAGAGCTGCCGCGTCTGAATTGATATGCGTTAACCTTGTAAAGAGTAAGTAAGTAAGTAAAATCTCGTTAATTTCTAAAGCGCTTTCAAAAGATGCACCGAAGTAGCTCCTTATTCCTATGCGCTCAAAGAGCTATTGTCTACCTATTGTATTGCATGACATGGAAGCCACGTGTCCAAACAGAAGCACTCTTAATGCTCTTGACAGATTGATTCAAGTTGTTGTGTGTAAAATTTTTAAAACAAGTGAGGCAGATAATGCTTATTATATCAGAGCTTTGACGGGTTTGGAAAGTGTACATGTTACTGTAAAAAAAGCGACAAGCATCCCTTGTCAATAAATATGCGAAGAAGCCACTGTGCTTTGCTGAGTGCATTACTAGAATTTGTCTGAGGGCAGAGGCTGGCTGGATGGGCAGTGCTAGTGGCTGTACTGTGTAAAGTGTTTGTGCTTAGTTTATTAGTTTATTATTATTAGTTTTATTTTATTTAGTTTCTGTTCGGTTGGTTTGTGTTGTTCCTTGTTTGTGTGCTGTTTTTGATGCTGTGCTTGTCACGAATAAAGATTATTATAAATTTAATATAAAAAATCTACTGAAAAATGTTGAGGATGAGGTTTTCTTTTCTTGTCAGTCTTTTCCGGCAAGGTTTATTGACATTTAGTGGGCAAGAACACTAATAAGAATTACCTTCTTTTCTCATTTCTTTTTTCCTTTTTAGCTTTGGTCCGCCATTTTCCAGTCCTGCACTTTCCACCCCTGACATCTGGTCCGCCATATTCCAGTCCTGCATTTTCCGCTCCTGAAATTTCGTCCGTCATTTTCCAGTCCGGCATTTTTAGGTCCTGCATTTTCAGCGCTCCCGGGCCGTCGAGAGAAAATACGGGCGGGGGACAAATATTGATTCCGGGCCTCTTGTTTAAACACAAAATTCCAATGTCCTGTATGAAACCATTTAATCCAACTTACAATCAAAACAACATAAATTTAGTTTATTTGCTTTTATTAAAGCCAGTGAAATGAATGTTTTATTTGATTGATTATTAGTAAATAGTAATAACATTTGGTTGACCTTTTCATTTGTAAAGGGAAAGTGTTTAGCTGTTATTCGCCAGATGGCGCAATTTCGCGCAAGAGATAGGTGCCTCTGTTTGTTTCTGTTATCAGAGACCAGAAATCTGTTTTAAAACAGCACTAAACAGGTTATACAGCCTTGAGTTAGACAGAAATCAACGATGTCAAAAGGTGAAGTTAAATATATTTCAGATAGTAAATTAATGTAGTGTAGAAACCCTACAGTATTATAGGTGGTTATGCCCCACAAAATATAAGATCGCGGCGCGTGGAAGAGAGAGAGGCCCGGAAGAGTGTCCGATACCAGAAAGGTACACGGTACAGGGGTACAAGAAGCACAGAAGGTACACAGTACACGAGAAGAGTTAAGGTACCAGGTAGAGGATGCTTGAGGATAGAAAGGTACACGGTACACGAGGGTCAGCTAAAGAAGGTACACCGGCAAACGGGCACACGGAAAAGATTAAGGTCCGCGGTACATGATTAGCATCAATATGGAACACGATCTTTCGTCGCCGCATGACATTATTCGGACACGTTGCACGGCTGGACGTCAACACTCCAGCACATGGAGCCCTTGTCTGCGCCATAGCACGTCGTAACGAACGTCATCTCCCCCGCAAACTGGAAACGGCTCCCTGGGAGACCGCGATGTTCTTGAATCCAGCAGATTGAAGATGGATTCTCCTCCGCTATAGCGCGAATGGAAAACATTGCACTAGGACGTGGACACTCCACTAGTGGTAGATAGGCGCAACGGACCTCCGCTGTTCAAGCGACTCGATGATGATGATGATGATGATTATGATGATGATGATGATGATGATGATGATGATGATGATGATGATGATGATGATGATGATGTACATGAAGGGAGGAGAGAGATAGTCAGCCCTAGAGTATAAAAACTATGCTACGAAGCTAGGTAGAACGACCTTGTGTCTAAGTGAGATTAAACCCTATGTAGCCAGTCGGGCCACAGGCATTTTGGAAAAGTTTATAAGTAAGTTAGACGGAGAGTAGAGAAGTCCTTAGCCCTGTTCGCAACAATATTAACATCAAAACCATTTTTCTCATGAACTGCAATCTGCTTCGAAACTGTCGAGTATCCCACAGCGCTAAGCAGGATAAACAGCCCTCAGTTAGACAGAAATCAAAGATTTCAACACGAGAATTGTGACAAAGATTTTCAAAACAATCCCGGGAGAAAACGAAATGATGATTTTGTAATTCGTGAAACAATAACAAATGAATTGAAAGAATGCTCCATTAATTACAATCCACAACCACGCCTATATTAAGGACCTCGGTTGATTTATACACATAAAAGAAATTCTGCATAACTGCTAAATAACTCCGTCATAACCGGTGGCAAACCCTGATTGAGAAAGATGAACCAAAAACACACACACAACTACACACAGACACTCATCGTCTGTGATTTGGACGCGGTTGTAAACAAACATAACACAAACACACACACACACACATAACCGCTTAGTCAACTTCGATCATTTTTGATTAATTGAACTATGAATGACGTAAAATGCGAAGACTGTGTGATTTCTGGTCGCATGTTTGATGCAAATCATGTCTCTGTTGATGTTCAAGTTTAATATCTATCATTCCCAACATTTTACATATCGTTTATTAGGCTATAGTCTAACGGCCCAGAGGGTCGCTATCGTATACAAGGGCAGGATATGACCGAATTACAAAGACATAACTGTCTTCGTGTTCATCAATTAATCATTTCTCTCCGTCTGAAAATATTTCCATCTTATTTTGTCTTCGCTCACCACCTCCTCACATCCTCCGTCTCACGATAGCTACTCTTTCTATGGTATTAATAAAATCGACATGACCACGTTTCTCGAAAACATCAATGCAA
The DNA here is from genome assembly GCA_018105865.1 of Metaphire vulgaris. NCBI lineage: Eukaryota > Metazoa > Annelida > Clitellata > Crassiclitellata > Megascolecidae > Metaphire > Metaphire vulgaris. The sequence goes on from CM030835.1 coordinate 20,465,666, forward strand.
CCATTACCCCCTCCAGCCACCTAGACAGTCAGTGAACTATGAATGCAATTCTGCATACACGATCTATTTTAAAAAAGACGCTCCTATTATCACAATGCCGCCGTCAGTTGTTTAATTTATACGCAAGAGTAAATTCTAAGAGCGCAAGTTCTTTTTGGTTCAAGTCACTTTTGAGCATACTTCACCAACGGCGCATAAAATCTGTAGGCTAAAGGTACTGGTGTTTAAGACTACAGGTCTAGAGTTGCATTGACTACAAGTCAGCTAAAGTGTAGGCAATGTATCCCTTCTGAACTATGATCCTGTCTGCAGCATAAAGGACGTACTTTTAAAACAGGTGAGTTATCAATTCTGTTTTTAGATTGGCAGCAGCTCTATAATTTGCATGTCCATATCATCTACAGTATAGGTCTTCTTCTAAATTCATCTATTATTGCCTCTTGCATCCGCAGCCTTTTGTGATGTTTACATTTCTTATTCGCTATGGTCTGCTATATTTAGCTCGCTGGTGTGGCATGACATAGGTCTAAATGTCTCAAATGCCTGCGCGATGGAAAGAGGGGTCCCAAGAGATCCCAATGGAGTCCTCCGGGTCTGTGCGCTGAAAACGGTCCAGCGAGGTGTCTGTTGCTGTAATTGGACCTTTCGATTATATTTCGCATTCAGCGTGGTTCAATGAAAGACTTAGCTCGATGACTGCGACATGCTTGCGACGTTGTTTGCGTCAGAGTTGTCCATGGGTTGGGTTAACCCATGGTTTGGGTTGGGTTGGGTTTGGGTCAAGATTTTTGAGAAATTAATGGGTTGGGTTGGGTTGGATTTCGTGAATCTATACATTTTAGCCTTGTCTGCACCTGTTAACCACGTGGTCTGTTTTGGCCTACTAATAATATCCATAGATTCTTGTATTATTCCATATTGACTGCTAATGTTGCCTTGTACGTTAGTCTACAGTAGATTCCATAATTCAGTAGTCTGTAACAACTAGACCATGACAATTCAGATCGATTATATCATGTGGACTGATAAACAGAGACGGCTGTTGTTTACTTGTCTGGCATTAAAACCGGTCACAACTAGTTGGCAATAGGCTAGATAAAAAGATATTTTCAGGTTGTTCGAAGTTCGAATTCAGTAAGCACGCGAAAATGGCAAGCGATGTCGAGTGTCATATGAGAGGTAAGATTTTTAAGACTAGGTCGAACGACTGCCGTCATAATCTTCGCCTGAAATTCCATCTTGGGTTGGATCTGCCAAGTTTGGCGGTGGATTATAGGACCTATTCACGGAAGAACGCATCACATGTTACCGGCGATGGGCAGTGATGGGCAACTAGTTAACTAATTAGTTACTAACTAAAAGTTTAACTAATTTTTAATTATCTTCATAGTTTTATTAAATATAAATAGTTTAGTTAAAATGCTAGTTTAACTGAAAAATTGTGGCGTCCCGAATTCTCAATAACAGTCCCTTTTAAATCTATTCTTTTCTGGGTCACTTTTTTCCAAACAAACTTGACAAACTTGTGTTCCTGCAGTCTAGACTAAGATTTAAATATTAAATAGACAATAATTAATGATTTCAATGGTTCATTGACTGATATGTCCATGTTGCGAGCAGGGTATAATCTAGGCCGTTTCCGGAAGGGAAATTGCCATTTCTCCCAGAAATTTCAAATCCCCCCGGAAATTTTGGCATATTCCAAGTAACTACATGAACTAACAGCAGCCCCATAGCAGAATTTCACCCCAGCTTTCTCAGTTTCCTTCCACCCCCCGGCTTTTCAGTTTCCCCCGGGAGTCCAGAAGTCTAGATTAAACACTGATTGCGAGCATCGTCTATGTTTTCATGAACACACACCTGATACCTGAGAAATAGTTGTAAAATTAGTTGCAAAAAGTTTAACTATATTTTTTAGCTTAGTTAACTATTTTAGAAAGTTAGTTTGCAACTAAAAGTTTAACTACTTATTTCTAGTTTAACTTTAGTTATAGTTTAAATAATGTTTTTTATTTATTTGCCCATCACTGGCGATGGGTTATGTTGCCTACTCATGGAAGATCACATTATTTCGTAACGTGCTTCTTTGACCAGTCTATGTTACGGCACTATGGAAGTTGTTTCAAATACATACATACATACATACATGAATACATTGAAATAAATGCATCACATCACGGCGACGCTGGCATTAATACAATCATTGTTTCTCAATTATGAGAATGATGAATTTCCGGTGTGTTGCAATAACAACTCGATATAAACGAATAACTATTGATGTGCTTGAATGTATGTATGTTTTTAAACTTGCGATTGTACTTTCACGTTGTTGTATCGATGGGTTGGGTTGGGTTTGGGTCAACAAACATGAATTTTGTTTGGGTTGGGATGGGTTGGTTTGGAAAGTTGGTGGGTTGGGTTAGGTTTGGGTTGAGAAAACCGACCCATGGACAACTCTGGTTTGCGTCCCCACCCAGAGCGATGTTATCGAGGTACCCCAAAATGAGAGTGGCTGCCAGTTTTCTGAGAATGGGCTGGAGTGGTAAGCGAAAATGTAGAGGGCCAAATGAATCACCTTGCTGGCTATCCATTTGAGAGGTCAGAAGAAATCCGCCAAATTTTAGGAGACTGGGGCTACCATAGGACAAGCAACCGTAGGCTGAAAGTTCCGACAGGATGTCCGCTATTGCGGTGAGTATTCTGTCTTTGCATGCTGTTAATTAAAAGCATTGCTGAAGTCCAGTTTTACGATAATGTTGTTATCTGGCATTGCATCCATGAAACGTCTGATTGACTGTATTGGCGCTTCACAACCCTACCTCTACCTGCAAATGGGCCAGTTTGCAGCACATTTGGAAGCTAAGTGCCGCCAAAATAACCTATCGCGATTGGACGCAATCCTCCCGCTTTTTGAAGGCCGGAAGAGTTTAACCAAAGAGGATACGATGCACCTCGGCGGGACATATGTGCCCGAAAGGAAAAGATTGGCCAGGCCCGTTATAGCTGTCGTTCTCGGGACAGGCAATGAGCTCGTCCACAGTTTGTGACCTTAATACACCTGCACCTCCGGATGAACCAGCGGGAAAGGAGCGAATTCTGCTCCTGGCGTCCTCTTCAGAGATTCCATGGGCTGGGTTAACCCATGGGTTTGGTTGGGTTGGATTGGGTTGGTTGGGTCAGACCTTTCCATATTAATGGTGGGTTGGCTTGGGTCAGAAAATAAGCCATGGTTTAGAAACTGTGATGTATTACAGTGGGTTGGGTTGAGTCAAGTAAACCTATTATCGGCATGGGTTGGGTTGGGTTGGAGATTTGATGGGTTGGGTTGGATTGGGTTCTAAAAATGGATCCATGGACATTTCTGGAGGAGATTGCAATCACTGACCGGTGGCATGTGAGCAGGATTTTCCGGTAGTCAGCAGCTACCGGAACGTCTGAGGGCCAGGAGTAACCGGTTCCCCGCCAGACTTTAGGATCCTGACTGCAGCCCTTATGTTCCCGCCCTCTAGCTTGGATGACACTGAGGCCAGCATCTGATCTCTGCTTTTTCTATATGCGGCTTTGATCGAAGGAGTTTGTCTGGCATCTGAAAGAAACTGGAAGCTCTCGCATAGCAATAGTCTGTCCATCTTTGCTGACTATTTCCTTTCCATTAGTAATTTGTCTTTTTTGTCTTTGATGGCCATTTGTTTTGAGTTCCATTTTCTATTTATGTGCCGGATTAGCTTGTACGCTTTTCTTGTTTTAAACTCATCATACTGTAACACTTTTGGACACTTTCATTGATCTTCAAGACAACATTTATTTTTGTCTGTTATTGCAGCCTTCTTTATTTCTTGACATTTTAATCTATACCCCCTTTCAGCTGTATCAGATAAATCACGTCTAATCTTTAGGGCCCTCTCCTCGACCACGAGCTTGAGTGTGGCTTCTGTGATCCATTTCTTAATTGATTTTCTCCTTTTATGGTACTGTTTCTTCAAAAGCTTATCGGATCACTCCTACTATCCTGTCGGCTCTCTTGTCGATATCTTGCTCTTCCATCTGGTTCCATGGTGCATTTCTGATCTTAAATCCCGGTCTTTATGAGAAGGATTGCTCAATGTCTTTTCTGCTAACTTATTGATGTTTCTCGATGTTAGGAATGGTCTTCTTATTCGTCTTTTCACTTTCATTTTGATGTTTGTAAGCACGAGGCTGTGGTCTGCACAACTGGACTGCAGTGTTCCATCTTCTAGGCATTAGGATCATGTCTATCATTTTCTTAATACTCCCGTCTCCAGATCTCCATGTCCACTTTCTGCAGTTCCTCTGTTGAAACTTGGTGTTGCAAATGACCATCTCGTGCTGTAGAGAGAACTCCAGTAATTTCCCCCTTCTTAATTTTGTTCCTCGATTTCATATTTTCCCATCATCCTTTCCCATCCAGTTCTATATGTGCGAATTTTTGCATTCCAGTCTCCTCCAATGATCATTACATCTCTTTCGGTATCTCACTATCAAGTCTGTATACATCTGAACGATGGATATGTTAAATGGTCTTGCTTCAAATCTCGCTACGATGATTCTTGAATTCACAGGTTTGTATCCTATCAGGGTTTGTCTCGCTCTTTTTCTGAGAAGAAATCCCACCCTGTCTTATGTTTCTTTTCATTTCTGGGCCATATTACCTCTTTACCTCCTACCTCTCCAGATTAGATGTTTTGTCCATTTCACCTCCGATATTTCTAAAACATCACACCTGCATTTTTGTATATCCGTTCTCAGTAGCTCCAATTGCCGGCGCCCATAATGTGCGTACATTCTATGTACCGATCGAAAATATATCTGATGTTGGCTTAAGCCTTTCGATGACCGTCTTTCGATCCAACCCCGTTTCGCTGCCCGAGTGTAATGGTGGCTGACTCGAGCCGGGGCCGGGGTTGGAGTGGGGCCTAGGGAGGTGCATTTTGAAGTCACCGTAGTGGAGTCGCCTAACTACCCTGCATACAGCACAGGCCGCTTCTGCGATAGTTGTCTAGGCCCCGACTCCACCAGAGCGTAACCGCATAAACACTGGAGAGCAAAAGAATTGCATTTTACTTGATTAAATATTAGTCAAACATTTGAGACAAGATGAAAAACAGAAAAGAGAAACACAGGCGAGTGAAAGACAAACTACTGTGCAAGAAATGACCGACAGACTCTATGAAAAAGAAGCAAAAGTCCGCTTTCAAATCAACTGCGAAAACACGAAAGAAATGACGGTGCATGCGTTCATGTTTCCAAAACGTGTGTCTTGATTCAATTTCTTTATTAGCATTAGTCATCTACGTCATTAAACCCATCTTTTGTTGTTTAGCTCTTCATTAAATTACAATAGCTTTTCTACTAATTTATCTTGCAAATTCAATATTTTGCAGTTGGATTGCTTCTCTAGTAACATGGATGAGTTGGAAAATCTTTTGCACAACACCCGAGTGTTCCTGGAAGAAATCATCGACTTGGACTTCGGCTTGATTGACAAACTGCGCTCAAAAGGTATTCTTAGCATAAGAGAAGTTCAAGATATCAAAGCCAAAGATACATTCATCAGAAGAAACTCACTGCTATTAGATACAATTTTAACGAATAAAAAGATTTCTGAATTGTGTGAAGCACTGAAAGACACAGGACAACAGCATATTGTCAACTATCTCAACGAATGTGGAGGTAAAATTCTATAATGCATAAAAGTTAAAGATACAAGATTCATTGGTAATTAATTGATGCTGCGAACTGCTGGCTAATCTGCTAATGGCTGCTTCCATGGAGCATACAGCTACATCGATGAGACTGGTCGGTATGGACATGATTGCTTCGTCGATTTCTCTCTGAAAGTCTCAGCATTCCATCTCTTTAGATAAAAATCGTCGTCTCTTATGACTACTTAGAAATGAATCGATATCACGGTTGTTAACATCCAATCCAATCCAATTATAGTTTGTTATTTTAAAATCAGTGCATATTAATGCATCACTTTAGATCTAATGAGATAGAGAGGTGATGGCTTTTTGGAATTGAAATAAAATAGGCATGGCGGCTAAAGGACGGGTGGCACTAATTCGATAGGTCCTAGTGTCAATCCGTCGTATCCACATCCGTTGGCATTCGTGTCCCATTAGCTTGACTGATGATGAAGCGAAAATGATGGAAGAAATTAAAAACGCTGAATGGATATCGTTCAGTCCTTCCCAAAACATCCTTTCTTCAATCTGATATATCACTGCAGCCGTATTGGGTATTAAGCATTGCGCGCCCATTGTCACATAAGCTGAAGCCCCACCAGGACTTTCCCGTGGATGACCTACAGAAGGTCGAAAACCTTATGTCATGTACGGTTGGAATCGCCTCTCTTCATCGGCCTTATATAATAGGGTTTGCCGTGTGCAATGACTACTTTCGACTGGGCGAAACTGCAACACGCCCAGAAATCTGATAGCAAAATGATGACATAATAAAGACGATAGAATACCTACCACGGAATGTTGTTTTCTTGCTTGCTTTTTAAAATATTAGTCATATGAACAGATGAAAGAAGACTATCATTTGCAAAAATTATGAACAGTTCGGCATTTTGTTTGCAGAACGAAACCCACAATTCGACGAAGATTGGCCTTTGACGCAGAGGGAGCTCTCAATACTAGATAGTAATCATGAAGCACTCGTTGATATTCTCGATACTTGTGACCTAATTTGTCGTCTCTATTCAGATGGAGTCATAAACAGACGACATTTTGAATTCATCTCAATCAGATCTACGTCTTATGAGAAAAGCGAAGCTCTGTTGGAAATCCTCAGGAGATGCAGTCTGCGCTCCTATGGGCAGACAATCAAATGTGTTCGAGAGTCAAATCAAAGTCACATTGCAGAGCTCTTGGAAACAGGAGGAGGTAACTGCCACTTTTGTTATATATGCAGGGTGTATCAGAAAAAAACTTCAGTAGAAAAACTGATTTTTTAAAATTCCTAAATATATTTCTATCAAATTTACAATATGTGTACAATACATATTTCCTCACCTTTCTTTATATTTTCATATAATTTGCATGTAATTTCTCCATATTGTGAGATATCAAAATCAAACTTCGATTCTTACGAATTAACAGACAATTTTTGATTGTTCAAAAATTTCAACTTAAAAACACAATTGTTCAAGATGATCATCAGGCGTAATTTGTGAATGATTATTTTTTAATTAATACAATATTAAAAATGCCCTCCTTCAACTTCAACACACTCGATGGGTCTTTTCCGAAAACCCAAAACAGATTCTTTTTTATGGTTTCATGTGACAGGTTGTTCCAGATTCTCTGCAAAGCCACTTTCAGTTCGGTTATGTTATGCGTCATTGGATTCAGCACAATAAACCGTTCCAGCATGGCTCCCCAAACATGATAGTCGAGGAGATTGAAGTATGGACTGTTTGGTGGCCAACATTTTCTGACATTGAAGTCAGTGCTGTTCTCACAAAGCCATTTTTGTGTGACTTTCGCTCTGTGACCCGGTGCGCCATCTTCCTGAAATACGACGTCGTTACCCAGTAGTTAAGAAGGTTGAGCGTAGTAGCGACACCTGTGGAGATAGCTTGAGAGTACAGAAGGCCACAGAGCTTGAGTAGGCCAATAGAAGGACCTGTAGCAGGAAGAGAAAGATAAGTACCCTTGAGCTAGTCAAGTTCTTGGTCGAAAAGCCAAAGGGTGGACATGTGCTCGGGCGTACCCGAGCGTTGGAATGGCAAAGATTCATTCTGGAGATTAAAAGGCCGCAGGTACCTTAGCCCCGGTTCGCCACACTACAGTAAGATAATATGCTTTAATGACAGATTCAATCTTTTTTTTAAAAATGCAATGCGAACGAATAGGAGACTTAATAAAGCAAGAAAGAAAAACTGACAATGAATATGGTTCAGATTTCAATATTGACCACCAATGTTCTCTCGGTTAAGAAATGTTGAAATCATTCTTTCAATTATCCTGGAATCTTCCAGATGAACACCTGACAGTGACGATCGTCTGGTCACAATCTTCGGCTTCCCATAGGCTGTGGTTCAATCTACTTTAGCGTCAGACTAACACTCGTGGCGTGAAGTTTGCTTAGAGGCGGAGAATGGTTTTGACAGCATACAACCAAAACATTTTCCTATTAACCATTAAGCGCTTGCTTCTAATCAAATCTAATCTCCCTCTTATTACATAAGGTGCACGAGAAATTGCAAAGAAACCAAAACCTTGTTGACCAGTGTTACCAACGCAATGATGATGAAATGATGACGAGAGACGTATTTTGCTCCAATTTAGTTTTGTAATGTTCATCAATGAAAGCCATTATCGGGTAGCAAAAGCTTCAAGGGATTCAGAATTCTGTGGTCCGGGCCATTACAAAAACTCGTAAGCATGATCACATTAAACATTCCATCAAAAAGGTCATCCTGATGGTCTTCAATTACATCGTTGAAGCGATAGCTGATGGGAACCTGGCCCTGCTTTGTATTTTCGATATCTCCGCGGTGCGCATCCTTATGCTGGAAGGGCTCTACGGTATGTCTGTATGGCGGCTCGTCCGCTGGGGGTGCCTCAAGGATTGGTCCTCGATCTGTTTTATTTTTGCTCTAAGTAGCGTACGTCGGAAGAATTTACACACGCCGATGGGAACGACGCGCAGATGTACTCGTCTTGTCCACCTCGAGAGATGGACGAACTGCGTATGCGCTTCCAAGACTGTATGCAGAAGATAATGCGCAATCTAGGAAAGACCGAGCTTCTGTGGTCTAGCACCCCTAGGATGAATCATCTGCTTACTCGCACTTCGTTCCTGATCGGAAATGCGGTTGTTGTCCCAGCCATGAAAGTGCGTCTACTTGGTGTCCTCGGCGCCTCGTTGTCCTTCACTTGGCATCTCAACAATGTGTACTACCTCCAGTTTCGAAATATCATGAAGATTCTATTCTGAGTCTGTATTTGTTCGCAGATGAACTGGTGCTGAATGTCGAATATTCAGCATAACGTTTTCCTCTTTCGAAGTCTTCCAAATCAATTCTCAGTCGGTATCTTGATGGATGCTTGGATGTGTGGATGGATGGATGTATGTATGGATGGATGGATGGATGGATGGATGGATGGGTGGATGGATGGATGAGTGGATGATTATCATACTTACGTTTTGCATGACAGTATCATAGGGTTAGTGTTCGGTTATGGGTTTTGACGAGCATAATGAGTATCTAACTTACGCTTTGCAATCCAGTATCCTAGGGTTAGTGTTACGATCTTCTGCTCTTCTTATCGCATGCTCGATAGTGAGTCCTGTCCACTCTTTGATGTTGTCTTCCTACTTTTTTCTTGGCCTGCCTCTTTTTCGTGATCCAGGCATTGTGCCCTGCATTATGTCCTTCTCCAGACATTCCTGCTTTGTTCGCATAATATGTCCCCAGTATTTCAGTTTTATTTTCTTTACTGTTTCCAGTAGGGTTCTTTGAACTCCTGCTTTATCCATTACCCATTCATTCGTCTTCTTTGCTTTCCAGGAAACTCTCATTATTTGTCTTAAACCTTTCATTTCGAATGCCTGTATGCGCCGTTCATCTTCCTTCATTATTGTCTAGCTTTCACAGCCATATGTGGCGACCGGCCACACCATTGATCTCAGTAGGCTAACCGGACTTTTGTGCTCACAGGAATGTTGTGACTTTTCCATATTTTGTTTAATGATGTTCCCGCTCCACGTCCTTTATTCAATCTGCTTCTTATGTCGGCTTTGCTTGAAGTGTCGTCTGATACGATGGACCCTAAATACGGGAAGGTGTTGACCTGTTCCAATACTGTACTCTGAATTTTGATGTTGCAGCTCTTGTCTTTTGTTGCCATTACCTTGGTTTTATCAATATTAATCATCATATTGTATTTTTTCCTATTTTATCCACCCTAGATACCAAATCTTGTAGTTCTTTGTTTGAGCCACCGAATAGTATGATATCGTCTGCGTATCTTAAGTTTGAAATCTTCTTTCCTCCTATTCTAATGCCCCCCGTGAAACCGTCCAGTGCTTCTCTCATTACCTTTTCTGCCATGATGTTAAACAGATACGGCGATATAACACAGCCCTGTCTTACTCCTTTCTTTATTTCTAGCCAATTTGACAGTGTCCCGGCCACCTTGACTTTTGCTTTCTGTTTGTTATACAATTTGATCAAAATTAAATTTCTATTAGATGCGGTGGATATCCCATCTCTATCATGCTTAACCACAGTTCCTCGTGTTTTACTGAGTCAAATGCTTTCTTGAAATCCACAAAACACATGTAGACTGGTACCTGTTGTTCGTTTGTTTTTTCTAGAAGTACACTGAGATTTGTTATTTGGTCGCGTGTGCCTCTCCCTTTACGGAATCCTGCTTGTTCTATAGCCATCTCACTTTCTGTTTTTGCTCGTATTCTTTCGAGTATGATTCTCAGAATTATCTTACTTGCCTGCGACACCAATGCAATTGGTCTATAGTTACTGCAGTTTCTACGGTCTCCCTTTTTTGGTAGTGGGAGGAAGTAAGAGTGTGTCCAGTCTTCAGGCCACTCGCCACTTTCCCACAATGCTGTGCAAATCTCATGCATTCTGTTGATCACTGCCTCTCCTTCTTCCTTAATTAAGCAATTCAATTGGTATTCCATCCGGTCCTGGCGCCTTATTGTTTGCTGTATCCTTCATTGCTCTCACTATTTCAGATCTAAGTGGTGGCGGTTCTCTTGGTGTGTCATGAACAGTATGTTTGATTTTCGTTATGCTGTCTTTTTCATCATCATCATAAACTTCTTCACAGTACTTTTTACTCAGTACAGTAATCGCTCTGCAATTTTGTCTGTTTCGTTGTCCGATGATAAGATGCCATTGTAGTTTGGACTAAACTTTCTTGTACTGGACCGAGTTATTTGGAAAAAAACTTGCGCGTGTTTCCTTTCTTTTGTGATTCTTCTACCTCCTCGCATATTTCCTCTAGTTGTTTTACTTTGTCTTGCCTTAGTTTCCTTTGTACTTCTCCTTTTAGTTTTTTGTACTGGTCATTATCTTTATTCTTCACCTCTCCTTTTTCCGCTATTAGCTTTTGTGTTTCCTCTGTTACACATTCTTTTGATCTTTTGTTCTTTATGAATCCAATTGTGTCTTCTGCCGTTTCCGTCACTATTGCTTTAAGTTCTTGCCAAAGAGACTCAGGTATTTTCTCTTCTTGTATCTTATTTAATGCCTCGAACCTGTTGTTAGCCTCTGCTGCGTATTCCACCCCCTTTCCCCCCTTTAGCTCGTCCACATTCAGTCTTCTCGTTATAATTGGTCTCTGTTGTCTCTTTAGTTTGATCTTCATCGAGGCTACCAGTAGCTGATGATCAGTGTCACAATGTGCACCTGGATAAGTAGTGCAGTCTATGAAATGGTTTTTCCTTTTTTTAGGAGCAATTATATAATCTATCTGGTTCCTATGGATTTTGTCTGGTGCTACCCATGTGTATATTCTTCTTGGGTGTTTCTTAAAGTGAGTATTGATAACTGCTAGTTCTTCATCTTCACAAAAGTTAACGAGCCTCTCCCCCGCTTCGTTCCTCTCCCCTAGACCATATCTTCCTATTGTCTTCTCTTTGTCTTAGTTTTTGCCAACCTTCGCATTAAAATTACCCATGACCACTAGGTAACTTTTTTTGATGTCTTTTTTATTACATGCTGCATTTCTTCGTAGAAGGTTGCAATTTTCTTTTCCTCGGCCGTGGCTGTTGGTGAGTATATCTGTATTGTTGTGATGTTTTGTGGCTTTGCCTGTAACCTAACAGACTTTATTTTGTCACTGACGGTCTCATATCCCACTATGCAGTCTGCCACTTCCTTCAGTATCCATATTGCTACTCCCTTTGCCCTTGTTTGTCACCTCCAGAATACACTATTGGGTTTCCAATTGATGTGGTGAAGTGCCCTTGTCCTTCCCACCTTACTTCCACTAAACCACATAAGTTCACTTTCATCTTTAACATTTCTCTCTCCAACATATGTACTTTACCCAACTGTAGCAGGATTCTCACGTTCCACGTCCCAAGCCTCATCTGTTTCCTCAGTTGTATTGCCTTTTTGTCCTTGGTGTCCTCGGAGTTTTTTCTTCCAATAGTCAACTTATCACCTCTGCCTTGGTTGCCCGACAGGAGGCGCGGACCTTTTTCGACCGGGCGACGTCCGAGCCGGCATGTGATACTCTTCTTTTCCATGTCCATAATGCTGTGTGGGATGATAAAGTGGTGGTTTCCCATTGCCTTCCACTTCACAGTGAGAGGACCCTTCTAACCATACGAGTGATATGACTGTTGGATCCCTTCTGTGTGTCTATCCAGCCGCTGTTGCTTGTATGCGATCGTCCGCCTGGATATCCATGAAGACTCGCTGCTGCCCAGTCCGCGTTGGCCAGCTGGTTTCAGAGTTCCTGTTGGGCCTGTCCACCTCGCGTAACGCCCTAGGTGGTTCTTGGGTCCGAAGACTTTCATCACTGGTGGCATAGCCCAACAGGCAATCTCCTACTCCCAGCTGTTCACCCCTCCACCACGGTGAGGTGCGGGTCGGACATTGGAGGGGTTAGAAAGATAGGTAGATAGATTCGATTGCTTGCTTTTGTAGCTCTCGTGCCATTTCACGCAACACTGGAGAGCGACAACTTAGACGAAAAAGAAACTCAAATCGTCAACGCAATGACAGATTTGCTTGTGCAAGAGAATGTATCACAAGAACAATCAAGCCGTCTTCTGGCTGCAACGCAGTTGAATATCATTGCTATTAGACGTGGCCAAAGCGTTGTTCTTTATTCGTGGTGCAGAAGAGAAGATGAATTGGATCGTCTGTGCAAAATTATTGATGACTTGAAGATAAAATATGTGCTCGAACAACTCTTTAACTTGCTGATTTATAATATAAAGATCAAGGTTCTTTCGGTGAAAATCTTGGAAAGTGACGTCACTAAAGCAAGGCAGTTATTCAAAAGTAAGTCATTGCTCATTATTCACAGGTATATTCCTCGTTCCCTTTCGTCATCCATCGGATGACGATGAGGTTGAAATGATTAGATACAGTTCTGTCCCTGGCGATTTTTTTCCTTCTGCATGCCCAATGAGGTCTTATTACACAGTATGTTAATCAACCATTTCTTGGCTTTTGTTGGCCTCTGTTCAGTGACAGCTACGGGATTGTAGAGGGGGCGGCCACTCTCCTGGGAATTTTTTGTTAAGTGGCGCCGCCCATTTCTTTCGTTGGAAAGAAAATGTAATAAAATTAAAAATTAAAATTAAAAATTGCAGAGGAGAAGCAACAACAAACCATAGGATTGTCGATCACGAAGACCTTTATTGAGCTGTCTGGGGAAAAATCGATGTGGCTGCGTCTTTTGATGTGGTTTGAAAAGGTGGCGCCTTTTTAATGTCCTGGCCGCTCCCTCTGTTGCTAAAACCTGGCTATGTTCCAGGTACCTTTCATATGCCTCGGGATAAAACTTACAAAAACTGCAGCGGGTGCTGGAAAGGACCGTTTTTAAGGTGTGCTGAACAGAACTCGTCTCCATTGGCTACCGGACCGCATTCAGTACAAGATCGCACTAGTCATTTAAAGGCGTTAACAAACAACAGCCCAGCTACCTGCATGGCAGACGTCATCCAACTGCAGGAACTGCCTCGACTACTGAGATCGCGAGGTTCTAACAAACTTCTTCTACAACGGCGCATTCGCCGTTCGCTCACTGACCGTTCCTTCGCCAACGCTGCTCCGTCTGTTTGGAACAACTTACTGCAAACTGTCGCTTCGGGTTTAATGCTTTTATAGTTGCTTTTAAACAAGCCGCCACCTTCCGATACCCAGTGTCCATCATATCAGACGCACTGCAAGTACTAGAAGAAGAAGAAGAAGAAGAAGAAGAAGAAGAAGAAGAAGAAGAAGAAGAAGAAGAAGAAGAAGAAGGAGAAGAAGTTTTATTTTTCACACACTTTGGCAAACAGGAAATAACATATTGTAAACAAACAGCAAAAATAAAATAAAACTTAATTAAGCTTACATACTGTGAGAGTACTTTAGTAGTTAGCAAAGTAGCATATGATGCCGAATGTAAAAGGTTAACCGAAGGAATCAGAGATCCCGCAATGTGGTTAACCCGGTTTATATAATATGTGGCTATGTGGCATAAATAATATTGAAATTAGGTAAATATAAGGTAATTTATTTAATAAATTAACATCCCATAATATCATGTTCGGACTGTTTAGAATGAACTAGACGGTGGTTTCACTACCATATTCATGACAAAATGTGAACAATATCATTTTAAAACTTGTCGTGACAGTTTATTCAATAAATATTTGTTTTCACGATTTTAAATTCGGTATAATCAATGTAAATTATATGGGGACCGGAGAGACCCCAGGTGGTCGGACACGTGATTGTGTTAGCGTGTAGTGTTGAGTGTTAAACAAGATCGCTGTCTTCCATTTGTTCCTTCATTCATATTTTGTTTTCTTTTATTGTATTCTCATTCTTTCCGTTCTCGTCTTTTACTTGTTTTGTTCATGCCTTCCCCTACTGTACATTGTCTTCTTATAATAGATTTTTGAAATAAAAGCCAAATTAACAGTGTGCACTGTTCAGTTTCAGCAACATTTCATACTGTACTCTATTAGATTTAAACAAGATCAATCACTTATCCTACGGCTGTTTTTTGATTTGTTGATTAATTTAACTTTTTTGAACCATAGGCTTCACGTTTTCACATCTGTTTCATTCTACGATTGTAATTTCAGAGATTTCTGCTGAAGGTGAAATTTCCATAATGGAGAAGACAACTGTGAGTACCATTCATATTCTGACTCATATTCAAGTCAAACAGACGAATAGTTTGTATTGGTACGCCTATATATATATATATATATATATATATATATATATATATATATATATATATATATATATATATATATATATATATGTATATATATATATTGTAAGGAACTTGCATCTGACAATGAAATTAATTTTAATTCCAGTGAAATCTACGGGTAGCACCATATACTACTTTTACTTATTTTATTCATTTCATTGACTTAAATGTGATAACTATCGGAGATGTCTTTCAATAGTGCTTGAGTGTAAGGCAGTGATACAGGCTTCAGTTATTTTGATTTTGACTTGCTTGATTTGTTTTACTTTAAATGCCGGATACTATACTGGTGGCAGTATCTCTGAGAGTCGGCGGCGGTGCTTGACCGCTCTATCACCGGCGGCGGCGGCGGCGCGCTGAACAAATTTTATCGGCGGCGGCGTTGACCTCATTGGCGGCGGCGGCGGTCATTACCGTACAATATGCGTGATTACAAAGGATACCTTATGGTATCGTCATTTTTATTCAATTCTCATGAGTGTTCTGTCACCCGGTTCATTTGAAAAACAATGTTACAAACTTACAATACACATTAATTACTGCACAGCAAATACCTGTCACGTATGGCAGATGAGGTTGGGGAGGAGCTCCTTCATAATCGCACGCGATCACTTTTCAAGACCATACGGACTCTTGCTGGAGGACATCGTAAATCACCATCGTTTACAACAATCAAGAAATCAGATTGCATGCCTCATGCAATTGTACAGAAGAGGTTTTAGAACGATGGAAGGAACACGTCTCCAATGCCCCCAACTTATTTCCAGGAACAATATCTAATGAACTAGATTCATAAGCGCTTATGCCTCAACTTGATAAAGATACCAACGTTGACAAGCCCTCTCTGGACGAAGTTATTTCCGCCATGAAGAAGCTAAACAGTTGACGTGCTGCAGGACCCGATGGTATTCCCTCGAACTAATGAACTCTGCGATTGGACCTGTCAGTTCTGCCCTCCAATCCATGTTTATTCAAGTATGGCGGATTGGTCATGTGTATGCAGACTGGAAGGATGGAACACTCATCACCCTATACAAGGGAAAAGGTTCAAGAACTGAATGCGGCAATTATCGGCCAATAACCTTGATATCAGTGCCAGGCAAAGCTTCCGCACATGTTCTGCTAGAACGCATCCAACCTCTGCTCTTCACAACCCGGCGACCTCAACAATCAGGCTTCACTGCCGGACGTTCGACAGTAGATGTCATCCTCGCTTTAAGACTCTTGTCTGAGCTGCATCGTGAGGTCGACCGCCCTCTAAACATAGCCTATCTGAATATCAAAGCGGCATTCGACTCAGTCGACCTTGAAGCGCTATTGAAGGTTCTACGTTCTAATGGTATACCAGACATTCTCTTGCGGCTGATCATCGACCTACACATTTACGATGAACAATTTTTATCATACGATTAACCGGGTAATACAAACACAAAACATTTTGATTACTAAACTATTTTGTGTAAACATTAAACTGCTTTATCAAACAACATTGTAAAATTAATGAATAATCAGGTAACTACTCCTAAATTTTCTGACTAAGTATGTCTGACTGCCTGTTTAAACCTACCTGGCCAACCTCCTTCAGGGCCAACATAAGGGCACTGGCTCGCACCCTACATCGGGCTTAGTGTACGTTGATGCCACTACCCTATTTTATGCTCCAGACGGTCAGGTAGTCGAGATATTATCTGATTTCACTACAGCCACTGCTCCCCCAGGGTATGAAAACCTCCTGGATAAAGACCCACCAACCAGCACCAATATACATGGACAGGGAGGCAGTGGAATCAACTGAAAGCTTCCTATACCCAGGCAGTCTCCAGTCATCGGATGGACACTGCAAAGAGGATTTAAAACGCCGTATTGGTCTAGCATCATCAGCCATGTTTTCAATGAGCAAGGTTTGGAAGGATAGAAGACTAATCTCCTGATCTCAAGATTCGCATGTACCGTTCGCTCATTCTGTCCATCCTTCTTTATGCAGCGGAAACATGGACCTTACTTGCTGAAGACCGAGATCGCTGGAAGCTTTCCACGCAAGAAGCTTGCGGATAATTATGGGAATACGCTGGTACGACTTTATTACAAACAACAAAATCCTCAAACGTGCAGCACTCCCCACTCCCAAGTTAACTGAAATGCTGTCCAAAAGTCGCCTTGCTCTATTTGGACACGTAGCTATTGAGCTATTTGACATGCGTCTTGTATGTGTCTCCGCACCGAGTCCTATGACATCAGATCGACCTGCCATCTGGACGTCGCTCAGATTCCTCCTGGAAGCGACCTCTGGGACGACCTAGAAACAGGTGGATCGATCAGTTTCGACAGTACAACAACATCCCTCCCACCTCTCTCTAGCGACGCGCCGTTCTCACAGGACATAGTATTGAGGCTACGCAACGGTGCATCGCTGGCTACGTGAACTAATTAACAGTGATGTTAATCCTTGTCCTGGTCCTTGTCCTTGCACCGGGTACAACAGAACGGCCTCTAATTCCTACACTAATCGACCTAGAATTAATTCCTATGGCAAATTAGCTTATATAATCAGGAATCTATATATATATATATATATATATATATATATATATATATATATATATATATATACACGAGTGAAAATCACCAAAAAGGAATTTAAATAGCAAAACGGGGAAGTTCAAGTCGGCAATAGTGAGGCTGCCGCGGTCGGCAGCCATCTTACGTTTCTCCGACCGTGGCGGCCTCAGATTAACGAGCCTATGACCAGTCTAGGCTATTAATAGACGTCAATGATTATAATACATGATATTAAAGTCTATGATAAAAGCAGTTGAGCAGCTGAACTTCTTTTTCTTGTTTGAAAGCGTATGAACCAAGCGCTTGCATTTTAAAAATTTATATTATTCTTTAGCTGTATCCTAAAATACAGATAAATATAACAATTGATATCAATCATAATCAGGAAGAAGGATCGCCTTTAGGGTATACACAGCCGCGAGTTGTGAAATTCTCGTTTAAAGACTTCAAGATCGTCGACATCGACACTAAATGGATTGCTACTTGTAAGAAATGTAACAAACGCATCCAAGATAAGATATCAGTCACAAGTGCCTTCACAAAGTAAGTGATAGGCCTAATACTATTCATATTTTTAATTAAAGCAAACACCCGAAAGTTCAAGGAGAGGTAGCTTCCAAATAATTATAAATTCCATCTTCTCTCGAAACTCTTTAGCATAATTCTTTGTTGCCCTGCGACGTCGGCTCCAGTTGAACGAATGTTTTCGCAAAGTGGTCTCATAATTAATTAGACCTCATCGTGTGCGCATGACTGATAAGCTGTTGGAAACACTTCTTTATTTGAAATGCAACAATGCTGTTGACTAGATTATGTTTTACAACTTTTTTTGCTTTTCTAATTTTGTAATTTGAGTTGAAATTGTGTTTGGTTTTTCCTTTCTGACTTTTTTGTCTGACAGAGGTCGGTCCTTGTCCTTAGAGGTCAGTCCTTGTGGTCCTGGTGTTTGAGGGTAGGTCCTCGTTTTTGTCCTCGTCGTTCTTGGGTAGGTCCTTGTCCTTATCTTGGTCATTAGGGGGCAGTTCTTGTGCTTATCCTGGTCCTTGGGAGTCAGTCCTTGTTAACATCACTGCTAATTAACTAACTAATACAAATTAAAAATAAAAGTGTACAGTTTAGGAAGTATTTTCTCAATTTATAGTGCTTTATTGTATATCCCTGATTGGCCATAAATGAAAACTTCTAAAAAGTTTATGCGCCAGCTTCGAAAACAAAACATTGCCGACATCAGACTGACAAGATTTAAGCAACAAAGGCTCTCAGTTACGAATCGGAACAGAAAGGTGATGCGACTGAGATTCGGTAAACTTATGCTGAAATAAAGTTTCGTATACAGTGTACATAGCAGCGACAAACAGCCCTCCTAAAATTGTGCATATCGTAGTGATCCGTTATTCCAATAGGTAGCAGGCGTCACTGAAATACGAAAGATTCACATTCATTTGCGAGAAATGATATTGCATGTGCGCATTCCGAAACGATGTGCCAGGTTGGTCGAACTAACTGTGTCTTTGCACAGTTTGATGTCTTTGTTTTCAAAGCATTGGCTGCAATATATGTTGGTCTTAGCGTTTACTGAGCAATCAGATCTGCATGCCTAATGACCAAAATAACTCCAAACAAAACTTTTAGCATCTTTTTTTGTCTTCGCGTAATTTTCAACGAAAACGCTTTTCTTTGGAGTACCCATTTTGTAAAATATATAAGCAATACGTGACGTCATTCGATAGACGAATGAAGCGAAGTAAATAAGTGACGCGTGCTTTGAGTTAGTTACAAGCCCGACCCTGACTTTGGGAATTGTGTATTGTTATGTATCCAAAGATTCTGCATTCAAATACCTAAAATTGTATTTCAGTTGCAATGATTCATTTCACTTGATGCAAGTATTAACCATAAAGCATAGTCACTCTATAGAAATTTGACAATTTTCAAATTTTCGCGGTTTAGGCCCATTGATTGCTAATAGCATGTGGTAATTTGGCTAGATATGTTATTTTGCTCATATTTCAAGCAGTCAATGTAAGTAAAGCACCTCTTCTTCTTCTTCTTCTTCTTCTTCTTCTTCTTCTCCTCCTCCTCCTCATTCTTCTTCTTCTTCATCTTTTTCTTCATCATCATCATCATCATCATCATCATCATCATCATCATCATCATCATCATCATCTTCTTCTTCTTCTACTACTACTACTACTACTACTACTACTACTGAAACGTAAGAGGGGGGACTACTGCACCCACCCCCCAGGTATGGCTAACCCTCAATGTCCCGCGTGGTTCGGCCTCGTGCCTTAGAAGGTGAGGACTTCAAGCTCTAGGTATGTCGACGATTTATAACACGAACGCCGTTTCGATGATGCGTTTCCAATATGCGTTGTTTATTCCAAAACAGCCTTAAATAGCAACTCAATAACTACTAAACAGACATTATTCCAAATAACCTTTCGAGCCCCGCCGCAGCAACCCTAATGATCCAAGCCGGCCGAAAGCAAAAGAAAGAAGGGCGGAAAATGGCCGTGCCTTAGCTTTTATACCCACGCGTCGCCATCTAGCGACCGTGGGTGAAATGACTGGGTCTCGCCCTCTAGTGACCGGGGCAAACCAGGTTCGGCTCACTACTACTACTACTACTACTTCTTCTTCTTCTTCTTCTTCTTCTTCTTCTTCTTCTTCTTTTTCTTCTATTTCTTCATATACTTTGTCCTGCTGCGTTGGCCGCCATATACTTCCACTTCTCTAGATCTCTGGTGAACATTGGTGCTTGATGGGGTTGTCTACTTCTAATCCTTCTCTTCGTTTGTTTTTGAATTTATATATATATATATATATATGTGTGTGTGTGTGTGTGTGTGTGTGTGTGTTATTCCTTCGATCTTTTTCCTTTACCTATACCTGTCACTGAAAAGTTCTTTAGTTCCTCTTTTCTCATCACCTGCCCGAAGAATTCCATCTGTATTGGTAAAATCAATATCTTTCATTTGATTTAATGTTTAGAAATTCTTAATGATTTCGCCATTTGAGTATATAGTAGTCGCATGTCACGATCTGGATCGCTGCCAATAAATTTAAAGTTCTACCTGGAGATTCAGAAGAAAACGTTCATGAAAACGCAGTAGTGCACATAATTACTGTGGGGCTTATTATTCCAGTTCTTTTACAGCTGTTTATTAAAGAACGAGAAAATATATTTCAATGAGATTAAACTTGCTTAGACAGTTCATTTTCAGTTAAATCATCATCGAATTCATTTCAAATACAGAATGGATGCAATATTTTTAGATAAACAGCATTCCATTCGAATTAATAGACATCATAATTCAGAAATCATTTGCTATCTTCATTCAAATGAAAAGCCAAACTCATGAAGGAAGATATAAAGAGGGTTTCAAACAATTAGCAGAAGTAAATGTCTGTTGGTCCTACCGAATGACAAAACGAAGATTCAAGAACAATCGTTGGTGTTATCTTTCAGGTAAAACATAATCGTTCTTTTTGTTGCTCTCTTTGATCGCTTGTCACCAGTCCTCTCCTACTGTCAGCAGGACAATCTCGCACATCAATGAAAAGAATAACCACAATTCATAATTGCTCTACAGAATATACAGTATATACACACACACGCACACACACATACACACACACACACACATATATATATATATATATATATATATATATATATATATAGAGAGAGAGAGAGAGAGAGAGAGAGAGAGAGAGAATATTCTATTTTTT
Source organism: Metaphire vulgaris (assembly GCA_018105865.1). Lineage (NCBI taxonomy): Eukaryota > Metazoa > Annelida > Clitellata > Crassiclitellata > Megascolecidae > Metaphire > Metaphire vulgaris. Next base: position 20,486,914 of record CM030835.1, read on the forward strand.
ATATAGAATATATAAGGTCGAGGATTTCTCCCATATGGAAAGATAGGAAATTGGGAAATAGTAACAATTGATTAAATTATATAGCACAAGTTTCTGTATCATTGACTGCTTAGAACTGGACCTTAGCCATGAGAGAGAGAGAGAGAGAGAGAGAGAGAGAAGAGCATGGATGTGGTTCGGAGTGAGCGGTCAATGAATTAAAAATAGCAAAGGATTCTTTTCTTAGGACCAAATTCCTAACCTGATATAGGTAGGCAAATCTGACTGGGTGCCGGCGATCACCTAGACTGACCGATCGGTGGTTAGCAGATTTAGCTGTATCTAGCCTAAGATAGGGGGCAGCCATCCCTGCCCCAGCCAGCTCTGAGATTTCTTTAAATACCCAAAGAAACTATCCTCTTGGCCGGAAGATTGTAATTCTTTTGAGAGACGTTTCTGATGAATTTCTGAGGAGCAGGCCTACTGGTCAGTTTTATTACATTATTTATCTGATTTTTATATTCTTTTATTATTCTAAATTTATAAATAAGTGAGTAAAGTTCCCTCTTATAAATATATAATGCATATATACAGTGGTGTGAAAAAGTCTTGCATAGGCTGAACACGATTTTGCTATTTTGGACACCGGGTCTGATATTCTCGCTAAATCCCCTTACACAGTGCTGGCTTATTATATACCGTTTTATTGGAAATTTAATTGCGCACCTATTTTTGTGCTTTTTATTACGTGTTGTGAAAATTTTCAACCACAACTCATACTCTGTCCTCACTTGACAAAAACTGTCCCCTCCTCGCCATGCTAGAAATTTGAATGAAAAGCAGATAATCCATGAAAATTTTTACTCCTCCGCGCGCTGCAAAAAATACTGTCCACTGATTGGCTGCAAAGTATGAAGTCTTATTGGTCGGGAAAGTATAACTTTTCATTGATAATTACGATCCAAATTCACCATACAAACTCGTTGGTTCATCTTCCCATGAAAACCGGGTCAAATGCAAGAAAAAGCAGCACCATGCACAGAAATTTGTGCAGAATTAAATTTCCAATAAAACGGTATATAATAAGCCAGCATTGTAAGGGGATTTGGCGAGAATATCAGACTTATGTCCAAAATAGCGAAATCGTGTAGCCTATGCAAGACTTTTTCACACCACTGTAATATATAGCAGAATTCTATTCACAATACTGGAAACAGTTAGTGTCTCTGGAATTAAAACATGTGCTAATTTCTAATGTCCATATTTCAAGTAATAGGTAAACTATTTGGCGAAAAGTTTTGCTGTTTAGTACAGTGTAGAAGGGTGAAATATGACAGAACAACTATAACGCGTTACAAGAAGACAAAACGAGTGAAAGGCTAGATCATAATTTCATTTCTATGTTGTAGGTATTTGCGAAAGGATAAACTCTATCTCAGCATTCTGGAAAAGCAATCGACAGTTCATTGAAGAGAACGTGTTTCAGATTAGAACTGGAGCAAACAGATTAAAACACCACGATCTGTTGAGTGACATTCAGTGTGCGCTTATTGCAGGAAAGTCTTCTACTGTGAAGAAATCACCGGCTTCAAATAAAGCAACTGATCTCTCACTCATCCTGAATTACAAAGATGGGACCATTGCAAATCTATTCAGCGAATATTTGCGCTTATCAGAACGTCGTTGGATTTCTAAAGCAAAGAGAAATTGTGGGAGTATGTGCTTCGTTTACAATGTCAACCCAAATTCATTTAATTAGAATTAATTAATTCTTCTCTTCATGTTCTATATTTGCCACTTCATCGACCATGGCTGTTCACTCTTCTGTTTCTGTTTATTCTTATCAATTCTACGTTGTTTTTGTTTTGCCTATCATCTCTTAGACCAGGGGTCTCAAACACATTTTATGCGGCCCGCGACTGTGTCCATTGTCCTTGATCCTTGGCAATTTTTTAAACATTGACCGTTGTGGTCCGCTTGGTTTTCTACAATTGCTTACATCGCTTCATATCTTCTCTTTTCTTGCCTTATGCTTTTTATCCTCATTTCCTCAATTCATTTACTTACTGTCGTGTTCATTTCTTTCTTTCTTTATTTATTTTATGTTGTTGGGAATTGATGTTCGTTATTCTTCTCAGCCAACTCTTTTTACAGCCATCCATTTACGGAAATTTGTGACGAATGTCTCTTTTAAAATTAAAATTATAAAATTAAAAATTGCACATCGAATTGCCATTCTCTAAATTACTTTAAAATTTCCCATTCAGAGATGCAGTGCTTGTATATGTATGCTTATAGGCCTATACTCATTGTATAACGGTTTATCAATGATGTGTGAAATTTGTTTAATTTAGCTTCTGTCAGAGTTGAAATTAACAGCCGAAGTACAGTTGAAGATGAAAAGATCACCCGCTTCTTCAAAGATTCTGGATCCGAAATTCTGGGTTCAATGAAAGACAGAGATTTCGTTCGATGGATTTGGTGCAAATCATCAGATCTTAAAGAGTTGCAGCAATCGAAATATCTTCGCCATCCTTTCTCTCACTTATTGGAAGAAAGTCTTCAATGTATAAATGAAAAAAGGATTAACTTGGACATTGATCAACTGAAGAAGAAAGCAATGGGTAAGTGCCATTGTCTAAGTTCACTCACTCGATAAAACAAATTTATTTTTATCACAATTGTGGTTTCCACAAGACTCAGCTGATTTTTCTGTTTCTTTTAATTAATTTTCTGTCTCTTTTAATTAATTATAACTTTACATATATTTAAGAATAAGGCAAGGAGAAACGAATGTTAATAACGGTATCAATGTGATTTCTGAAGACTTCTGTGCCTTTTTAATTCACTAATTACGTGTTCCTCATCACAAATGCTTTATCAGTTTAAAATATTGAAGTTCTAGTTTGTTCAATTTGCATGCCCGCCCACATTCTGAAGCATTTTGAAGCAAAAATAATAATAACGTTTTCTGTTTCTTATTTTAACTTAATGGATTTTCGCGTTCTTTTAATATATTTCTATGTCTCTATTCGTTTTTCGTTTTTTTCTGCGTTTTATATTAATTTAAATTTTTTGCTTTAATTTTTTGTCATCGGTCAAGAGGCCTACTGGCGGTCCTCAGTCGCATACATATCTGAAATTAGCTAAGTTGAATAACTGATTTTCATGTAATTAATAGATTTAGTTGAATATGAAAATATCCTTAGGAAACTTCTCAATGTCCCATATGATAATCGTAATTTATCGTTAAAATTCGATTTTGTGAAAGCGATAGACTATCTCGGTGCGATTGCCTATCTGGTTGGGCTACAGAATGATAGCCTACTAGGTAGTGCTGAATCCTCACATACACTAATAACGGGACGGTAGCGGTTAAGATTGTATAATAGTACTGTAAATGACGCAATTATAACAGTACTTCTTTTGTGCATTGTTGTTAAATGCCGAAAAATGAAAAATGGACACGTGATTTAGTACAATAAACTAAAGAGCTAGAGACTTAAAATCTAACTTTGAAATAAGAAAAATCACGGTGATTATGGTGTTGTACGCGTGTAAATAGGTAAGCGTTTAATGTTTGTGTTGTATAAAAACCATAGGAACGTTTTAGCGCTTTTATTTGTTAAGTAAAAACTCACTCGTAGTGATTTCCTCGGCAATCATTCCTTCTTCATCATCAGAACTGTCTCCTGGATTCGAATTATTCGCTTTAAATCTTCTCCTTGGCACCGGTCTCTCTGAAAATAAGAAAACGTGTCTCATTTGTAATTTAATTTCAACGTTTTGAACATCTATAATTTTGCAGAGACAAGCCAGAGCAGAGTTGTCCATGGGTCGGTTTTGTCAACCCAAACCCAACCCAACCCACCAAATTTCCAACCCAACCCAACCCAATCCAAACAAAATTCATGTTTTCTGACCCAAACCCAACCCAACCCATCCATACAAAAACGTGAAAGTACAATCGCAATTTTAAAAACACACATACATTCAAGCACATAAATAGTTATTTGCTTATTTCAAGTTGTTATTGCAACAAACCGGAAATTCATCATTCTCATAATTGAGAAACAATGATTGTATTAATGCCAGCGTCGCCGTGAGGTGATGCATTTATTTCAATATATGTATGTATGTATTCGAAACAACTTCCATAGTGCCGTAACATAGACTGGTCAAAAAAGCACGTTGCGTCGGCAGCCATGGGGGTTTGACCCCCCAAACCGCGTCAGAAAGTTAAAAATAGATGTAAGCACATTAACAAAAATTTTCGTCGGTAGTCAGAGGTAACCCCCTCCCTCTTGGCTACGCTGCTGGACATCGATTCGCTTGATCAGTTTTTACAGACAAAAAGAATAGTTCACTGTAATAAGACTGGATGGAACACAATTACAGTTATTGAGAACACACACAGACAGACACACACAGCTCTAAAAGGAAGAAAGCAAGGACAAATATCATGAAGAAAATCTATAATTATATAGTAGAGATAAGGCATCCAACCTGTCTTTTGCATAGTTGTTCTGATGGAATTTCGATCAGAACAAAGCGACTGATTAATAAATTTATTAAACTAGATCGCAAAATATTTGACTGAGAAACGAAACATGTGTGCCTTTTCCCTCATGGAGCCCTAAGCACGTGCTTAGTATGCTTAATGGTTAATCCAGCCCTGCTATTGTCAACTGGCCGAGGTCGGTTTATAAAAGAAATGCGTTAAAACAAGTCAACAACAGCCGTTCACATGATTTGATCTATCTGAATAGCTATTGTCCACTGTTTACAGACTTCTGAATGCACTGCCTACGATGGAATGTAGGCTAACGTATATGGCGCCATTTTTAATGACATAATACAAGAATCTAATACTTTGTCAACGCAGAAAACAGAAAACCTTTATTTAACGTGACTAACAGAATAACTGGTGCAGATTTACGAAACCTAACCCAACCCAACCCATAATTTTTTTTTAAATCTCGACCCAAACCCAACCCAACCCAACCCAACCCATGGGTTAACCCAACCCATGGACAACTCTGATCCAGAGTTAATACTGAGATTGAATGCGCTGAGTTATGACCAGTATTCGTCGTATGTAAATACAGTGGTGTCAAAATGTCTTGCATAGGCTACACGATAAATAATAAATTATTGATCAGATCACTCGAATATCTCTTTGTCAGTCGTCTATTCTGATCAATATTCTTCTATTTAATCTTCTCGTGTCGCTATTACAAGGACTTTAGTCTGTTTAGAATGCTCCTGACGAGTCTGAACGACGTAAAATGATGCGATTTGCCACTTTACATTGCATGTAAAATGTTAAGTAACTGATTGACGTTTTTCTGTAATTTTAATGATTTTCGATCATTTGATTGCAGTTCTTCCTCATATATTCGACGAATCTTTAGAGACAATCAATGAACAAGGTAAAGTAGTTGGAGTGACTAAATTGAGAAATGAATTCTATTTCTTAAACGATGATGGAGAAATGAAAGTCTTCTGTGACCGATATCCGTTTGTTCTTCTGCGAAAATTCCAATTGAAAGAGATCAAAAAGCAAGGGACATTGTCTCCTGTGAGAAAGAAAACGCTCTCTACGTTCTTGACATTCATCGATGGTCTCATGTCTGCGTATGGAAAATTGAACAAAACTCGAAGACAAATCAAAGCGAAATCAAGTGGTTGGAATTACTAGATGACTTTCGGCCTGACACCCTATCTATGTCGAGATGTGATCAGCTACTGATGGTCAGTTGGAAACCTCCGCATTGTCTGAGAATTTATGGATCTGATGCTCAACTTCGTCTTTCAATTTATCTTGGTCAATATATCGAATGGCCTATTCATGCAGTGGAAACATCGACTGGAAATTTCGTCATTTTGCATTTCCTAGAGAAAGAGGATGAGAAAAACAAAGAAATGACGATAACGACTCTGAGTGGTGATGGAAAAACCATTGTTCACAATTATCAACCTGAAAATGAGGAACAACGATTGCGCACTCATTATGATTATAATGTCAGTATTTTTTTCTTCCCTGGTGGTTACCTCAGCATCGATTCAAACGATCGAGTCTTCGTGGCTGATTCTTACTACGGTAGAGTGATTCTCTTGGATTCGAATCTTCGTTGGAATCAAATTCTATTTCCTAAAAGTGAAGGGAAAGATGAAGACATCAGAAAGATAATTCGTCTTTATCCTCACCGACTTTATTATGACGAGAAAAAAAAGCAACTCGTTGTCTACGGATTTTTTGGAGTAGAAATTGTTTTCTTGAATAAGTTTTAGATAACCCAAGTACTTCGTTTGATTTGTCAGCTGAAATAAAAGTCCTCGTTTATTAACGTATTTTCTACTGCTTCAGTGGTTTTCACCAGGCTTAGCCTTTTAAACCACTTAAAATCACAGTATTATTTTTATTATTATTATTATTATTATTATTATTATTATTATTATTATTATTATTATTATTATTATTGTAAATTATTCATGTATATTGCAATATTTTTGAAATCGAGTGTACGACGGAAAATAGAAATTCGAATTGAAATGAGGAAACTTAATGGTGAAATGGAAAATTGATCAGACTAACATTGATTAATTAATAAAGTATCTCTGTATGAGTCCAATGATCCTCGTTGTACAATGTACATTCCTTAGATAGCGTCAATTACTTCTTTTGAATTAGTTCCAAAGCGATCGCTCAGTGGCGCTTCGCATTAGCCAGAAGTTGAGGAATATGAACATAGAACTGGGCAACAACTACATTTCCAACATCATAACGAGCACTAGACGCGTTTTTCATCAGTAGGCCTATGGTTTATCCAATGGTCTTATCGTATCCCGTGCCAGTTGCCTGTACTTCGAATAGTACGCCTAATTTTACGGGGATTTCTAACTGTCTCATTGGAACACGTGATGCGCTGCGCACAAACTATGGGCAGCGAGAGCATTCATAAATCCCTACTTCAATGGGCTTCACCCTACTCTCGGGCGTGAAATACTTCTCTAGTATTATATCACAGACACTTTTGCGGCCCTCGGATAAAAACTTGTGCCCATCACTGTGTTAGCGAAATAAATGTGCTGCAACTTTGAAAATTTAACGTAGAAACTGATTGCGTGAAGAGTTTAAACCGCAATTTTCCTAGAAATAATAAAAAAACTAATAAAATAACATACCCTCTTAAACTCTGCTAAAATTATTTTTATATAAGTTTAGAAACATAAGGTACACTCCATAGGTCCAGAGCCCGTGCGGAGAACCGAAGGGTTAGCCATTAGCGCCTTCAGTCTTACACAGCAACGGCTGAATGAGGGCAGTTGCCAGCCTTTCCTTCGCCGCCTTTCTTTCCACCGAGTTAATACTATATGTACTCATTCACAGCTGAGTCGACTGGGGACGCTTGGGACAAAAGCAACAGAAACCAGCTGTAATAATAATTTATATGGAATATATAAATTTGTGTCGAGAATATTTGTCAATATTCGTCAATTTCACAAATAATAAACTCTGTAGTTCGTTTTTCTTTATGTTGATCGCTTAATATAGTAAAAAAATCCTACAAAAGCCCCAGAAAATTTCAAAAAGCCACCCCTGATTTCATGGATAGGCCATGGATTTGCATACAATAAAAATTCATGATCAACACGGAATACTGAATATGGATTTTATGATTTTTAAAAATCCTGATTGATTACGGACCATGGATTCTACCAAGAAAGATTGCTAGTACACTGCGCCAATCTCACGGACAGCGATATAGAAATTTCCGTTCACTGATAACAAAGAGGATGATGATGATGATGATGATGATGATGATGATGATGATGATGACGATGACGATGACAATGATGATGATGATGATGATCTTTCGAATTAGCGGAAACTGCTTTTAAAAAAGAATTATCAAACAATAATTTTACTTTGCTTATAGGATTATCCTTCTTTTTCGTTTAGAGAAAACGTTTTTAATCGATCTGCAAATGTAATGCTGAAATTGAACGATGATTGTTAACGGAGATTATTCTTATACTAATCTATAGAAATAGTTAAATAACACACCCTTTTAGAACTGTGTTAAAAGACTTTTTATTTAATTTAAGAAATTTGGAATATTGAACAGGCATAGCGTAATAAAAATTAATGTATTTATTTGTCGCGAATATTAATTAATATTCGCAAAATTAAAAAATATTAATCTAATTCCACTGCGTATTTGCAAATGTTGAACATAGTTCTATGACCGAGAACATAGCCATATCATTCATGTAGCTAAAATCCTCAATAGGCCTACTAGGCTCACAATAACTACTTTTAATAGAAAGACGATTTTGGGAGGTATTGAAACCTCGCCATCGACGAAGAAGTCTAAATTAAATAGAATACACGAAGCATTCAACGGATATTCCGATCACATTGACCTCGTTCTTTTACGCTTCTGTCGAAATACACAGAATTAGAACAGAAGACCGCAGAACATGGATGAAGGTGGTCCACAATGCAGACAATCTTCGGAGCGAAGACGGTTACTAAAGACAAGACAGTCTTCACGTGGACAAACACACACACAGACACACTGTAGGCCTATAGAAATCGTTGATTAAATAGACCGTAGAGTGTAGAAGAGGAAAATAAACTTACCATGAAACTTGGCCTGATTTAAAGCGGCTTACTAGTCATTACTGCCTGTGTAAAATCCACTAAGGGGCGCTGAACCCTTTTAGCTTGAACCCGCTCCGTCAGCCTATCGGCTCCAGCGTGTAACTCACTCTGTCATCTTTCGCCCCTCTCTCCAAATGATGCACCATGATATTATCAGGGCCGTCGAGAGGCTGCAGGGGCAAATGCACAGGGGCCCGGCGGTCTTGAAGGAGCCCGGGCCGATGATTAATATGTATAATTTAGAAAATACCACTAATTATGTCGTCAGCTATTTTTTAGGACTTGTCAGGGGCCCACCGGCCATTTTGCACAGGGGCCCGAAATTTCTCTCGGCGGTCCTGATATTTTCCAAATATTGAAAATCTGAGTTTTCACAATATGTGTATTGTAAACGATCAGCAAGATAATCCGGTGAGATAAGTCATTATTCCATAGTAGTTTAATTAAATTGATAACAATTTGTGATAACTCACATGATCATCAAAGGCTTTAGCTAGATCAAGAAAAATACCAATGGACGGGCAATGGTGAATTTATTTACTTCAAAGGTTTTAGTTATAGCATCCGTTAAATTAAGCAGTGACATGAAGATCGCATGATTAGGACTAAATCCATTTTTTTCATTTGAATCGTTTATTTATAGACGCATCCGTAACTAAGACGATGAGCATCTGCTAAACTATGTACACTTCCGCAGGCATATTTCCAAATGCTTGCATGCTAGTACACCAAGGCAAATAAGACGCTTCTAATTGGCTCATTTGATCACGTGAAGCTTAACTAGGTCGCACCTACGAAAACTTATTATAGGAGTCTGGTGGCCGAACGAAATAAACAATGAAAACTTGTGGAAGAATGGAAGAAGACATCCCAAGAACTGAAGAAATTAGAAAAAGGAAATGAAGACGGCTTGGACATACTCTTAGAAACCCGATCGAAAACATCACAAGACAAATGCTGACATGGAAATGCCAATGAAAAAGGAAAAGAGAAAGACCACGAAATACATGGAAAAGTTCACTAGAAAAAGAACGCAAAGAACTTAAATACAACTGGAATAGAACAGCTAGCAGAAGATCGAGAGAAATGGAAAGATCTTGTACGCGGCCTATACTCCAGTGGGAGAGTAAGACACTAAACGGCACTACCATACTTAGCTCAACAGAAGATTTAAAAATTTGATAACTGATTTTGACAGATATATATATGTGTGTGTGTGTGTTTGTGTGTAATTTATTATTGCTATTAATTACATTTAATACAAATTAGTTTATTAATTAATTTATTGTTGTTGTTAATTACATTTAATAAAAATTAGATTTAGCCTACGTATTTGCTTACTTACTTAACTTAATGGTCCATGCATCCATTAACTGCATCGGAAGTTATGGCTTTGCTTTTGGTGCTATTTCCCTTTCCTCATTACTTTTTTACTGGCAGTGTTGCGAAAACAACCAATCGCTTATAAATCTCCTCTCGACGCTTGAACTTTCTCAAACAAGATTTAGGGATAAAATTGTAACTTCAAAAGAAATAATATTGCTCATTGCATGGATGTAGACGGATATTGCATGCCTAGTAAGCTGGTACAATGCGCCAAGACCTCGGACAGCGCTATAGAAATTTCCTTTCATTGGATCAGTTCAGTTTGCTGATATTTTCAGTCCCTTTCTGCTTTTTTCGATCTGTCATTATCGCATCGAATATGTAAATAAGTAAATAGACCAATAAGCAACAATGTGTGATAAAAAATAAAATGTTTTTTTCAATAATTATCTATCGTGTCTGTGTTCTAGGTTTATTTATAGACGCATCAGTCAGAACATGATGGCCGTCTATCTCTTGCCTGTGTGTAGTGTTTGTTTTTAGACGCCCTCGTATCAAAGGCGAAGAGCTTCTGTGTTTGTATATATATATATATATATATATATATATATATATAATTTTAACATTGCGAAACAATAATTTATTTTAAAAGAGCATAAATGGGATCACCAGGGAGCCCACGGTGACCAAGAGAGCCACAGAGAGCTCAGGGACCCATAGAGGACCCAGGGAGCCGCGACCAAGTCCAGGTTCTTCTTTTGAGCTTGCAACTACAGACTGGTCATGAGAATAGGTGCGGTGAAATAGATTTTCATATTTAGTATTGCGAAAATTGACAGATTCGAGTTCAACTGGGTCTTATTTTCTACTGAAATAACATCATTGGGAGGTTTTTGCTTGTCTATCGTCAAATCCGAGCGATAAGTCAAGTTTGACTTTTGGTCAAATTTCGAGCGGCTTCAATTTGGTTGGGCGTGTCACGAAAGCAATTAAATGGGTGGTCACCTGCTCCAGTCAATAGACGACCGGGAGTCGTCGTTACCGCTTTTAACCTCAGAATTCCTGGACGACCGCAACTCGTGGTTACCGCTAGTAAAAGATTATATATAAATATCCAGGTCTGGGGTTCCACTAGATTACCCCTAATCGGACCAAATGGAATGTGTGTCATGTCTTTCTTCTTCTTATTCCTTTTCTTCTTCTTCTTCTTCTTCTTCTTCTTCTTCTTCTTCTTCTTCTTCTTCTTCTTCTTCTTCTTCTTCTTCTTCTAGCGAAAGCCTGTCGGCGAAGTAGGATCGTTAGTTTCCCCAATGAAATTGGGTACTCACGTGGTGCACCACTAGAAGGTCGATCTAATACACCATTGTCTTGATCACTATTATTGCTCCCAGAAGAAGGCCATTTTTCTCGGGAGCCACCTGACCTGAGGAGACGTCTGAACTGGCCAGCATTAGTGGATAGGCTATATTCTGGCAAAAACGTTAAGAAAATCTTATTAACTGGAGGTAAAGTGATCTCAGAACTGTCATAGCAAATGCCCAACAAATGAATAGTAATAAATAGTAATAATGATAATAATAATGATGATGATAATAATAATAATAATAATAATAATAATAATAATAATAATAATAATAATATATAATAATAATAATAATAATAATAAATAATAATCAACTTTTTCCGGAAATTTTCGGAAAAGTAGTGGTACTTTCCGGAAATTTCCGGAATAATTACGCAGGAAATTTCCCAGCTCACAGCCCTAATAGAGGCATCAACCGATAGCACTCCAAATCACAGCGTAATTATGCATTTACTTGACATTTAGAAAAACAATTACAATGAACCCATTCTTCAATGATCATCATCATCAGTGTTTCTGTCTCTCGACAGGTCCAGGTATCCAGTTAACCCACTCCGATCGATTGCTTGCTTCTTCTTTGAGTTCCTGGTATCCTTTATTCATCATCCACTCCAACATCATCTTTCTCGGTCTACCTCTCACTCTCTTTCCCTCCATTTTTCCTTCGATTATTGTTCTTAGTAAAGAGTCATGCCGGAGGACATGTCCCATCCAATTCATCTGCTTTTTCCGGATTGTATCTATCAGGCTTCTTTCTTCTTCTATCTCCTTCATGACTTCCTCGTTTGTCTTATGCTCTGTGTATTTTACTTTTAGAATTTTCCTCCAAATCCACATTTCAAAAGCCTCTAATCGTTTTATATCTTCCTTTCTCATTGTCCACGTCTCCGCCCCATACAACGCCACACCCCATATCAATGTTTTTACCAATCTCTTTTTTAGGTTTAGTTTTAGTTTACTTTGCATCAGCTCCTTTCTCTTGTAAAAAGCTTCCTTTGCTATTGCTATACGTCTTCTTATCTCTTTATTGCATCTGGCATCGGTTGTTATCAGACTTCCTAGATAGCTAAATTTCTTCACTTGCTCTGTGATCTGTCCACAAACCTTTATTTCCACTCTCATTCCTTCTTTTTTACTTATTACCATAACTTTAGTCTTTTTTGTATTAATCCTCATTCCATACTTTTCTGACACTTGTATCAGTTTATCCATTACTTCCTGAAGCCCTTTTTGATTGCTTGCTAGCATGGCCTGATCGTCTGCGAAGCGCAGCGCCTTTAGTAGTACTCCTCCGACTTTAACTCCCTTATCTGTTGTCTCCATCGCCTCTTGTACTAATTCTTCGATGTATATGTTAAACAGCAGCGGTGACAGTGGACATCCCTGCCTTACTCCTCTCCCAATCATACACGATTCACTCAGTTCTCCCTCTATTCTCACCTTCACTGACTGTCCAAGGTATAGGTTTACTATCAGTCTTCTGTCTCTCCAATCAAAGGCGTCGATGCACTTAGAATATTGGGGGGGCCCAAACCTCCGAAGTTAGGCACATGAAAAGTTGATGCTGTCATTTCTCGTTGTCCTGGTCGCTCATATATATATATATATATATATATATATATATATATATATATATATATATATATATATATATATATGTATATATATATATAAATTCAGCCATAATTTTTATTTTTTTTAGGTTTGTTCAATAACTTACTTTCAATTAAGCTATTTAATGTTTATAAAGGCAAAAATTCATAGTTCTGCAGTCTGCACCGCTAAAAACTATTGCTGAACAATCATATTAAAACGTAGGCATCTGTACTGTACCTTACCTGCTTGAGTATAGTTTATCTCGTAATCTCCATTAGAGTGTTGAGTCCAAGATGCAGAGTAAAATGAAAAGTTTGACAAATAAAAGAGTCCAGGTTTCGTGGGCAACATCTTAAATGATATTGCATTGTCGCTTACGAGACATTATTAAATTTTTATTTTCTACTACTCGGATTTAGATGTCTAAACAGTTAACTGTCTAGTTCAAGCAAGAGAAATGTCTTAAATGCAATCAGATGACTCAGTTCCCGTAATCTCCATATAATTTAGACGCTTCAACCGTGATTTCGATAAACCCATACGATTTATCTTAAATTATCTAAACTTCTAAAGAGTTAAACGCCAATCTCTCAGCAGGGTGGCGCAGTTACCCTCCCCCATGTTACTAACGCATCAACGCTGTTGTACAGCCATCAACTATCTACTGTAAATCTAGTAAATTCGGCTCACAAGTATCTTGACAACGTTCCCATGATGACCGTTAAGTGACATGAAAGTTTACACTTAGGGTCAATCAACCAGATACCAGATTCCTACAGTGCAGTCACGGCTCCAGGATTTGGCAAGTAGGGGGCTGTTGGGGTGGCAACTTCTAATCATGGGGGGGCCAACCATTTGTTGTTTAATGTATGTAGCATTAAGTATAGGTCCATGGAAGCCTAAATAAATACAGTTCTATCTAGACTTCCTTGATAGGTCCCAACAGGGGTCACTGGGGGGCCAGGCACTCAGTAGGGGGGCCGTGACTCCACCCCGGTGGAGCCGCCACTGCTACAGTGTGACATGAAAGTTTACACTTAGGATCAATCAGGCACATCTTATATAGTACAGATGTCCCTGGGTCAATCAACCAGATACCAGATTCCTACAGTCGGACTGCTTGTTCGTCCCCAATGTATTAATTATCAGGTTTAAAAGGTTCATATTTGCAGGCAATCTGGAAAAACGCAGTCACGGTACTCCAGTGACTGTGTCAAACTACTGAGCAAACTACTGAAACTGAGCAAACGTTATAGCCAAAAGCCAAAAACGCAAAAAAGGTCATCCCCACTCTTAAAGTATTATAACTTAGAATAACAAATGATACAATCCATACTCCGAAAGTGAACGAACCACAAGAGAAAAAGAAAGAGACTTGGGGGTAATCATCCATAGAAGTATGAATCCATCTCACCAATGCATGGAGGCAGCAAAAAAGGGAAACCAAATGTTGGGAATGGTGAAAAGGACAATTGTGAGTCGTGACAAAGAGATAATCATTAAACTTTATAAGTCATTAGTAAGGCCTCATCTTGAATAGGACTACTGTGTTCAGGCTTGGAATCCATTCTTGAAAAAAGATATAGAACTTTTAGAAAAAGTTCAAAGAGGAGTAACGAAGATGGTCAACGGGTGCCATAATTTAAGCTACGAAAAAAGACTTCAATATTGTGGACTGACAACATTAGAAAGGAGAAGAGAGAGAGGGGATTTGATAGAAACATACAAAATAATGACTGGGAAAGTACAGTATCTGCTTGTTTACGCTTCCATAGGCTAAGTGCTCTTCCATTCAATTATAGCTTACTTATTTGTGGTATCTTTTTGGACTTTGATCTAATTATTCTAATAGACACACGTGCTTTTACTAAGTAAGACTTGCTGAATGTGTTTGTCCGATCAAGGGCTGTTCCGGTTAGAAGTAATAGGCTATATATCTACCAAAAATAATCCAATTCTCAATCTTTTTGATTTATTTTGTTCCACTGACATTCTCTTACAAATTTGCCGCTGACTCAAATGGGGTTACCACTCAATTTTTCCTGGAGAGGTTTGAAAATTGTTTAGGGGCATATTTTTTACACCATATAGTGGGCCCTACCCTAATTTTTTTAGCACGGATGGTTAGAAAGAGCACTGAAGAAGCTAAACAATGGTGTATAACTCATCTTCCTAGCTTTTATATAAACGAAGCTATAGTAGGCTACATTTAAAAATCAGCCTTGAAATACGCTGTTCTCCAAAAATAAATGGCCGGTACGTTGATGGCATTGAAATTTAAATGGACGGTAAAGGGGTTAAGAAGAAGAAGAAGAAGCCAGATTACTATTTATTCTATTTTAAAATCTAGTAATCAAAATACCTATACACATTACATTAATTACATTACACTTAGGCTATTTTTTATTTTTGTCGCAAATTTTCAAAAATATTCGCTAAATTCACAAAATATTAATTTTTTCGTGTTTGTATATATTGGCTACATAACTTACATTCAGAAAGAAAATTATTACAGTTCTTTTTCTTGAATTTTGCGAATATCGAAAAATATTCGCTACAAAAATATTTTTAACCAAAGAACTAAAGCCGCCGTAGCGCAATATATTATGCCATGGTCCAAATAAATAGCTTTTCGAGTCAGTTTTGAAAAGGTGTGCGATTTCATTGGCATAGACTATTACAAATAACTGCATTTAAAGTCTTCGATATCCTAAGATGAGTAAAATATCAGAGCAATTTCTCTTTTCCATTTAGCAGAAGGCTTCTTTCTTCAATGTCTTTCGCTCCATTGGAGTCTATCCCAATGTCACTTTTATACTAAACTAAACACTCGTCTAAGCCAGCGGTTCCCAAACTGTGGTCCGCGGACCGGAGGGGGTCCGCGGAGGATATGGCGGGGGTCCGCGAGAGCCTCCCGAAATATTTAGGGTTAGGGTTAGGCCTAACCGTAACACAGATTACCTTTTTTGCTTGTCACTACATTTAGGAAGGATGGTATTGATGATAATCTTTTTTTCTTGTCACTTGTTAAATAATGTGGTCCGCGAGCTAAACTGGGAACAAAATAAGGGTCCGAGATCAAAAAACTTTGGGAACCTCTGGTCTAAGCGCTCTGTTAGCATTGCGCAATATTGCGACATCTATCGAATGAATGGAAAGAAGTCTCTTAAGCAAAATATTAATACAAATACTCACTCTTCATGTGTATGACTGTCTTATCTTTGGTTTCATGAAAGTGGAATTTAGTGTAGTTTTAGTATAGATTTCATGTGGAATATGAATAACTGAAGAACTTAAGCCCAGTTTTTGTTCATCAGCTATCTAAACTTATAATCAACATACCTTTTAAAAGAGTTTTAATGGACTATTTATAAAATGTTGTAACTGGAATGTTTAAATACGTGCTAATATTCTCTTATTTAAATACTTCTAAATATTTTAAAATCATGTCTTTGGTTTAATGAAAACGGAATTTGCTGTTTTATTAGAAATTTCACGATGGATATGATGATTATTATGATTATTATGATTATTATTATTATTATTATTATTATTATTATTATTATTATTATTATTATTATTACATGGTTGGTAACGCACATTAAGTCATTCATAAGTGAAGAATCATAAGTGCGGGGTGAGTCACATAACCTAAACAGTGTAGGCCAAACTACAGAGTGCAGTTTTCAGTCGGCGTTTAAAAACAATCAACGAAACAGTTAAGTCCGAAGTGACAGAGTTAGGCAGATTGTTCCAAACAGACGGAGCAGCGATTGCGAAGGAACTGTCAGTGAGAAAAAGGCGAGTGCGCCGCTTTGTCAGTTTATTGGCACCACGTGATCTGAGTAGGCGAGACTGTCCCTGCAATTGAATGACGTCTGCCAAGTAGCTGGGCTGTTTTGTTGTTATTGTCTTAAAAGTAATAAGCGTGATCTTGTACTGAATGCGATATCGTATTGGTAGCCAATGGAGTCGAGCGAGGATCGGTGTAATATGTTCTATTCGGCGCACCTTACAAACATTAGCAGGTACGTCATCATTATTAGTACTACTTATTAGTACTACCACTTTCATCCGTAAATTATGCTAGTCTGTCACTGTCACCTTTCAGGATTTGAGCTGAGAGATGATCAGCGACTGGTCTCACTCCACATCCTTCTTCACTGCTATCCTCGCTGTCACCTTCACTTTCACCATTTTCAGGTGGTATTATAAAAACTTAGACATTTCCCTTTCTAACATATGTAGTTCCAAAAGCAGAAATAAAATACGAGCAATTTTTTTAATGAATAAGCTGATCACTTGAAAGGCATTGATAGAATTCTATCAAATTTCCTTCCTTAAATTTGCCCTTCGGGATATTACTGGATTGCAAACTAGCAAATTTTATTTGCAAAAATGAAGGCAAGTCTTCGATGACATAGTCAAAAGGATTTTCAAAGAGTCTTATTTTCTACGGACATGCATCCAGATAAGAGAAACGCTTCTGGAATTGCTTTTTCAAGCTTGAAGTGATATCTTGAGCAAAGAAAGCATGAAAATGGAGTCACGCAGCTTTTTGGCTATATTTGCATTGTCATTTGTCACAAAGTGAAAACTGACTGAAGCTGCTTCTTGATTACTGATTTTCAAAAGTGTCAATTTCCGAAGAAAAACTTTAACGGTTAAAGTTTAAAAAGTGGTACAAGTCATTGGCGTAGTCACCGAGACACGGGAGCCCGCCCCTATTCGGATCTGGATCGGATGTGAGATTCGTCCAAAACCGGTGAGTTGTTGTTAAGCGAGGAGATGGGTAGATGGTAGCATTAGATCGAGGAAAACGCACCGGATGCTGTACGCACCGGAGAGCAAACTTTAAAGCATTTGACACGACGTCCATTTGTGTGTCAAGACTTTTGGGCCAAAAATGTTGAAGTGCCCTCTTTTTCTGGAATCCTGGCTATGCTGCTGCTACAAACCATCACAAATTTAGGTATTTTGACCTGTAGGGAGTTGGCTTGAATAAAAAAAACGAGGGAATTATATGAAGGCGCCAAGCGACTTTCTCATACGATGAGACAGAAGTATTATTAACTACAGTAGCTGCTAACCCGTCAAAAATTATGAGGGAGAATGGCTGTTTTACTACCCGATTTTGAGCAAATGTTATAGCATTTTACGCAGTTAATTATCTTTAACTCGCCGCCTTTGCCATCTACACAGCTTAGTCGACTGGAGGCGCTTGGTACAGAAACAGAAAAAGCGTTGATAAAGGACTTCCTTGTCCGAAAGCTCGTGAACGCTGGACTTTTCGTGTATTTTTAGAATATTTTAGAACGCCGACCATCTAGAGTTTCCGGACTATGGTTGTTTCTGGAATTTTGCTTTCGCTCATTTCGCGGTCTTCGTTCTTCTGGAGTCTCGTCATTCACTCGCACTTCATTCATTGTCAGTCAGTTAATTATAGAGATTATCCAGACTTTGTTATAGAGTAGTTTACATATGCGAATATGGCGATTGAGGAATTACGCGTACATATAGTTCAATGTTAATCCAAAGAATAACGCGAGAGGAACAACGTTTCAATAATATATATATATATATAGGGGCGGCGCCAGACGTTTGAGAGTGGGGGTTTGGTTAACCTAGGTTAGGGTTAGGAGTAACCCTGAAATACCCCCCCAATTGATAATGTTAGAAATACCCCTGCTTTCTCCCATTCCCTCGCGTTAGACACTTCCCTTCCCGGCCGCATTTAGCGCTGCCTCCCTTGAAATGGGGGTCCGGGGGTTTCTCCCCCGGAAAAATTTTTGAAATCGTAGATGCTCGTACGTGTGTTTTAGAGCATTTTGGACACAAAATCACATGTCTGGCATCAATAGGTTCCATGTCTGTAATTTCTTATGCTCAAGTCAATTTCAAATTATTCTGCTTCGAAAATTACTTGTCTTTGGCCCATAGGCCTACTAGTGTCAATGCTACTAAGAGTAAGAGTCACGTGGCAGATGCTACTGCTCCATCAAATCTTGAAATCTTGTTTTAAATCGCTGTAAATCTATTTAGTGTCACAACTCACAAGTGGAAAAGGCGAGAAAAAGTAGACAGCAGGCAACTAAATTGCCATCGGGCCACCCGTTAACCTCCTTGTCCAATTTACGCATTAGAGAATACCACAGGCAAAATTCTGAATGCCAAGCACTTTAGATCTACAAGAGATAGTGCCCTAATTTTTGAAAAAACTTGATTAGCAGGTGCTCTTCACTTCTCTGTCAAAAGTGCTAGCTATTCCTACGTCTGCCAATACCATTCTCTGTAGTTTAAAAATGTCCTTTAAGCCCGCAATGCTATCCTGCAGATATATACAGTTGAGAACGTTTGATACTTAGACTAGTAGAACCGATCCTCAATCATCCCCCTACCTCCCTCCCCTCACCAAAAATTTCTCTGCAACTTTGCACGAATCTCACGGGTGGCCCGATGGCAAGTGGGGGGGGTTCAAACCCGCCCAAACCCCCCCGTGGCCCCGCCACTGTATATATATACGTAGAAAAACGTTGAAAAAAACGTTCATTTACTTTTTAGCCAACACAACAATTAACTTGTTAATTTTCTACTGTGGTGGCGTAATTAGTTTATAAACGAAGAAAAGCAAGAAAACGAGAAACACTCATTAGGAGGTCTAATGCTGAAAACGCTATATGTAGGACTATTTATTTATTGTGACAATTTTATTTTATTTATTGTGACAATTTGTTAATAGCTTTTTTGAATATCAATAGCATTGGGACAAGCTGCACTGGCTACGTGTCCCGGAGCGAATCGTGTTAAAGCGCTGCTGGTTAACGTTTCGGGCTCTACACGACCCATTCTGCCCGGAATATCTCGCGACGCTCGTTCGGAGACCGGCATGGACGGATCAACGGCTCCACCTTCGTTCCAGAACTCGAATTCAACTTTATGTTTCACCTCCGTCGAAGACCGTCAAGTTTGGAGAACGCTCTTTCTCGCGCGGAAATCCTCTCCTGTGGAATCCACTGCCGGACTGCGTGTCGTCCGTCACATCCTTCGGAGAGTTTGCGAACAAGTTAAAAACGCACCTATTCTACATCTCGTTTCCCACGTTTATTGTAAAGCACCCTTGACTTTGGCCCTTGCTATGTTACGGCGCTATATAAATTGTCATGAACAATAACAACAACAGTTGTTCTGGCGCCAAATTAATAAGCTCCTCTAAAAAACCATAGACAGTCAAGACACGAAGCGATCGATCATCATAGGTTTAACGTAAGCGTATCACCTTCAAAGCTGGTTAAACTCATTTTCTAAGGAATTCTAAGCAATTTCCGATAATATTTTTAAATACACCGCACCTTTTCGTATAACTTTCGTACAATTTACAGCAAAAACAAGAGAATTCAACTCAATGTGGTTCTTATTTCGACTTTTCGACTTTTCAATATCGCCGCGATTTGGCGCTAAACCTTACGTAATTGAAATTGTGTAGCGTCTTGATTAATATTTGAACATTTGATTCCCCGCTTGTCTGACCTATGATCTAGAAATAATAGAAATATCATATTGCAAAAATCCGTTGAAAAACGCAATAAAATAAAAAAACGTTAAAAATAAAAACGTAAAAAGCGCGTTTTTGTTGGCGAGAAAAAACGTAAAAAACGTTTGCAACATCTATGGGTTAGACTATTGCAATTATCTTTATCTTGGCCTGCCAAAAAGCCTGCTTTCCACTCTGCAATCTGTCCTAAATGCTGCGGCTCGTCTTGTGGCTAACGCTCCTCGCTACTCTGGCATATCATATTTTATGCTTAACACCCTACATTGGCTTCCAATTTCTGACCGCATTGAATTCAGACAAGTAATTATTGTTTCTGCAGCACTTCGAGGTCAGGCCCCGTCTTACTTTACTGAGCTGTTCAAATCACCCTCTTCTGTTGCTCATCGCCTGCTCCGCTCCACTGATCAGAAGAATGTTTATGTCCCCAGGTCACGCTCTGCTCTTAATTAGAGTCGGGTGTTTGCAGTGAATAGACGCTCCCTCTGGAATGCCTTGAACCCATCCTTCCTTCTTATTCCCTCGCTCTGTTCAATGCAAAAGCTAAAGTCTTACTACTTTATCATGCGACTCCAAGGCCAGTCTCGCCTCTGAGTAGAAATATAAGAGCACTATTCAAATGCCACATTACAATACATCACATCACATAACATTACATAGCACGACAGTACATTTGTAATCGTAGTTAGTATTAGATTTACGAGTAATATTCAAAGTTATTTTGCATATACATGCACTAAAATTAAATACATAAATAATTAATTAATTGACTCCTAATTAGCAATTAACACCTTAATTAACAATTATTTGCAGCAAATCATCAATCGATATAGAACTTTAGTACGCATTTGTTAACATACAGCATATTGCTTTATAATGATGGAAGTAAAATCATTTAGAAATAGAGTTAGAAATCATGATTTTCTCTATTATCTCTTAAAGTTAGAAGTTAGAAACCCTTATTTCTCCAGTTAGAATTAAAGTTATAAATCCTTATTCTCTCCACATCTTAAGCTGTCGCTTTGTTCTTTGGTAAAAACGCGAAGAGAAGACATTCGTTTACACCAGAGCTTAACAGATAAGCCAACCGAAAGTCATAAGCTCTCCTGCTGACCAGCCATTCTGTTTGAAATATAAATTTCATTTAAACTTTATGCCTACTCTCGTATTTCGATCCAATCGCAGATTTCTCAGTTTAAGTTTCACGGTCATAATGGGTCAAAATGGATCAAGGGCACAGCCAACAATCTAACAATTCTACTCCTAATTTAACGCATGAAGATAGATGTTATTATTTATTGGCGTAGCCAAGGGTGAGAAGAGCGGGCGGCCTCCGATTCGGGTTGGGATCAGTCGTGCGATTTGTGCGAAGCCGTTCAGTAGTTGTGTGCGTGCGGGAGGGAGTGGATGGGGTGTTACAGGTAATGTGATAAGAAAGAACGAAAGTTCGAAGCACTGGAGCTGGACACGGCGACATTTTTTTGGTCCTCAAGACTTTTTATTTTGTTCACATGTACTTACGTAGTGCACTAGTGCTTAGTCCGTCCTCGTGCTGGAAGCATATCGGGGCAACACCACAGAATGTTCTCCCTCTACATCGGTCGTTGTCCAAATCTTGAGCCTGGCTCCATTACAGACCCATGTGCATCAGATCTTGTTTTATCGTTTTCGTTCTTTCTGTCCTCGGTCTGCCTCTTTTTCTTTTGTTGTTTTCTGCACCCAGTCCATTGCCCTGCTTTGCAATACGGTTGTTTTCCATACGCATTCTTCGTTTTCTTAGGATCTACTCCATCGTCTGCTGTCCTGTTATTCTTCTTATTTCAGCATTCTTTATCATATCTTCCCAATGTAAGCCTACAATCAGGATCTTTAGCTGCCATTTGTGGTGGGCGCCCTCGAGCTGCTTTAGCTTTGCTTTGGTCAGAGGTCATTATTCCGCTTCGTATACTGTAGGATTTGGTGCGCCATCGGCTGATGCACCGGGCATTATGATAATGACGCCATAGAAGTTGATTGATTGATTGGTTGGTTGGTTAGTTGGTTGATTGATTGATTGACTGACTGACTGGTTGTTTGGTTGATTGATTGATTGATTGATTGATAGGACGACTGCCTCGTATAATCTGACATTAGTCCGTACGCTGATCCTTGAACTCTTCCAGATGTTTGCCAGTTTTGAGAATGCATCATATGCTTTACCGATTCTGATCTTTATCTCTCCTTCACAGTTTCCGTCTCTGTTGACTTGGCTTCACAGAGAACAGAATCCATCCATGGTCTCAATATATTTACCATAGAAGATTTAATTTTCCGATGTTAGTAGCGGGCCGTCCGGTTGTCATTGTTTTGTTTTTCAGAACTTATTCTTATTTCAATTTCAATTTTACCAGCTTCCTCTTTAGTGTTCTCTGTGAGTTTTTTAATGTCTTCCCAAGATGCAAATTCCAATTATTATTATTATTATTATTATTATTATTATTATTATTATTATTATTATTATTATTATTATTATTATTACCTCGACAATTTCTATAGCGCTATAACATAGCTAGATGCCAAAAGCAAGAGCACTTTACATAAATGGAAATGAAATGTTGAATAAATATGTCTTCAGTGCAACTGAGAACCGTTCAAAGGAAGTAGCGGATGTCACTGTGTCTGGCAACGAATTCCAAAGAAGAGGGTTACCGCGAGTGACAGAACGCTCTCCGAATTTCACAGTCTTCGACGGCGGTGGAATGTACAGTAGGGCCTACCAGACGACTGCTTGAACATAGTTGAAGGCGACGGTCAGACGCTGACGGTTTCCGAATCAGCTCGGATAGATAACTGGGACATGAGGATCGTGTAGGACACGGAACGTCAGTCGGCACCGTTTAAATACGATCCGCTCCGGAATCCGCAGCCAATGTAGCCTGTCCCTCAGCAATGGGGTTACGTGGTCATGCCACCTGACCCCATAAATCAGCCTAGCGGCGGCATTAAGGGCCGATTGAAGGCGGTTCAGCTGACTGGCTGGAAGACCAAGTAAAATGCAGTTGCAATAATCAACTCTGGCTACGATAAGAGCGCGTGACAGTCGTGAGCCCCCTCCCCCGTACGCTTCCGTACGCAAAATCGCCTAAGTCTCAAACCACCTCCCCTCGGTGCGTACGTACTATATGGACGGCCCCATATATACTCTCGTGTATCTTTGATCTTGATCTAAGATCAATGTTCTCTAGTTATCTTGATCTTTGATCAAGATAATTTTACACGTGATCGTTTCTAACACTGGTTATGACTTGATTTCTTCGTAAAATCCTGACAAGCAAAAAAATCGTCACTTAGTTGCTATTACATTTTAGTTATGCGAGCGCGTCTGCTACAGCTATACGTTCAACTACGGAGTGTCTCAGAAAAAAACCCTACGGAAAACCCCTTATTTCTTAAACATTCTTAAATATATTTCTATTAAATTTGAAATATGCGTACAGAACATATTTCTCCACCTTTCTGTGTATTTTGATCTCATTTGCTTGTAATTTAGCCATTTTGTGAGATATCAAAATCAAACTTCGATTTTACTACTCAGCTTCAGCTTGACAGACCTAAATATCCTGCTTCACATACATGTAGATTTGGATAATTAAAATCAGCGAACATCTGTTGTACACTGCAATAGGCCTACGCCGAGAGAATAGGAGAGATCAAAAAGGGGGAAAGTCGAAATGCATATAGCAACACGACAAAATGACCAGACTGAAATCTCATGTACAATGTTGACAAAAATAGAGGAGTATATTAAAATTTCTGATTTGAGAGTCAAATTTTCCACCTTATTCTGATTTCGAGAAATTTTCAGTAGGAATTTTAATTTAGATGACAGCTGCGTATACTTATACAATCTTTGTAAAAATACGCATATATAGAAAATGCATAGCAAGCAGTGGCGTAGCCAAAGAGGTTGGAGGTTAAACCCCCATTGGCTGTTCTCAGCGTAGGCAACGAGGGACTTTGGGGGGGGGGGGGTTAATCCCCCTTGGCTGTTCGACCAAAACTGCATATCAACATAGTTGTACGGCGCCCATATACCTATGTAATAGCCTACGACCTTTTTTTATTGAAACCAGAATAGGCAAGGCGAAGTCAGCCTTCATACAACTCAAAAAGATTCTCACAAATAAACATATTTCAACAACAAGACGGCTCAGAATTCTTCACAGATACGTTTGGGCGGTTCTGATGTACGGATCGGAAACATGGACGTTGACAAAAATATCAGAAAGGAAACTGGAAGCTGCAGAGATGTGGTTTCTCAGACGTATGCAACAAATTTCATGGACAGAAAGAATAACCAATGAGGAAGTACTAAAAACTTTTGGTGCAAAAAGAAAATTGCTAAAAACCATAAGAAAGCAGCAGCTTGAATTCTTTGGACATCTAATAAGAAAAGACGGATTGGAAAATCTAGTCATAACAGAAAAAATAGAGGGGAAAAGAGCAAGAGGAAGACAAAGAATAAAGTTTACGGACAGCCTAAGAGAAGCGACAAGAACTACAGACAACATCGAACTGATAAGGAAAGCCAGAAACAGAGAGGAGTGGAAATCCATGGTCGCCGACGTAGCAATACATGGCACATGAAGACGACCTTTTTTGCTTGTCAGGATTTTAACCGGATTTGCTAATGACGAAGACCCACGATGTTAACCTTTTTCGAAGTTCGGAATCAAGGGAACCATAATCTCCTTCCTCTTCGGAAAATCCTGGCTACGCCTCTGCTAGTAAAGCGTTCAATTTTATGACTTTTAAATAAAGCATATATTCATTTTAATGAGCTCTGAATTTAGACATGCAAGTATAGCGAACGATGTCTAACTGATTGAACGTTTTACTTTGACGATTGAGTCCTTTCGTCGTTTACTTCAGAGCAGAACAGCGAAACGATGACGAATTTCTTCTTCGTCAATAGATTCTTCTGTTATGAAGATCGCTATTCATATATACAGTCTGGCCTACACTGTTTAGTCTGGCCTACACTGTTTCGGTCACGTGACTCACCCCGCGCTAATGATTCTTCACTTAGGGGTTGTCCATAAATTATGTAACGCGATTGTGGCACTTTTTTGACCCTCCCCTACGTAACGCGACGTTACAAAACATCAGACCACCCTAAAATATGACGTAATAACGGGCCGACCCCCCATTTTCGTCTTCCGAAAAGTCTTGACAAGCAAAAAGGGCATCCTTGTAGGTTTTCTTCTTGAAAAACCCTGACAAGAAAAAAAGGTCATCCTTGTATTTTTCCTCTCCAAAATCTTTGACAAGCCCAAAAAAGGCCAAGGGTCATCACTTTAAAAAATTTGCGTTACGTCACATTTACGGACTCCCCCCATCGTCACACTTCGTAACAAATGGCCGGACTTTCCCTAACCGCGTTACGTAATTTATGGACGACCTCTAACTGAATAACTTACTGTGCGTTAACAGCCATGTAAAAATATAGTGTGCCGTGCCGTGCCTTAGATTGATTTTGTCTGCTTGCCAATCGTGGTGTACAAGTGGTTATTCTTGGTACCTGGCCCCCGCGTCACGATTGTAAGTCTAAATAGTAGAGAACTTGTGCAATTTCTTGATTCGTCGCCAGATAGTTTGTAAATAAACATGAAACATCCTTTGTAGCCATGGCATATTTGACACCCACGGTATGCGATTATGTAAAGCTGTGGCGTTACATGTTCTGAGCGTTCAATCAGGGACTTGAATCCATTCATTATCTGTACTTCCATTTAGGAATTTCTCCACTGTTGACTTGTACTGTACACAGACATAATAAAGGCTGCATTATCAGATGCATTTATTTTTAGCTTCTATGTGAGATCAGACTTGCCAAAACCAACATTATCGAGCAGCGGTCCGCAAATGTTTTCCACAAAGGAACAACTTTTAGGGTTATTTTTTTTCACGGGGCCATAGTACAAAACTCGCGATCGCAAGTGCCGTTGTATTAGTGAACGTTTAAGTGTAATGTTATTTCCAACATATGATAATATACATATATGTGCATTGTGCAATCATTGTATGACCCAGACTGATACAGAAACACAGCTGCTAGAGAATAGAGAAAATCGGCTTCTAATAGTTCATAATTTATTTAATTGTAGGAGCCTACAATAATTTGAACTATGAAGTTTGGCCATCGACGCAGTCATGGTTCAGGAATACGAAGGGATCAAAGTAGACAAGAACATCCCTTTCAGTTCAGAAGTGAAGCGTCGTGAACTTCTTATAGGGAAATGGGGCGAAATGATTCAAATGAATGCAATGTCGGATGTTTTTGAGAAACGTAAAGTGTTACAATGGTCGCTCGAAACAGCGGCCATCGCGGTTTTAGGGCAGTTTTCGAAGATCCAATAAACCAGTTTGGTATTTTAGGTAATTTCAATAATATATCAATGTTTTGATCATTACAATATTTTCTGGAGTTTATATGTATTTTCATATAAAAGACCAATTTATCAGAGCATCCTGTGCAGCCAAAAAGCATTTCTATCGAAATAACGATCAATAATGCTCTGGTGGCAACATCATTAAAATACTTGTTCTGTCAATTTTAATTATTAGTAGACTGAAAAATCATTTCTTCATAAGCTTGCCGAACTCTTCTATCATTTTTATGGTTGTTGACTATGAACTTTTCATTTAAAATAACAAGGTTATTGATAACATATATCATGATACTTGTAGGCCTATGTCTATAATGGTGTTTGTCTGTCAAGTGATCACGTAGTTCATGACACTTGAGGCTTTGAGGCTGAGGCAGTATCTGCTTCATTTTTATCATTTTAAATTTTTGCATTGAACAGTGTCTCTTGTCAAAAAAATCAGTCCCCTCCAGCGAGGTCAATCCCTTCAACCAAAGGCCTGGAATCTAGATAAAACACTGAGTTATCTTAATAGCACAAAGGTTTCAATGGAGAGTGCTTCCTAATGCGCACAAGATCAAGTCAGTTTTAGAGAGAAATCAAAGGGGAAAACACAGCCAAACTGAACATGCTATTGAATTTTTGTTTTGAGTATAGAAATTTAAATTCTCGTGAGCAAAGAACTCTGTCGTCGAGGCTGCGGGACTTTAACGTAGAACGTTAGAACATCGATATATGTATGGGTTACTTTTGATTGATTTATGACCTATGTTTATGTTACTGAAATGCCTGTTGTTTGAGTATCGTCTTTAAGTCTTTCAGTATTACTCAAACCACTTTTACTAATTACTCTCCTCCCCACAGTCTTCATGCAATATATCCATAGGACCAGTCCGCCTATCGGATATCGGAAGGGCCATTTCACTGAAACTGCGGTTCTGCGGATTTCCAACGACATCGTCGAAGCGATTGATAATGGTCAGGTGGCTCTCCTCTGCCTCCTGGACCTCTCGGCCGCTTTCGACACAGTGGACCATGACATTCTCTTTCGTCGCCTGCAGTGTTGGGTACGATTTGAAATCAAATGATTTGAAATCATGAATTGAAATCAAATTTTTGATTTGTGATTTTGATTTGAAATCATTTTGTAAATGCTGATTTTGATTTTGATTTTAAATCAATTTCAGTGTGATTTTGATGATTTCAATGCATATTCAAATCAAAATCATTTTTATTTGTAACATAAGTTTCACATCAGCACAAAAATGTTTGCTTCACAGCGGTCTTGCATGCTTATACCTTATGAATGTGTATCATTGGCGTTGATGAATTTACTTAGGCTACTTGTTCTTACTCTCAGTATCTGGCAATATGGCTTGCCCGGTTTTTAGAAATACCTTAGCGGTTACAGTGATGATGATTACGGCTATGATGAAGAGTGAAGACACTGCAATAAGTCAGTTGCCTGGAACTGGTACCACTGTTAACAACTTAAAGCTAAAGGCGATCAACTATCTGTCCGAAACTGACAAGTCATTATCGAGCTTGCAGTCGTACCCAGCTGTCCAGACAGCCTTCATGAGATACAATACATCACTGACATCATCTGCACCAGTTGAACGACTGTTTAGCTGTGCTGGGCTCATTGCTACATCACGTCGAAATAGGCTTGGTGACAGTACATTTGAAAACTGCTTATGCTGAAAACCAACCACTATGAGTCACCGTGATGACTGATGACTGACAATTTAAGTGTAGCTTTGTAGCTTCGCAAAAGTGATTTTAATGATTTTGATTTAGAAAATCGTGTACATTTTTATTTTTATTTGAATTCATTTTAAATCCATGATTTTGATTTTGATTTCAATTCATTTTTCAACTGATGATTTTGATTTTGATTTCAATTCATTATAAAAACGATTTTATCCAACACTGGTCGCCTGGAATTGACCTATGGGCTAAAAGGCTTGGCTCTATCTTAGCTACGAGATTATTTGACCGACAGATCTCAGTCGGTTTGCTGGAAAAGACTTACGTCGGCTCCACGCCGTGTCCTCAGTAGAATACCACAAGGGTCAATTTTCGGCCCTCTACTATTTATCTTATACGTGGCGGACATCGGGCATATCATCAGAGCGTACGGGCTGGCTTCGCATGCCTATTCTGATGACGTTCAGATGTACGCCTCTTGCTTTCCATCTGAGATTGAACGCCTACTGTCCTGCATCACGGACTGTATAGCCTCGATCCGAAAGTGGACGGACGAAAACAGATTATCGTTGAATCCAGAGAAGACATAATTCCTCTGGTTAAGCACTCCCAGAAGGAAGCAGCTCATATGCCAGGATGCTTTTTCAATTGGAGATGCAGACATTGCTCCTAGTACTGTGCTACGTCTACTCAGAGTTATCTTGGATGAGTCACTCTCGTTCGCTGGACATTTAGACAAAGTCATTCGCACCTGCTACTGCCATCTACGGAGGATCAGGGATATCCGCTGTTACTTGCCAACACCAGTTGTGATTACATTGGTCCGTGCTCTTATAATATCACGAGTGGATTATTGCATTAGTGTCTTGCTCGGGCTTCCGCTAACGCCAACTCAATCGTCTGCAGTCGGTGTTAAATGTTGAGTTACCATCGATTGATACCCTTGAGTATTAGAAATGGTGCTATATAAGTGCAGTAAGCATAGTAAAGAGTCAAGAGCGCTTAAGAAGAGACGCTGTGGAAAATTTTTAAATAAATGCGTCTTAAGATGCTCAGTAAACAGTTCTGGGCAGGTCGCCATTGTCACCTTCTTCGGCAGTGAGTTCCACAGCCCTGGGTTGCCCCTCGAGAAGGACCTGTCCCCGAAAACCGTCGTCTTGGACAGAGGGGGACCACTAATTGAAGACGGCTACTTAATTCAGAGAGAACATGGAACGCTTTTAGAATTGATGAAAAAAACACATAACTTGAAAACAGAGTCCATCGAATATAGTTTATTCATCTATGACGCGAGATTACGCCATCTGGTGAATATCAGCAAGGCATTTTCAAGACATAAAAACTCAAAAGACAACCAACATTATAAATCAAATAAAACACTAATTTTACTGAGTGTAATCAAATTTGAATAAGTAAGCACGCCAGTTAATAAAGTGCTGTCCTAAAAGTGAGCTGCATGAAATAGTGTCTTGTATGACATTGAAATTTAAGATTTAATTAAGATCCAGAACCAAACTTTTATAAAGCAACGCGTATAATTTAGGCCTGCATGCATTTACATCAGAAATTCTGCTGTTCCGATGGCAGGGGCGCCCACACAAGGGGGAGGAGGAAGCAAATGCTTCCTAGAAAACCTAGAGGGAGGAAATTCCCCCCTGAGTTTTGGTATTACGTTAGAGTAGCATATTAATTCAATAGGCCTCTAAATGCCTGTGCAAGTAAATTACTGCTTTTACTACACTTAACTTCATAGAAGCTTACCGGTACTCAATTCAAGTTCATTATTATCAGGTATTCATAACATTTTATTATTATTGTCACTTTTACGTACAGTCATTCTAATGATTTAGAATGTAAGCTTCATGTGAAATATAAATAACTTATAACAAACCAATAGACTCACATGAAGTTTACGCTCCAAATTAGACTACTGCAACTCCCTCCACTGTAGATGGCATTGTGCCTAATTACCCCTACTTGATGAAATGCACAGCTGTTAAATGTAATAATAATAATAATGTAATAGGAGGCAACTTGACTACAAAAAACGGCAGAATACTGTATGTGCCTGATAACTATTGATTTCGCAAACACCTGACTAATGGGCAGCAGCCATAGCAATGTGGCCTTTTATAAAATTTAATTGAATGCCCCTGTATTGTAATTGTAATCAGTATAATGTAATATGACCGATGTTTCCCTAAAATACGTTAGTATAAGCTATCGGTTAGTAGAACCATAGTAAATTTAAAAGTTGTCTGCTCGCGTAATTTCGCCAAAACAGTTTACGATCGGCGCATCAGAAAGTCTGAGAAGCAATGTTCTATTCCGTTTTGAGAGAAAAGTTAATTCTTCTTAGTGTTTTTGTCCGCTAAATGCATATGTTAATAAAATTTGCCGGAAAAGGCTGACAAGATAAAAACGTCATTCTCAGTATTTTTCAGTAGATTTTCTATAATAAAGTTACCAAATTGCTCTCAAAAATAGGCTGACAAGCAAACCAAGGTCATCCACATCCGCAGTATTAAGTTCACCGAATGTAGAAATTATAAAAGCCTAAGAAACATATGTTGACAAGCAAAAACCTCCGGTGGGGATGCATCCCCATTCATCAACATGGTGGAACCGCCACTGAATACAATTGATATCATAATAGTTATAATAATTAGTCATCTAAAACTGCAAAATATTCGTTAAGTAGACGGTCTTCGTTATTGAAAACGCATTCAGAATAAACTCAGTTACATTTATGATATACGCGCCTGCGATTCGTTGCCGTTTCCTTGGCATTTCCGACGTTTTGCGCCTGAATTTATGGTCGGGTGCAAGGATTACAGATTCGTCCGTCGGTTTTCCGAAGAGTTTTTAAGAGTTCTCATCTTTTCCGGTCGTTCTGAGCAGTGGCGTAGCGTGGTCTTGTGCCGCCCATCATCCCATGGCTTCTGAAAAAATTCCGCCCCAATCTGCTGCAGTAGCGTTATTTCCCACTTTTCTTGGGAGTGAGAAAATTTTTGGGCAACTTTTTCAAAATTTGTGCAAATTGTAGGCAATTTTTGCAAATTTTAGGCAATTTTTGGCATTTTTTTGCAATTTTTGCAAATTTAGGGCAATTTTTTTCTATATAAAATGGCCTGACAAGCAAAAAAGTCATCGCCGCTCAACTTGCCGCCCTTTCATGTGTGCCGCCCATGGCTCGAGCCATAGTAGCCGTTGGCACGCTACGCTACTGGTTCTGAGCTGTTCCAGTCGGTCGTCGTCGCTTATCATTTACAAAATCAGACCAGATGGTCTACTGACCCTTCTGACTCCCCACCGCTAGATTCGCTTTTGGTGATAGGCCTGAAGCCCTAAGGCCCACGATAGCCGTGAGACTAGGCTACTGCGGTCTGCGGGGACTTGAAATGGCTGACTGCACAGAATAAGCAAAGACTACCTGTACTCTTTATTCTGATCAAATACATGTACACACTGTGGGACGAGAGTGTAAATTCTAAAGCCCAAAATAGACAGGTATGCATAGCATAGGCTAGTGGGCTATTTCAGTCGTGACGTCTGTTAATACCGATTCAACGGAATCAACACACCCGGATGTTAATGATGGTAAGTAGATCGAACACGATGGTAATAAGCTTCAATTTATAGATTAAAGAAACATCTAATGGAAAGAATTGAATAATTTACTATCTCGTCGCCAAGTAAGGCTAATCCTAGAAAGGATCTTTAGTTGTATTTGATCCAATAAGTAAGATTGTGGACTCTGAACCCTTTCCAAAGCCTTAGCTATAATCGATGCTGGCCATTGACAACATAAAATATTTTCGCTCATGAATATAGAACAATACAGCCGTAGTATTTTATTTGCAAAATAAAGGTTTAGTTTCAATTATTGTGAACAATTTAGACGATGTAGTCTCAAATTACACAGACGGACAAAGATTTTACATTGAATCTGATTATACTGATAGTTTTTAAATCCGAAAGTGAAAACGGTATGTAATACCACTATGACGAAGGAGTTAGGACGTTCCACTATTTATCTTGCGCAAGAGTTTAATAGCGTTAGTATTATAGTATTATAGCGCTGTACAACTCACAAATTTGTTTATTCATCAGTTCATCAGTAATGCAACATCATACTTCTATATGTATTGAGTCTCTCAGTGTTCATTTATATATATATATATACTAGGTGTTTACCCGTCAAAAATGACGGGAAAGATTGGATGTTTTACCACCCAATTTTGTGCAAATGCAATAGGATTTTGCGCAATTAATTTTCTTAATTTCCTTAAATCGCCGCCTTTTCCTTCAACCGAGTTAACGACCATTCGCGTGAATTTTCTGAAACTTGATAGTCAACGTAAGTGTAATGATTTGGCAGTGTCGAGCGACATGCAGAGCTTGATTCTCTTGTTTGCTGTGCTGTTTTTTCACGCCGAGCAACCGCCTGCTCCTCATTCTCACATATTATCTAAAAATAATAAAGCATTTACGCGTGTAGACGTGGTAGAATTTCGTGCAGAATTGTAACTCTACTGAATTCCAAACGTTTGCATAGTTGCGAATAATAAGCCTGCGTCGTCTTTTCTTGCAGGAAAGTCAGAAACAGATGATAAAGATCGATTTTGTTTCTTCGGAATTCAAGACAAGTGAGAAAAGCGAAACTTTACGAGACGTTCAATATGGCCGCGATTTTGAAAACAGAAGAAGGTAATCTTAGCATGATTTTAAGTGGCTTAGGAGGCATTACTGTCTGTGCGAAAGTCACTATGGGCGCTAACGGGGTTTGAACTCGCTTTGTCAGCCAGCCTGCCGCTCCAGCGCGTAATCCACTCTGCCATCTTCGGTCCTCAAGTGGGGCAATAGTTCTTAATAAACCATTGCATAGACTCATAGGTGAAAGCCTCTATGAATTTGATTTAACCTATTCAATAGTATGTTGTTATAATTATTTATAAGATTCATTCGACATATAGCGATTAACGAAGACTAGTTGTGCCGTTTCGTTCGAATTTGCAGGTAGGTTAACGCATTCCAGCGTCAATTGCAATTGTATGCAAACCAAATGTTGATTCAACTCGAACAGTATACATGAAAAAACAGCTAACGATCGATAATAAAAACGTTGGAATAAATGTAAAAGGAAATTGCGTTTGTTTTTATCTTTCACAAACGAAGCGAGTTCCAGCTTTGGAGAACATTTCACACAACAAGTGCAAGGATCAGCCTCTATCCACCAAGCCTCTATTATTCAGAAAACTTATTCAAAACTTAGTAACTGCGGCCCAATTTATTTTACTGTACATTCTAAAAACCTTTACAGGAATATGCCCATAAAATCATACCACCGGAATATAATAATTAGGCCTATACCTCATTGAGACATTATATGACATGTTGAATATCATTTCTATTCTTTTTTCGCCTGACCTATTAAATGCTTCGTGAATAGAGCTCACCTGCGATTGGCTGTTTCAAAATTAGTCTGGTACATTCACAATTTATTCCATGTAAGTAGATTTGACCCAAACGTTTACACCTCACGAGTAGTTCGTTCAATTAATTATTTGCGCCCTTTAACATATTTTCAACAACAACAACCCAGTTTCGTTCGGTATTATAGATATTACTGATTTTCAAGAGTACCGATATTTCTCTAAATTGCTCGACTGATGATGGGAATGATGAACACAATAGTGAGCCGAGATAAAGAGATAATTGTTTACCTGTACAGGACACTAGCACGGTATCATTTCGAATATTGTGTTCAGGAATGAAATCTATTTGTAAAAATATGAGTTAGAGCTTTCAGAATAGTTTCAAGGACGAGCGAAGAGATGGTCAATGGATACCATAACCTAAGCTATGAAAAAAGACTTCAATATTTGTTGACAACATTATAAAGGAAAATGGAGAAGCATAAACAATAATGACAAGAGGCTACACGTGCAAATTGCTCAAGAAGATGGTGGAAAAACAAGGAAGAAAAACTTTCTTAGTACAAGGATTGTGGACAAATGGAAGAGATTGGACGAAAAGGCAGTAGTAGGCCTAGTTGAAACAATAAAAAATGAAATGAAAAATGGGTTCATAAGTTATCAGTAAGACTGGGTCACTGGGTTATTGCATGTTGAGAGCAAATATTGTGGTTTTCATCCAGGCTAATTAAGTCTCTTAAACCACTTGAAAATTGACTTATTATTTGAAGTGATAATTATAATATCAGAATGCGACTCTAGAGATTTTACTATTATGAACAAGCCCATATCTCGATGTCTTGGCTCACTATATTCGACACTGCTGCGACAAGTAGCGGTTATGAAAGAACATAAGGTCTTTGGAGAATTCAAGGCGGAGTGTGGGATCGATTGGTGTGGTTGAATGGTCCAGGGTGCAGTGATAGTTGGAATTACCTTCTAGCTTCATGTGCTCAGATTGTTCAGAATTTCTATCAAGAAGCTTTATTGGGCCTACTTGTTAGTTTTAATTCAGTGACACTATTAACTTCGTTAGATTACACATAGCATTGATAAATGCCTAAATTGTCTAGAGTGGCAAATTTAAATTGCTTTTTTGTATACAGATGTTGATATTCAGAAAATGAAAAACCAAAGAGAAAAGCTCATAGAGCTCATTGAATCTCAATTTGGACTTCTTGAAAAGCTCCTTAAAATGCACGCAATAACACGCAATCAGTTGGAGCAAATACAATGTGAACAGACAAGAGTCAAAATTAACAAAATGACGCTGGATTATATCTTTCAAGAGAATAAACACAAGGATTTAATTACGGCTCTCTCGGAATCTTCTCAATCTCATGTGGTAAACTGGATTAAGAACGGAGGAGGTAAGATGTCCTTTATACCAAGAATGAGTACACTGTGTAAATAGTAGTATCCTAGAAGTCATATTGTCGATTGCAAACGACGTCTTAGTGATTGTTGATTAATATCTCATTTGTTGCAATTTTAGAGTATGGCGAAGAATTTGGTCTTGATTGGCCATTGACAGAAAGACAACAGGAAATTTTGGATGCTAATTTGGAAGAGTTGATTGATATTATTGATAATTGTGAACTTATATCCATGCTGTACTCTGGACAAGTAATCAACAAGAGACAAAGAGATGTTTTACGCTCAAAAACAACTGACCACGAGAAAAACGAAGCATTACTCGGGATGGTACGAAGATTAAGTCAAAGATCGTTTCAAACTCTGATAAACTGTCTCAGGAAGTCAAATCAAAAACACATAGCTGATATTTTGGAAATTGGAGGAGGTAAACAAACTCTGTGTAGACCTATATAATCGGCATTTCATTACTGTAAATCTTTGTATTTTGATAACAGCTTTACCATATGTAGTCCTATTTTAATAAAAATTATATCCCTATATTCGCCAGAATATTTGCTTTTAGATCACGCGATTCTCATTTGCATATTTTATAAACGCTATCTAAACAGCGCAATATAAATGCGGTTACTATATGAGGGAGACCTAATATAGGTACGTATTGCGTACTAAAGATCGTCTGTCCAACATTAGGCATTACTAAGCCCCGACATAAACCCAGGGGACTTCAAGATCTTGGGCACGCTGCAAGTAAATGGCTGCAAGACAAATATCAACAATGTCAGCGAGCTAATATGGCACATTGCTGAGGAGTCTTCTCCAGCCGGCACGATCACTGGCAACTTCTGTTGCTTCGACTATCTCCAGCCACATAAGCTTCATGTCTTCTGCGAGAGTGTCTTGCAATGTTTTCCTCAGTCTTCCTCTGCCTCTTTTCACATCTTCTGGTCTCCAGACCATTGGATGGTATTGACGGTAGCATTCACAAGACGTGGTTAATATATATATATATATATATATATATATATATATATATATATATATATATATATATATATATATATATATATATATACGTCTGCCCTCGTTTACTGTGCAGTGAAGCGAGTCCATGCCAGTTAGTCACATAACTTCCTCATTGCAGTGATGGGCAACTAACTAAAAACATTAGTTAAACTATAACTAAATTTAAACTAAAAGTAAGTAGTTAAACTTTTAGTTGCAAACTAACTTTCTAAAATAGTTAACTAAAGTAAAAAATATAGTTAAACTTTTGCAACTAATTTTACAACTATTTCCAAGGTATCAGGTATGTTCATGAAAACATAGACGATGCTCGCAACATGAACATATCAGTCAATGAACCATTTAAATTATTAATTATTGCCTTTTTAATATTTAAATCTTAGTCTAGACTGCAGGAATACAAGTTTGTCAAGTTTGTTTGGAAAAAATGACCCAGAAAAGAATAGATTGAAGAGGGACTGTTATTCAGAATTCGGGACACCAACTAAAAAGTTTTAGTTAAACTATTTAGTTACTAACTAAAATTTTTCAGTTAAGCTATCATTTTAACTAAACTATTTTTCAGTTAAGCTATCATTTTAAACTTTTTCAGTTAAACTATCATTTTAACTAAACTATTTATATTTAATTAAACTATGGAGATAACTAAAAAATTTAGTTAAACTTTTAGTTAGCAACTAATTAGTTAACTAGTTGCCCATCACTGCCTCATTGGGCATATTATGATATTTCCATGTCACTCCTAAGATCTAGAAGAGGCATCGTCGGTGAAAGACGTTTAATCTCTGCTGAGTCTTCTTCTTCCTCTTCCATGTTTCTATTGCATACAGAGTGGTCGTCATTATAATGGTGGAGTACAGAAGCAGGTTGGTAATCCTGCTAATTGAGCTGAGCTTCCATATTTGGTTGAGACGCTGGAATACTGCTGACGCCTTCCAAATTCTAACATTAGCATCAGGGACAACGTCACCATTTTTGGAAAGGTTGCTGCCAAGATAGATGAACGTCTGAACACATTCAATTTGGTTTCCATTTACAGTGAGGGATGTTACTAACGGATCCCATGCGCTGCTATTTCTTTCGTTTTTCACAGCTGGCTTTTAGACCAACTTTTGCTTCATTTTAATATGCTGTAGTCTGTAGGATAGTCTAACGTTCACTTATCAAGGCGATGCCGTCCGCAAAGTCTAGGCCTGGCAACATGCGTTGGACCCATTTATAACCAAAGCATCAAGATGTCCATTAGGGTGGCCCTTATTTTTCAACTTCCTAATTGTTTAGCTCCCAATCCCATTTCCTGTTCCAATCATGAAAATAAAGATCTGTGAAAAATTTCAGCTCAATTGGATAACTGTAAGTCGACCCTCATTGTCCGTGAAGTTTTGAAATTAGCCGTCATATCAGTGAATAGCAACAATGAAAGTTCATATGGCATCGGTCAGCAAATCTCAACATTGGCAGCAGCTAGAGTACCTTTAACACGAGGTAATTTCAGGTAAATTGCCACATTTCACTCCCCGTCTTGCCGAAGTTTTTCATAGGTGTAAAATTACTGACAGAAATGGGCTTTACATATTAATGGCTGCTGCAGAAGCATTCGGGCAAGATACCGAGAACCTGGTGATAAATCGCAGCTCTTTTCAACGCCTTCAAAAAAAATTAGAGAAGAAAGACACTCAGAAATTCAGCTAAACTTTAACCTAAATGATTGCCAAGAATTAGTGCTACACTGGGATGGAAAGCTGCTCCCAGGAATCACAGGCGTTGAAAAGGTAGATAAACTGGCAATAATAGTAACTTCTCAAGGCAAGGATCAATTGTTGGGAGTCCCTGAAATCCAAACATCTTCAGGTGAAGAGCAAGCTATGGCTGCTTACCAAGCAGTGGAGAAGTGGGGTTTAACCGACAAAATTCAGGTACTTTGCTGTGATACGACAGCAAGCAACACAGGTCCAGTAAAAGGTGCCTGTACAAAACTGGAAAAGCTGTTCAACCGTGATCTATTGTATCTCCCTTGCCGTCATCACATTTTTGAGTTAGTTTTGAGGAGCTGTTTCGAGTCACTGTTGGGTGCAACTTCTTCTCCAGACATGTTGCTTTTCAAAAGGTTTAGAGAAGCCTGGACGAAAATGGACAAGAATGTTTATATAACAGGTAGTAATGAAGTTCCGGAGGATGTCCGTGCTACTATTCTTGGATTTGTTGAGCAATACCTTTCCATGCAAAACAGCAGAGAGATGATTACCAAGAATTGTTGGAATTAACAAAGATCTTTTTTGGTGGCATTCCGAAGAACGGAATATCGTTTCGTATACCAAGAGCTGTAAGTCATGCTAGATGGATGGCAAAGGCAATTTATGCATTCAAAATATATAGGGGCCTATGTTTCAAAATCAGTTTCAGTTATCTAATACGGAGAAGAAATCTTTAAGCAGATTATGTATCTTCCTTGCTCGAGTGTACGTTCGAGCCTGGTTTCTGTCCACAGAAGCAATTACAGCACCATATCATTATTTCTTATTCATGCAACAACTGATTAATTATTGACACATTGATCCACAAATCAGTAAGGTTGCTGCACAGAAATTTTCAAGACACCTCTGGTACTTTCGTCCCACCAGCATTTAAGGCAAATATGGCTCAAGTTTTGCTCAACCAAGATGAAGAAGAGGAGGAAGAAAAAGTTTAAGTGAAGAGATACATTCTTCCCGAAAACACTTTTCTTCCTTTCCAAACGTCGAGTTTACCTCTCTGTTAACTCCTGGTACAAAAACGTTTTCAACAGAATTTCTATCAGCACCGATTTCCTCAACACAAACCCGTCAGTATGGAAAGATGATCCTGGGTACAAAAGTGGAATTGAAAAACTTAAGAAAATAGTTGTTGTGAATGATGTTGCTGAAAGAAGAGTCAAACTCATTCAAGATTACAATAATCTTCTCACCAAAGACGAAACTGAGAAACAATTTATTTTACAGATCGTTGCCGAACACCGTAAAAAGTACTCAACTGCTACTAAATCCTGTCTTATGAAACAGTAATTTTCTAGGTTTATTGGCTCACATTAATTTTTTTAATACCATTTGAAAATGGTTTTGTCTCATAGCTTTTTAATCATAATGCATTGCATACTATGCTCCAACTTAAAGGCTTTTGAGGGTCGCCTTGCAGTTGTCTGATTGAGCTAGAATTTTTCACTTTTCCTTATTTGGCTGATTGGAACAAGATTAGGGGTTGGGAGGTGCAACATTTTCACTTTCGAAAATATCATTACTGCTAAGGGCCACCCTAATGTCCATAACAATGAGAAACAGAAATGGTGAGAGGATGCATCCCGGCCAAAGGTCAGCCAGTATGGCAAAGATATTTGTGCGGCCATTTCTTAATCGTATGCAGCACGTTGACTTTCCGCTTATGTGTCTCCACGCCATCAAGAAACTAAAACGCAGACGCGCAGCGGAATCAGATGACGTCCCTCCAGGAATTTTGAAATATGGCATCGACCAAAGAGTTCCGACCTCCACTCAATGTTCACCGGGGTCTACAGAACAGGCCGTGTACCTGCTGACTGGAGAGACGAAACCATACAAACACTATACAAAGGATGATGGTCTTTTATCATAACCATCATCATGATCATTTATCATGATCATTATGATCATTATGATCATCATCATTATCATCACCATAATCATCATCATATCCATCATCATCAGCAGCAGCAGCATCGTCACCATCATCTTCGTT
Organism: Metaphire vulgaris; assembly: GCA_018105865.1. Lineage (NCBI taxonomy): Eukaryota > Metazoa > Annelida > Clitellata > Crassiclitellata > Megascolecidae > Metaphire > Metaphire vulgaris. Next base: position 20,527,139 of record CM030835.1, read on the forward strand.
CATTGCTTCATTTATCCATCAGATTTGCATGGCAAGCATATTGGGCTCTTAGTGCAGATGACTACTTTTAGACTTTTAGCTGCAATGGTAATGATAATACAGTAGCTTCTTGGTTTACGTTAGTTGTCGCAATTGAAGGCACAACGTGACTTTTGTTTTCAAATTGCTGGGTTTTTAGCTCTTGTCCGAGTGCATTCAACGCTGGAGACCGAAAATCTAGACGAAACAGAAACACAGATTGTTGACCAAGTGACCAACTTTCTTCTACAAAGGAATGTTTCAGCGGAACAGGCAAATCGTGTGCTCAGCGCAGCGCAGTTGAATATTATTGCCGTCAAGCGAGGACAAAGCATTGTTCTCTGTATATGTTGCAGAAAAGAAAATGAATTTAATGATCTGTGCAAAATGATTGATAATTCAGAGATGAAGAATTTACTCGAAGAACTCTTCGTTGCATTAATTGACAACATCAAGTTAAAAGTTCTCTCGGTGAAAGTCTATGAAAGCGACATCAACAAAGCAAAAGAAATGTTTAGAAGTTAGTTTCCTGCTCGTTATCCTTTAAATTAAGACTTTATTGCTTACTAACTGACTAAACTAAATTTAACAAAACTAAGCCATAACAGGAACCACCCGCTTATGTTTATTTGTATCGTCATACTGTAGTCTGTTGAAAATTAGACCACAAGAAGGACAAACGCGTTCTCCAATATATATTTGTCGACATAGTCATCTGTTGTCATTCAGAATAGGCCAATATCTATCAATTGCAAATCGTTTAGCACCGTTATATTAGTTCATTTATCTTCAGTCTGTGTTCATTTCTGAGAATATTTTGCTCAGAAATAGAGTTCCTGGCAGTTTGAGGCTGAAATTCCATACGCCAGTTCACAATGGTTCCATGTCATTTAATCCCAGTCACTTAATCCCAAGTCTGTTGATCCCTGTGCACATAATCCCCAGACACTCAGTGCTATAAGGGGCTGTCCATTAATTATGTCAACAATTTTTGGGCAATTTTTTACCCCCCTCCCTTGTCAACAACTGTCAACTTTCAGTTAACCCCCCATAATTTCTTCAAAAACTTTAACTCCCCTCGATCAATGACAGGTCCTAATAACAAGGTTAATATTTTTTGAGATTATGACCATTTTTTCTCTTTTTTATCGTCGAGTGTCAAAATGTGATGGCTATGACCTTTTTTCCATGTTTTTTCCATTATAATAAGTAGTATTCAATGAAATTTCCTAGCTTTTGATTATTTGTAAAAAGTGAAATTGTTGACGTCAACTTCTCTTGCCCCCCTGTCCCCTGTCAACAACTTTCAAACTTTTTCAAACCCCCTCCTCCTAAATTGTTGACGTAATTAATGGTCAGCTCCTAAGAAAACGTATTAAATGATGCAATACGAATGAAATAACAAATATTTGTGTTACAAAAACATAACGCTAACCTTAACCCTTACCTAATTATACAGCTCTGGTCTTAAACTCCAAGGCGGTGATTGAAGGGATTAAGTGTCAGGGGATAATTGGCTAGAGGATTAAAAGACTTGGGATTAAGTGACTGGGATTAAGTAACGAGGATTAAGTGACGAGGATTAAAAGACCTGTCACCGTTCACAACAGGTTGGTTTTGGAAAATAGTTCGAGGTTGAGATTCCATAGGTCAGTTCGCAATAAGTTAGTTCTGGTAAATACCCGTATGCAGTAGAAACGAGATGAGTCGTGTCGTCATTAAGTCGTCGTCCCTATCCGACGGTTGGCTGCAACGTGGAACAATAATTCTCCATTGTTTTCTTTCTTTAACAACCTCATAATAATAATAATAATAATAATAATAATAATAATAATAATATTATTATTATTATTATTATTATTATTATTATTATTATCACCACCACCATCATCATCATCATCATAATCATCATCATCATCATCATCATCATTTATCTTACAAACTATGTCTTGATCTTTTAATTTAACCCTCAAGCGACCGACATATTTTACGCCTTAATCTGACCAACTGGGGTCCTTTGGGACCCCATTTACCTTTACTGAAGACTAGCGATCTTAAGCACAACTAAATGAAGTTTGTATAACATTCAATTCATAATTATCATAAAAAGGCCCTATCAGACTATGGGCGTCCAGAGGGAAGGCAAGGGGGTGCAAAAGCACCCCCCGGAAAAATTGCGAAGTTACGAAATAAGTAAAATTCCTTGTTTCTTTCATCACATAACCCTGCTTTGCACCCCCTGGAAATTTTTGTCATTTCTTTCGTCACAAGACCCTGTTTTGCAGCTCCTGGAAAAATTTCTGCGGACGCCCACACAGTGGCGGCTCCAGGATTTGGCAAGTGGGGGCCGTTGGGGTGGCAACTTCTAATCATGGGAGCAACCATTTGTTGTTAGGTATGTAGTATTAAATATAGGGTCTCAACAGGGGGCCACTGCGGGGCCAGACACTCAGTAGGGGGCACGGGTCCCCTTGGCTCCCCTGTGGAGCCGCCACTGCACCCACATATCAGACTTTTAACCACTCGCGCACCCTGTTCAACCTCTCTTTCTGCATTCTTCTGCCTACCTAAGCATATATCTGCAGTAAGTGGTTACGATGTCACAAAATCACAGCACCAACAACTTTTAATCCCGTACTTAGCCGGTTTTGAAAGGATATTTTGGCGAAAATTACATTTGCCACGATATGTCACCAGTTGTTCGTCAACACATAGGTCTGACTCTGAAAAAAACCTTTGACAGCTGAGATTAGGCAAACGTCACAGAAAACAGTTAACTTGTCATCCTTCTGTCTTAGTTGTCTAGTCGATTTGTCATCAAATCTCATGTGTTTCATGATATCACGAAACCGGGACATGATATCGTTGCCATAAATATTGGTCTTCCTTCACGCGTTGACCATAAGCTATCTTGTGGTTCATGGCTACTCCTTTAGATTCCAGCCAAAATACAGAGACCCCCAAATGCGAGAATTTCGTTGTCAGTCACTGGCTTCTACTCGTCATGTTGTTTATCTGGGTTAGTTTCATTCTATTTGCGTATCCTTCTGTTTGCCTCTCATTTGGTTTGCAATATAGGCCTAATGTTGATAATGACGTTTGGAGTTACCCAGAACTGCATGTTTTCCATAATTGTATTGCATCGTGATCCAGAAGTTACCCGTACGCCAGGCATATAGTACATATGATATATTGGTTGCAGTGTCTCCTAGTTGGTAGTGGATTTCTCCAATAAATGAAGCCGTTTTATCAATGAATGTTGCATCAGAGGATAGGCCATCCTCGTCGTGTTGCTGTCGCACAGATCCTGATGTTCCGGATGAAGATGAGTTACCCCGACGACCACCTCCGCGACCTTTTACCTTTCTCAGTGGTGTCCAAACGGCAAGTGATAGGAGCGTCAACACCCGGTGCGAATTCTGTACTCTTTTGCTCATAAATGCCTTCGATGTCACTTTGCTCAGAAACTTCTGATACGTGATTTTCATTCTCAGAACTTTCATTTGAACTGCAGTCATTGTCACTTTCAACAGCTGCCGGTAGCTGTTGTACAGCTTGCGCTATACTGCACCTAGCTACACGAATTACAGCGGACATATAACCTATACAACAGAATCTACAAATGTCTAATTTGGACAGGACTCTCAAATTCCAGCAAGTATAGTAGCATTACAATGTGATTATAACAATAGGCACACATTGGACTAATACGGTAGGCTAATAGATTGGGTATACTGTATAGTGTATAGTCCTACTTGATGACAATCACTACACAATGATCCACTGGTCCCTGCCACACAATAAAATACATTGATATTTGGAAATGTTATGAACATTTCAAGTCTAACAAAGCAAACACATTGGCTAAAACAACCTTCTGTGCGAAAATTCGAATGGGGTCCCAAGGGACCCCAACACGAAATGACAATTTAAAAAAGTACACATGTTATAAGATCGATTTTATTTTACCCAAACCTGAAGCAGTAGCCAAGCTACAAATTCACTAAACCGTTATTGAATATCATCAATAGCCGAAAAGTTGCGCAATAAAAACCATGACTGGGGTCCCAAAGGACCCCAGCTGGTCGCTTGAGGGTTAATCAAGTTTTCACATTTGTTTCATTCGACGATGGTAATTTCAGAGATTTCCGCTGAAGTTGAAAATTCCCAAATGAAGTCGACAAACGTGAGTACCATTCATATTCTGACTCATATTCAAGTCAGGCAGACGAATAGTTTGTATTGGTATCTACGTATTGTAAGGAACTTCCATCTGACATTCAAATTAATCTTATTGGAATTCCAATGAGATCCATCAACGGGTAGCACCTTGTACGAGTACTTATTTGTTCATTTCAATGACTTAAATAGGCCTATGCTAACTTTCGAGATGTCTCTCAATATTGCTTGATAGTACGGCAGTGGTAAGCCTAGAGGCTTTAGTCATTTTGATTTCTACTTGTTTGATTTGCTTTTACTCTAAATGCTGGATACTATATTGGTGAAAGTATCTCGAAACGTCTTACGATGTTCTTAAGAGACAGCTTGTTTTAAGACAATATTGTTGCGAACCGGTATAATGAATTAAAATGAATCCCCCGAAAGATGAATCCCCCGGTCATTTTTCTACGTGTAATAAAGACTCCCCACCTCTTTATTTTACGAAGAATATTAACTCCCTCTGAATTATAATAACTCCCCTATGAATCACCTCATTATAACAGGTGGAATAATGAACTCCACCTGAGTATTACACGTATAATAAAGAATCCCTTTGTAGATTTTCAGGGAACCTTACTCCCGTTTCCGAAATCAACAAATAAAAACGATGTAGAAAAGGCAAAGTCAACAAAATAGAACTACCTATGTGAACATTAGTAGACATTGGCATGCAAATGTTATATACAAACACACGACGCATATGCATAAATACTGTGTTCGTTATCAAATCCTTATATGTTATGTTATATGTCATTACATTATATGTTTTTATAAATGTTACTGCATATTCCTACACTAGCATAGATACAGTCTGCGTTAACATATCCTTATATTATATGTGATATGTCATGACATTATGTGCTTTTATACATTTTACTGCATATCCCTACACTTGCATAAATACTGTCTTCGTTAACAAATCCTCATATTATATGACATATAAAATATATACTTTGATCTACTTGCCTTCGCCTTTTTTCCTCAATACGGGCAATTCTATAGACACTAGCCTCACCTTTGCATTTTGTTCATATACACAAACGAATAACCCAAGAAAATTTTCACCAATATTATGATGTATTTAGGGGTCGACCTTGAAAATCGAAACGTTGTCAGCCAATTATAACGCAATGTCATTAATGGTTATTAACGTACAAAAAGTCGTACATACAAGATTTAGCTTCAGAAACTGTCAAGTGTCAGTGTCAGTGACTGCTAAGCTACTGAGCAATAACATTTTTATTTGGTAGTGGAAACTGTTTTCGATGAAGTTCAACGACTTGTAGTAAGTATTGCCTTTGTTCTTCCTGGTTTGTCAGCGTCGAGTTGAATGTCTAGATTAGGGCAACACTGCGTTCTGCTGCATCGTTTGCGACTTTAAGCTCCCTGACACGTGACTGAGCTGCCAAATATGATTCTTTACTGTCCCAAATGGATGGATATAGGACAGAAAATCTGTCGAATTGTTTATCGAAACAAAGAAATGTTTGGTGCTGGCAGATACAAAGTGACTCAGCTGATTATTTCCAATGTGCATGTCTTTCAAGGTAATTCGAGCCAGAGGACTAGAATCTCCAACGTTTGACAGAGCAGAGACCATGTTTGCTTTTTCAGCTGCAGACAACAGAGAATCGAAGAAAGCCAAGCCAATAAGTTGTACATTCAGATACCATAAGTGATGCTTGAACGTTTTCATTGCTGCGTCAGCAACTGCATCATTTGTTGAACGATATACTTCGAGATCCTTCAGCAATTGTAGATCATTCCCAGGAGCTGAAGTAGGCAAGGTACAGGTAAACCATACCTTGAGATAGATTCTCACAACAAACAAATTGAACTGTTGAAGACCTGCCAGTTCTGCTGCTGTAAGTCTGAACTGTGATCGAAACAGGTGGATCTTTAAGCTGTGTAGTATTTTGCGGAATTTTTGCCCATCCAGCGTGCCCTATGGTATGTGCCAGGTGCATTGATGTGGATGTTTGGGTTGTTGCTAGCAGTATCATCACCCAGAAACAGCAAAGCGAGCACCAGGAACTCTTTGTAGTCATCTCTGGGATGAAATAGTTGCAGCTGTTGGCAGGTCGACTTTTATAATTTCAATGTGTAAATTCAGGTGTCTGTCTTCAGTCACACTGTCATACTTAGAACAATCAATGTGATTCCATGCTTTAGAAAATCTTTCAAATAATTTGATATTAGACCCACTTGAGCAGCCCATCAACAAGTCAAACACTCTGGCTACTATGAGCTCGTGGACATGATGGCGACAGGCTAAACGGAGGAGATCTCGTTGAAATGTCTGCTGCAGCAAGATACAGGCACCAGCCTTCATTCCAGTGTTACTGGCTGTTGTATCAAAACACATTGAATGAATGCAGTTTGTGAGTTTCCTCTCTTCGATCAAATGGAACACTGCTGATGCCTGCGCTTATCCAGTGCCGTTTGGAATCTTAGGAACGCCAAGCAGTTTCACAATACCTATAGGCACTAAAAGTAGCCTATTCAATATTGCATAGAATATGTAATGTGTATTATATAATCAAAGATCAGCATAGATTATGTACATATGTGAACTAAAAAACCTAAAATTGTCACACAGTAACCAAACTTGACACATTGTTACTGATTCTAGTTCTAAGCAAGTTCGATGCAAATAAGGCATTGTTTTAACAGCGTTGTGCAACCACTAAATATTGACAGATTTTGTTAAAACTTTGCATTTTGCTTTCTTATATAGAAAGGAACAATTTCATAGGGTGAGACTTTAAAAAATCAGCAACTTTTTTTTCCTCATGGTACTCATTGGCACCCTAATAGACAGACAGACAAGACAGACAGACAACAAGGGGGACGGACTGTCAGACAGACAGACATTCTAGAACAGTGAGCTACCTTCTACCTTACAGATGCTATTTGTATGATTTGCCCCAAACATGGGATTTCTAACATTATTCAGAAATCGCGTGTAGAAGTGTTTACAGGAATACTCGAATCCCCAATTTATATGAAGTTGATAGTCAACTTTCGACATTTGGGGCAAAAAATTTAGAGGAGTAGAAAAACTACATAGGGATTCTTTATTATACTTGTAATACTGAGGTGGAGTTCATTATTCCACGTGTAATAATGAGGTGATTCACATTAATTGTTATTTTACTGCATATCACTATAGGGGGAGTTATTATAATTCAGAGGGAGTTAATATTCTTCGTATAATAAAGAGGTGGGAAGTCTTTATTACACGTAGAAAAATGACTGGGGATTCATCTTTCGGGGGATTCATTTTAATTCGTTACACCGGGTCTCTTTAACTCAGTCAATATTATCTCTTCCAGAATGGCTAGTCCCGGCTGACTACACAGAGGTTTAATCTTACAATAGGTCACATGGTCGTTTGACCTAGCATTCTGGCATGGGTTCTACTCACTCTCTATGGCTGGATATGTGTGTTTTCAACTATCTGAGTGAGTCTTTATCGAGCCCCGTACCTAGCTGTACCTCTTCTACCTTTCGTGTACCCGTGTACCTTATCACTCTCGTATGCCCGTTTACCTTCTCTCTCGTGTCCCCGTGCACCGTTCTAGCTCTCGTTTTATCTGGACACACACGCTGACACTCAGCTCACCGGTCCTTTGCCTTACCATAAGCCTTTATTACTATGATACTACATAAAAGAAGAAAAAAAATTAGGTGTGCTAATTCTCATCTGACTACAAACTCTTGTCTCTTTAACTATTAGCGCCCTCTACTGGATCTTTATCGCTTACACTCTATAGCTTTTAGCTATTTTTATCTATTGATTATATATTGGACTACAGATTTAGACTGTATTAATATTATTATTATTCACTAGCTGTTTACCCGTCAAAAATGACGGGGGAGAATGGCTGTTTTACTACACGATTTTCTGCACAAGTCATAGCATTTTGCGCAGTGAATCGCCCTTACTTGGCGGCTTTTCCTGCAACCGGTTTAACGTCCATTCACAGCCGAGTCGACTGGGAGCGCTTGGTACAGAAACAATAGAGTGTTGATAAAGAAGTTGTCAACTATTTTTCGAAAACTGTAGTAAAATAACACGAATTCTGCGATAAAAGATAATAAGTTTCTATAACAAATGCTAACATAACTGGAAATTGACGGCGTTTCAGTTTGAATGGTAGAATTTTGTTGCTAGAAACCAAGACCATGCGGAGAGATGCACACTTCGTCTCCTTTGTGACTGAAAGTGATAATTTCAGCCTTGATGCAGTTGCTATGGCGGCTTTTAACAATCAAGCCAGTCCCGTTAAGCAAACCCTTTTGTTAGTTGAGATTGCGAAGCAGCATAATGAATGAACCAAGCTTCAGCTTCAATACATAATGCGGCATTCCAGATAGATTTTGTGTTTGAAGAAATTAATAGGAATGTCGATGACATAATTTGGATCATCCGATTCAAATTAATCAATGCTCAAATAAACCACTTCATTTCCAGGTAATAGGTGCAAAATACTGTGGTTGAGTTCGGTGGTAACGTCATTCTTGGATGTAAGGATAATTGTTCATGATGCTACTGCTATTACATGTGGAGTGAAAACACGGATTTCAGTTACAAAAATTGATTCAATGAATTATCCATCGGCAGGCATATACTGAGGAATTTCAATAATTCAGGAATCCATTTCAGGAAGAACATTTTGAAGCTTACCATCTCCCAAACGCAAACGTGGGGCGGGGATGGGATGGGGCCTAGGCGGGGATGAGTTGGGGCCGGGGCGGAGATGGTTTATGGCCAGAGCGATTGTGAGAGGGATGGAGAAAGAGAAGGGGAACGGTGGTGTGGGTCCTGTGTGATAGGGCGGAGATGGGTTGGGTCTGTGCGAAGATGGGTTGGGGCCGGGGCGATTGGGAGATGGGTGGGGAAAGGGAAGAGAGAACGGGAATTTAGCGGCCTGCGGGGTCGGGCGGGGCGTGGATGGGTTGAGTTCTGGGCGGGGATGGTTTGGGCCTGGGCGGGTATAGGTTGGAACAGAGGCAGTGATGGGTTGGTGCCGGGGTGGTTGGGAGAGGGATGGGGAGAGGGGAAGAAGGAACGGGATTTGGAGCCTGTGGGGTAGGGCGGGGCGGGGATGGGTTGCGACTGGGCGGGGGTTGAGTTGGGGCCTGGGCGGGGTTTGGTTGGGGCCGGATCAGGGGCTGGGTTGAGGCCGGGGCTATTGGGAGAGGGATGGGGAGAGGAAAGGGGCACGGGGTTTGGGGCCTGTGGGGTAGGGCGGGGTGGCGATGGGTTGGGGCCTGGGCGGGGATGGGTTGAGAGGGATGGGGAGAGGAAGGTGAACGGGGTTTGAGGCCTGTGGGTTAGGGCAGGGCGGCGATGGGTTGGGGCCGGAGCAGGGGAGGGGGTTGGGGACGGGGCCAATGGGAGAGAGATGGGGAGAGGGAAGGGGAACGGGGATTTGAGCTGCAATTAAGAAGCTTCGTTAAACGTTCCATTGATTATACAGTTTTGTTTAAACAATTTGGTTGTCAATTGCAACGGCGTCTTCCAACATCTGCCGTCTATCGTGACTGACATACAGACAAGGAGAATTATATATATATATATATATATATATATATATATATATATATATTAGCCTATTTGTATTTTCACTATAATATTAAGGTATTTTCACTGTGGATGTGCAAGTCTGCAAGACGATCGATTTTAAGAGATGTTCGTAAAAAGACGAATGGCTCCTCATTTCTTAACTAAAAATGTCACCGGATGTGTCGGATTTGATATTTTCACTAACTCACGAAACATCTTGCGATGACATAGAGGTGTCCTAAGATAATGTCATAATGAGAAAATTAACGCTTAATCCATCGAAAGTTACATAATACAAATTTCAAAGCACAGATCTGAGTACGTAATGTAATAATAAAATGTTTGCATTAGAAAAGATTTATAAGCAGGCAGTAACTGGCCAACAGTGGTATTTTACTTCGAAAAATAATTACTACTTTTACTTTTTAATTTAGTTTTGGCTTCCTTATTTGACTTTCACTTTCAATTACAGTTTTTAATGTCATTTAATTTCTATTTCAGTTCTAATTTTACTTCGTAAATAATTGTTAATTTTACTTTTACTTTTCCAAAATAAAATTACTTTTACTTTTACTTTTTCTTAATTACAGTTTTTTTTATATATATCATACCTTCCAGGCTTCCACTTAATTTATTTCATTTAACAGCAGTAACTGTCAGTCACTGGGCTAGTATGCCGAATGCGCAGCATTAATATACAATGCAACATATAATGAATACGAATGACTGCCACTTGACATTTCATGCACAGAAACATTTAGTGTAATACCTAAGCTGTCACTGTCAGACAGGTACACATTCAAAATATGAGTGCAATGACTGCAAGTCTGCAATCAACTGGAAATGATTAAATACGCAATGCTGCTGTTGAGCTTCATGAAGACACGCATCTCAAGACTTTTTGTGAGCCTGTTTCATTAAAACAAAACTGCCAAATACAGTATCACTCTCCCTTTTTCTACCAGCAAACTGTCTAGATAAACTCAAACTTTTCTATTTAGACACTCGAGAGTTGAGATGAATGATAATGTTTGCAAGAAAAAACCCGAAAGACGGTAGAAGTACAAACAGTACGCTCTGCCTAAACAACAGTCAGGCATGAACATAAATTTAAAATAAAATGGGAGAAACTTTTACCTTTTTTTACTTCACCAAATAATTACTACTTTTACTTTTAATTCATTTTTGGCATTCTTATTTTACTCTACTTTCTATTTCAGTTCTAAACTATATTTTACTTCATGTTTCAGTTTTACTGAACTGAATGCAAATAATTTTACTTTTAATTTCGATTTCAGTTAAGTAATATATCACTGCTGGCCAATTGTGGCTTAGGTACAACGCTAACACTTCAGCGACTGCCATTCATGGTAATCTAGTAGGACTGTAATGTTATAACTCTGGATCGTAGTTTTTAATGGAGAGTCATAGGTTTGACTCGAGGCCCTTCCATGATTATTCTTCTTAAGACTTCCAACAATGAGTCGATACAACGACCCCTTTTATTTAAACCTGACTCTGAACATTGTGTATTGTTATGTATCCAAGGATTCTGCATTGAATTATCTAAAAATGGTATTTAAGTTTTAATGACTCATTTCACTTGATTCAAGTTATTAACCATAAAGCATAGTCACTCTATAGAAATTTGACGATTTTCAAGTTTTCGCAGTTTAGGCCCATTGATTGCTGATAGCATGTGGTAATTTGGCTAGATATGTTATTTTGCTCATATTTCAAGTAGTCAGTGTAAGTAATGCACCTCTTCTTCTTCTTCTTCTTCTTCTTCTTCTTCTTCTACTTCTTCTACTTCTTCTTCTTCACATGCTTTGTCCTGCTGCGTTGCCGCCATATACTTCCACTTCGCTAGAAAGTCGGACGACCTGCGGCTGCGCGTACAAGACTGCATTCTGGCGATCATGAACTGGACTGCGACTAACCGCCTTGCTCTCAATCCGGGCAAGACGGAGCTACTCTGGTTCAGCACTCCGAGGAGGAGTCACTTGATCAGTCGCACTCCGTTCCTCATCGGTGACGCGGCCGTGGTTCCGGTGACAGAAGCGCGCCTCCTTGGGGTCCTGCTGGACTCTTCGCTTTCCTTCGCTGGGCACCTCAACAACATCATCCGGGTGTGCTATCTCTGAGGCACATCCGTGAGATCCGCCGTTACATTTCGACGCGGGCCACTGTCCATCTGGTTCGCTCGTTCATCCTATCGCGACTGGATTACTCAAACAGTATCCTCCTAGGTCTTCCTGCGTACCATCTGAGCCGGTTGCAATCAGTTCTGAATGCATCGGCTCGTTTGATCTTTGGCGCCAGGTGGCATGAACACGTCACGCCATTATTAAGGGATAAACTACACTGGCTCAAGGTGCCCGAGCGAATTATATACAAACGCTGCTGGCTGACATTCCGAGCTCTGCACGACACCTCCTGCCCGGAGTACTTGTCGACTCTGGTCCGAAGACGCGATCAGACAGACCGACTCCTGCAGCTTCGATCCAGCAGTCGGTCCCTACTGCACGTTCCTCCTCCGTTGAAAACAGTGAAGCTCGGAGAGAGATCCGTGTCGCACGGGAACCCCCTCCTGTGGAATGCGCTTCCGGACGACGTGACCAAGGCCACCTCGCCTGGAACCTTTGCTCGCATGCTTAAGACGTACTTATTTAAGATCTCGTACAATTTATCTAGTTGACTGTAAAGCGCTTTTGTTTTTGACCATCGTCATGTTTACGGCGCTATATAAATCGTCTTGCATAGAATAGATCTCTGGTGAACATTGGTGCTTGATGGTGTTGTCTACTTCTATTCTCTTCGTTTGTTTTTGAATATATATATATATATATTAGGGTGTGACAAAAAGTACAAAATTTTAGAGTTCACATCCCATACAAACGGAAATCGATGATTCATATTAAAGTAAATAAGTTATCGAAAACAGATATTTCATATGAATCACTCATTTCTAGCAACTTTGTTAAGAATGCAAGTCAATTTTGCGAAATGTATGCATTGCATTGCCATTTTCCGACCCAGTCTGACATTACAGAGTATTAGCAAGTTACACCATTACGCCATGGTGTAATATAGCAAGGAAATATATATATATATATATATATATATATATATACATACAGTATATATATAATATAGGGAAATTAGCAGGGGTGGGAAGTTGGCAGGGGCAACAAGTTAGCAGAGTGATAACAACACTGGACGATGGAGCAGAAGGTCGCGGGTTCAACTCTGGCAGGATCCCTAAGGTCGATTCAGCCTTCTTTCTCCAGATGGCGATGGCAAATGAGTATCGGATTAATCCGCGGAGTAAACAGTCGCATTTCATGAGAACACTGGCCCCTTATCATGTAACTTGCACCAGTCGCCTGGCTGAGGGCCTTGGTAACGGAGATCAGCGCCGCCTTATGAGTCCTGAAGTTAGCCATGAGTGATCGGGAAGGATTTTACTTTTACTTTTGCACCATTCTAACTTATATGCTATGAGCCAAGCAGCATATCATCTTCTAAATTGAACAAAACTGACCAAATAAGAACAAAATCATATGTATGCTACAGTGCTGCAGTTTAACTATTAGTGCAGTAAATGTGATTTGCTTTCTATAGTTGGCAACTCTGATCTTGATTTCTTCATTTGAAATATAACTCCAAGGCGTGAATCATGTCCATAAATTTTATGGAAGGCTACAGAAACATCCTTGATATGTCTTTCCACATCTTGTGCATGACATGGATAATATGGCATACTTATTTTTGCATGATTTTCAATGGCTCCTGAAGTGATGTCACGCACGAGTGGATGGGTGTCAAATTTCACCCGTTCCCAATCAATGTTGATGTAGGAGTCTGAAGTGAAGTTGATTGTAATATTGTTCTTGTCAAAACAACGAATTCTACCACTGCGTTGATGATTACTCCGAACTAGTGAAATTTTGCATAAGCAAATTTTCTTATATTTTCGTCCTCATCACCAACAGCAGCTAGATACTGATGTTTATTCTGTGGACCACTGCTAGAACAGCACTGATTGTCACTATCTTCCTCTTCTGCCTCCCCATCATTGCCCGTGTAATTGACATCACTCCAAAGGTCATATGGACTGTTTTCTGAATTCATTTCAAACTCTTCTAAAGCAGTACTACTTTCTTCCATTTCTCTTTCTGTTTTGGCTTCAACTTTTGTTAATTTTCATTTTCTGTCTTCCAGTTATTGCAGCCTACTTGATGTAACTGGGTCAATTTTTCAATATCCAGTTTTCATGTAGTTTTTTATCAACCCAGAAATTTCACTCAATTGCAGAAATCTTACATTGAAGAGAACATTTACAATCTTTTTTGTCAATAATTCCAGCATCAACATATTTACATGTACAAATATCAGAGTTCCAAAACTTTACAGGGCTTCTTGATATGTCTTAGACGTTCTTTTTGATTCAGGATATTTCTGCAGATCATTCCATTTTTCAAATAGCCTTTTCACTTTTTTCACTATGCTGACAAATGCAATAGTAGGTATGCTGGCCTTATTATGTATCTCAATCACTTCAGATGCAAAAGATTTTACAACATCATTAACAGTCTTATGTCTGTTTTTTTGCTGTTAAAAATAACACGCTCTTAGAATATCTTCACACGTTGGCAGCACATTTTGGGGAATTTTGGCTAATTCTTTGGAAACCCAAATACTGAATGTCAACTTTTACTTCGTGTTCTAGAGCAGTGGTTCTCAGTCCTCTTTGCCTCGCGGACCTCTTTTGAAGTTCAAACATTTCTCGCGGACCACCTGCTAAATTGAGCAGAATTAGTCACAAAAAGGCGGTGATGACCTTTTGTTATTTTTTTGCTTGTCATGCTTTTGCACGTAGAAAATGCACATAATACACACGAAATGTGCCGATAACCTTTTTGTGCTGATGACCTTGTTTTGATCGTCTCACTTTTCAGATTTTTCACATGGAAAATTAATATGTCTAATTTTTATTTACGTTTTTTCAGACTTCGCCGCGGACCACTTAATAGTGGTCCGCGCGCGGACCAAGGGTTGAGAACCACTGTTCTAAAGCTTGCCATAATTTAACTACAATTCACCTCTAAAACCACTTAATGATCATCATTAGAAATCATAAATACAATGGTTGCTATGGGCATGAGAGGAAAGCACAACCCACTACCGTGCCAAGAAGTGGATCACTTTATGAAGGATATTGTAGAAAAGCCTGTATTATTTTAATAGTAAACACCTATGTTTACCAAATTTAATCACAAACTATCAAAAGATTCAACAGAACAGTTTATAATATCTCAGCAACTATGTTAATGCAGTTATTGTTAAGAAGCCAATTGATGCTTTGCAATGAAATATGCAATATACATATTATTCATAAAGCAGTTTTTTCAAAGTTGGGACCCCTAGACATAAAAATAATATATTGAAATAGGGGTTTTTCTTGATCAGTAGATCAAAGAGCATCTTTTTAGTATTGAATGACTATAGCAACGACTTTTTGTCACACCTAATATATATATATATATATATATATATATATATATATATATATATATATATATGTGTGTGTGTGTGTGTGTGTGTGTGTGTGTATGTGTGTGTGTGTTATTCCTTCGATCTTTTTTCCTTTATCTATACCTGTCACTGAAAAGTTCTGTTGTTCCTCTTTTCTCATCACCTGCCCGAAGAATTCCATCTGTATTGGTGTAATCATTACTATCTTTCATTTGATTTAATGTTTAGAAATTCATAATGATTTCGCCATTTGAGTATATAGTAGTCGCATGTCACGATCTGGATCGCTACTAATAAATTTAAAGTTCTACCTGGAGATTCAGAAGAAAACGTTCATGAAAACGCAGCAGTGCACATAATTACTGTGGGGTTCTTTATTCCAGTTTTTTACAGCTGTTTAGTAGAGAAAGAGAAAATATATTTCCATGAGATTAAACATGCTTAGACAGTTCATTTTCAGTTAAATCATCATCGAATTCATTTCAAATACAGAATGGATGCAATATTTTTAGATAAACAGCATTCCATTCGAATTAATAGACATCATAATTCAGAAATCATTTGCTATCTTCATTCAAATGAAAAGCCAAACTCATGATAGTAAAGATCAAGAGGGTTTCAAACAATTAGCAGAAGTCAATGTCTGTTGGTCCAACCGAATGACAAAAAGACGATTCAAGAACGATCGTTGGTCTTATCTTTCAGGTAAAACATAATTATATAATCGTCCATATTCTTTCTTTTTGTTGCTCTCTTTGATCGCTTGTCACCAGTCCTCTCCTACTGTCAGCAGGACAATCTCGCACATGAAAAGAATAACCACAATTCATAATTGCTCTACAGAATATACAGTATACACACACACATAAAGACACACACACACACACACACACACACACACACATATATATATATATATATATATATATATATATATATATATATATAGAGAGAGAGAGAGAGAGAGAGAGAGAAAGAATATTCTTTATTTTATATAGAATATATAATGCATATATAATATATAGCAGAATTCTATTCACAATACTGGAAACAGCATAGTGTCTCTGGAATTAAACATGTGCTAATTTCTAATGTCCATATTTCAAGTAATAGGTAAACTATTTGGCGAAAAGTTTTGCTGTTTAGTACAGTGTAGAAGGGTGAAATATGACAGAACAACTATAACGCGTTACAAGTAGACAAAACGAGACAAAGGCTATAGATCATAATTTCATTTCTATGTTGTAGGTATTTGCGAAAAGAGAAACTCTATCTCAGCATTCTGGAAAAGCAATCGACAGTTCATTGAAGAGAACGTGTTTCATATTAAAACTGGAGCAAACAGATTAAAACACTACGATCTGTTGAGTGACATTCAATGTGCACTTATTGCAAGAAAGTCTTCTACTGTGAAGAAATCACAGGCTTCAAATAAAGCAAATGATCTCTCACTCATCCTGAATTACAAAGACGAGACCATTGCAAATCTATTCAGCGAATATTTGCGCTTATCAAAACATCGTCCGATTTCTGAAGCAATGAGAAATTGTGGGAGTATGTGCTTCGGTTTCAATGTCAACCTAAATTCATTTAATTAGAATTAATTAATTCTTCTCTTCATGTACTATATTTGCCACTTCATCGACCATGGCTGTTCACTCTTCTGTTTCTGGTTATTCTTATCAATTCTACGTTGTTTTTGAATTGAATATCATCTCTTAGACCAGGGGTCTCAAACACATTTTATGCGGCCCGCGATGCATTTTGGGATTTAAAAACATTGTCATCTGTAATTTGTATATATTTCTCTCGACGCCTTTTAACGTTCATGCCATCTTAGCTATAATAAATTCTTGCAGTACTTGATTATTCGTAGTCTTTCGAATCTAGTGATTATACACGTACTTGCGGTTCTCTAGTGGAGGCGGTCGCGTTGTTTAATGTAGAGTAAAAAGTGATTTAGTGAAATTTTTGTACTAAAAATTAAAAGCCCGTATAAATGTCTGAAATATATACAATTTGTAAAACACTATGACTATGTTCATATTTCGTTGTTTTTAATAGACTTTAGCATTGTAACAAAATTCGGGCGTTGCAGCTCTCGGGTTACTGCGGCCCGATCATGCGGCCCCCGGGGCAATTTGAGTTTGAGACCCCTGTCTTAGACTATCTGTTTAGTTAGTTCACTTTGATCTTCAATTTTCCCTGTTACTACCAGACTTTTCAACGCGTCCTTGCCTATTTGAGGATTATTAGTGAAAACAGAATTTTGTATAAACTAGCCAGACACTCATCGTCTTTAGTGGAATGCGTCTCTGAATATCTCCTATAGAAAAGGAGAGGCAGACAAAGAGGGAAATGGAAGAACAGAGAGTGCATGTTGTTTAATTTATTCGAATTACTTTGTTATAAGAAGTCAGATAAAGTCTTCATGTCTTGCGACTGTATCCATTGCCCTTGATCTTTGGCAATTTTTTAAACATTGATACATTGACCGTTGTGGTCCGCTTGGTTTTCCATAATTGCTTACATCGCCTCAGATCTTCTATATTTTCTTGCCTTCCGCTTTTTATCCTCCTTCCCTCCCTTCTTTCACTAACTGTTGTCTTCGTTTTCTTATTTCCTTATTTATTTATGTTAGTTGGAACTGATTTTCGTTATTCTTCGAAGTCATCTCTTTTTACAGCCATCCATTTACTCAGATTTGTGCCCAATATCTCTTTAAATTTAAAATTATAGAATTGTACATCGAATTACCTTTCTCTAAATTACTTTAAAATTTCCCATTCAGAGTTGCAGTGCTTGTATAAACAGTGTATAACGATTTATCATTGACGTGTGAAATTTGTCTAATTTAGCTTCTGTCAGAGTTGAAATTAACAGCCGAAGTCCAATTGAAGACGAAAAGATCACCCGCTTCTTCGAAGATTCTGGATCTGAAAGTCTGGGGTCAATGAAAGACAGAGATTTCGTTCGATGGATTTGGTGCAAAGCATCAGATCTTAAAGAGTTGCAACAATCGAAATATATTCGCCATCCTTTCTATCACTTATTAGAAGAAAGTCCTCAATGTATAAATGAAATAAGGATAAACTTGGACAGTGATCAACTGAAGAAGAAAGCAGTTGGTAAGTGCTTTTGTCTAAGCTCACTCACTCGGTAAATCAAACTTACGTTTATCACAATTGTGGTTTCGAGGTAGACTCGGCTGATTTTCCTGTTTCTTTTAATTAATTATAACTTTACATATATTTAAGAATACGGGAATGTCAAACGAATGTTAATAACGGTATCGATGTGATTTCTAAAGACTTCTATGCCTTCTAAATTCACTAATTACGTGTTCCTCATCACAAATGCTTTATCAGTTTAAAATATTGAGGTTCTAGTTTGTTCAATTTGCATGTCCGTCCACATTCTGAAGGATTTTGAAGCAAAAATAATAAAAACGTTTTCTGTTTCTTATTTTAACTTAATGCATTTTCGCGTTCTTTTAATATATTTCTATGTCGCTACGTTTTTCGTTTTTTTCTGCATTTTATATTAATTTAAATTTAGCTACTTTAATTTTTTGTCATCGGTCATAGGCCTACTTATGGTCCTCAGTCGCATACATATCTGAAATTAGCTAAGTTGAATAACTGATTTTCATGTAATTAATAGGTTTAGAATATGAAAATATCCTTAGGAAACTTCTCAATATCCCATAAGATAATCGTAATTTATCGTTCAAATTCGATTTTCTCACTGCGATAGACTATCTCGGTGCGATTGCCTATCTGATTGGGCTACAGAATGATAGCCTACTAGGTAGTGCTGAATCCTCACATACAATAATAACGGGACGGTAGCGGTTAAGATTGTATAATAGTACTGTAAATGACGCAATTATAACAGCACTTCTTTTATGCATTGCTGTTAAATGCCGGAAAATGAAAAATGGAAACGTGCTTTTTGTGCAATAAACTAAAAAGCTAGAGACTTAAATTCTAACTTTGTAATAACGAAAATCACGGTGATTATGGTGTTGTACGCGTGTAAATAGGTAAGCGTTTAATGTTTGTGTTGTATAAAAACCATAGGAACGTTTTAGCGCTTTTATTTGTTGAGTAAAAACTCACTCGTAGTGATTTCCTCGGCAATCATTCCTTCTTCATCATCAGAACTGTCTCCTGGATTAGAATTATTCGCTTTAAATCTTCTCCTTGGCAACGGTCCTCCCTGAAAATGAGAAAAACGTGTCTCATTTATATGTTAATTTTAACGTTTTGAACATCTATAAATTTGCATAGACAATCCAGAGTTAATACTGAGATTGAATGCGCTGAGTTATGACCATTATTCGTCGTATGCAAATACAGTGGTGTGAAAAAGTCTTGCATAGGCTACACGATTTCGCTATTTTTGACATAAGTCTGATAAGACTGATATTCTCGCCAAATCCCCTTACAATGCTGGCCTATTATATACCGTTTTATTGGATATTTAATTCTGCACAAATTTCTGTGCATGATGTTGCTTTTTCTTGCATTTGACCCGGTTTTTCATGGGAAGATGAACCAACGAGTTTGTATGGTGAATTTGGATCGTAATTATCCAATGAAAAGTTATACTTTCCCGACCAATAAGACTTCATACTTTGCAGCCAATCAGTGGACAGTATTTCTGCAGGGCACGGAGTATACATTTTTCATGGATTGTCTGCTTTTCATTCAAATTTCGAACATGGCGAGGAGGGGCAGTTTTTGTCAAGTGAGGACAGAGTCTGAGTTGTGGTTGAAAATTTTCACAAGCATGTAATAATTAAAAAGCACAAAAATAGGTGCAAAATTAAATTTCCAATAAAACGGTATATAATAAGCCAGCACTGCGTGAGGGGATTTAGCGAGAATATCAGACCCAATGTCCAAAATAGGAAAATCGTGTTCAGCCAATGCAAGACTTTTTCACACCACTGTATATATAACTACTGGAGTGTAAACCTTGCAGATTTTGCTCTTCGACTTTGCCCAAAAACATAGATCCTATTTACGAATAAATAATAATAAATAAATTATCGCTCAAATCAATCGAATATCTCTTTGTAATTCGTCTATTCTAATCAATATTCTTCTATTTAATCTTCTCGTGTCGCTATTACAAGGACTTTAGTCTGTTCAGAATGCTCCTGACGAGTCTGAGCGACGTAAAATGTTGCGATTTGCCACTTTACATTGCATGTAAAATGTTAAATAACTAATTGACGTTTCTCTGTAATTTTAATGATTTTCGATAATTTGATTGCAGTTCTTCCTCTTCTATTCGACGAATCTTTAGAGACAATCGATGAACAACGTAAAGCAGTTGGAGTGACTAAATTGAGAAATGAATTATATTGCTTAAACAAAGATGTAAATGTGAAAGTCTTCTGTGACCGATATCCGTTTGTTCGTCTACGAAAATTCCAATTGAAAGAGATCAAAGAAGCAAATGACATTGTCTCCTGCGAGACAGAAAACGCTCTCTACATTCTTGGCATTCATAGATTGCCTCATGACTGCGTATGGAAAATTGAACAAAATTCGAAGACAAATCAAAGCGAAATCAAGTGGTTGGAATTACAAGATGACTTTCAGCCATTAACCCTATCTATGTCAAAAAGTGATAAGTTGCTGATGGTCAGTCGGAAACATTCGCCTAGTCTGAGAATTTATGGACTGGATGCTAAACTTTGTCTTTCCATTTCTCTTCATCAAGACATTGAATGGCCTATTCATGCAGTGGAAACATCGACTGGAAATTTCGTCATTTTGCATTTAATAGAGAAACGTATGAAGTTGACGATAACGACTCTGAGTGGTGATGGAAAAACCATTGTTTACAATTATCAACGTGAAAATAAGAAACAACGATTGAAGGATGTCACTATTTTCTTCCCTGGTTATCTCAGCATCGATTCAAACGATCGAGTTTTTGTGGCTGATTTTTACAACGATAGAGTGATTCTCTTGGATTCGAATCTTCATTGGAATCAGATTCTATTTCCTAAAAATGAAGGGAAAGCTGAAGACATGAGAAAGAAAAGTCCTTTTTATCCTCGCCGACTTTACTATGACAAAGGAAAAAAGCAACTCGTCGTCTGCGGATATAAAGGAGTAGAAATTGTTTTCTTGAATAAGTTTTAGATAACCCAAGTACTTCGTTTGATTTGTCAGCTGAAATAAAAGTCCTCATTTATTAACGTATTTTCTACTGCTTCAGTGGTTTTCACCAGGCTTACTTAGCCTCCTAAACCACTTAAAATCACATTATTATTATTATTATTATTATTATTATTATTGTCAAATATTTATGTATATTGCAATATTTTTGAAATCGAGTGTACGACGGAAAATAGAAATTCGAATTGAAATGAGGAAACTTAATGGTGAAATGGCAAATTGATCAGACTAACATTGATTAATTAATAAAGTGTATGAGTCCAATGATCCTCGTTGTACAATGTACATTCCTTAGATAGCGTCTATTACTTCTCTTGAATTAGTTCCAAAGTGATCGCTCAGTGGCGCTTCGCATTAGCTAGTAGTTGAAGAATATGAACATAGAACTGCTCAACAACTACATTTCCAACATCATAACGAGCACTAGACGCGTGTTTCATCAGTAGGCCTATGGTTTATCCAATGGTCTTATCGTATCCCGTGCCAGTTGCCTGTACTTCGAATGGTACGCCTAATTTTACGGGGATTTCCAACTGTCTCATTGGAACACGTGACGCGCTGCGCACAAACTATGGGCAGCGAGAGCATTCATAAATCCCTACTTCAATGGACTTCACCCTACTCTCGGGCATGAAATACTTCTCTACTATTATATCACAGACACTTTTGCGGCCCTCGGATAAAAACTTGTGCCCATCACTGTGTTAGCGAAATAAATGTGCTGCAACTTTGAAAATTTAACGTAGAAACTGATTGAGTGAAGAGTTTAAACCGCAATTTTCCTAGAAATAATAAAAAACTAATAAAATAACATACCCTCTTATATTCTGCAAAAATTATTTTTTTATAAGTTTAGAAACATAAGGTACACTCCATACGTCCAGAGCCCGTGCGGAGAACCGAAGGGTTAGCCGTTAGCGCCTTCAGTCTTACATGGCAACGGCTGAATGAGGGCGATTTCCAGCCTTTCCTTCGCCGCCTTTCTTTCCATCGAGTTAACACCCGATGTACTCATTCACAGCTGAGTCGACTGGGGACGCTTGGAACAAAAACAACGGAAACCTGCAGTAATAATAATTCATCTGGAATATATAAATTTTTGTCGAGAATATTCGTCAATATTCGCCAATTTCACAAATATTAAACTCAGTGTAGTTCGTTTTTCTTTATGTTGATCGCTATCATTATTAATATAGTAAAAATGCTACAATAGCCCCAGAAAATTTCAAAAAACCACCCCTGATTTGATGGATAGCCCCTGGATTTGCATACAATAAAAATTCAAGATCAACACGGAATACGGAATATACGGAATATAGATTTTATGATTTTTTAAAATCCTGATTGATTACGGACCATGGATTCTACCAAGAAAGATTGCTAGTACACTGCGCCAATCTCACGGACAGCGATATAGAAATTTCCGTTCACTGATAACAATGATGATGATGATGATGATGATGATGATGATGATGATGATGATGATGATGATGATGATGATGATGATGATGATGATGATGATGATGATGATGATGATGATGATGATGATGATGATGATGGTGATGATGATGATGATGATGATGATGATGATGATGATGATGATGATGATGATGATGACGATCAGTGATATATTACTGAACTAAAATAGAAATTAAAAGTAAAATTATTTGCATTCAGTTCAGTAAAACTGAAACATGAAGTAAAATATAGTTTAGAACTGAAATAGAAAGGAAAAGTAAAATAAGGACACCAAAAATGAATTAAAAGTAAAAGTAGTAACTATTTGGTGAAGTAAAATTGTTAAAATTTTATTCCATTCTATTTTAAATTTATGTTCATGCCTGACTGTTGTTTAGGCAGAGCGTACTGTTTGTACTTCTGCCGTCTTTTGGTTTATTCTTACAAACATTATCATTCATCTCGACTCTCGAGTGTCTAAATAGAAAAGTATGAGTTTATCTAGACAGTTTGCTGGTAGAACAAGGGAGAGTAATACTGTATTTGGCAGGTTTTTTTTAATAAAACAGGCTCACAAAGTCTTGAGATGCGTGTCTTCATGAAGCTCAACAGCAGTATTGCGTATTTAATCATTTCCAGTTGATACAGACTTGCAGTCATTGCACTCATATTTTGATTTTTGAATTTGTTCCTGTCTGACAGTGACAGCGTAGGTATTACACTAAATGTTTCTGTGCATGCAATGGCAAGTGGCAGTCGTTCGTATTCGTTATATGTTGCACGGTATATTAATGCTGCGCATTCAGCATACTAGCCCAGTGAGTGATTGCTACTGCTGTTAAATGGAATAAATGAAGTGGAAGTCTGGAAGGTTTGAGATATATAAAACTGTAATTAAAAGTAAAAGTAAAAGTAAAAGTAATTTTAATTTGGAAAAGTAAAAGTAAAATTAACAATTATTTACAAAATAAAATTAGAACTGAAATAGAAATTAAATGACATTAAAAACTGTAATTGAAAGTAGAAGTAAAATAAGGAAGCCAAAACTAAATTAAAAGTAAAAGTAGTAATTATTTTTCGAAGTAAAATATCACTGGACATCACTGTCGTCGGGTTTTCATCAATTAAATCATTTCTCTCCGTCTGAAAATATTTCCATCTTATTTTGTCTTCGCTCACCACCTCCTAACATCCTCCGCCTCCCGACAGCTAGCCTATTCTTTTTATGGTATTAATAAAATCGACATGACTTCGTTTCTCGAAAACATCAATGCAATCCTTACCCCCTCCAGCCTCCTTGACTGTCGGTGACCTATAAATGCAATTCTTCATATCCGATCTATTTGGATGTTGACTATTGCCTGGCTGATAATATACTTTCCCCATAGCTATTTTAAGAGAGGCTGAGTGCCTAAGAATAAGCAGCTACTGTTGTGCTGTTTTCCAAGGCGCTATAGAAATCCACGAGATTTTACTTTACTTTATTTAAAAAGACGTTCCTATTATCACAATGCCGTCGTCAGCTGTTTACTTTATACGCAAGAGTAAATTCTAAGAGCGCAAGTTCTTATTGGTTCAAATCACTTTTGAGTATACTTCACCAACGGCGCATAAAATCTGTAGGCTAAAGGTACTGGTGTTTAAGACTGCCGGTCTAGAGTTGCATTGACTACAAGTCAGCTAAAGTGTAGGCAATGTATCCCTTCTGAACTATGATCCTGTCTGCAGCATAAAGGACGTACTTTTAAAACAGGTGAGTTATCAATTCTGTTTTTAGATTGGCAGCAGCTCTATAATTTAAGTTGTTATATATATATGATATATATTGTATTTTCGTATTAACTGCAGCTCTTAATTTAAGTTTATATATATATATATATATATATATATATATATATATATATATATATATATATATTTTCTTATTATATAATTCTCGATGTCCGTCCGTACCGTCCGTCCGTCCGTCCGACGGCAACAAGGCAGCTATTGCAAGACGCTGTTGTCATTGACAACCAAATATTGTTTAATCAAAACTGTATTATAATCAACGGAGCGTTTAACGAAGCGTCTTAATTGCAGCAAACCCCCGTCCCTCTTTTCTCACCCCATCCGTCTCCCAATCGCCCAGGCCCCAACCCATACCCGCCCCGGCCCCAAACCCCCTTTCCCTTCCCTTTCCCCATCCCCTTCCCTCTTCCCATCCCTCTCCCATCCCTCTCCCAATCGCCCCGGCCCTAAACCCCTTTCCCTTCCCTTTCCCCATCCCCTTCCTCTCCCTATCCCTCTCCCAATCGCCCTGACCCCAACACATCCCCGCCTAGCTGCAGGCCCCAATACATATACCAGCCCCACTCTACCCCACAGGCCCCAAACCCCCGTTCCCATTCCCTCTCCCAACCCCTCTTCCCTCTCCCAATCCCTGGCCCAACACATCCCCGCCCAGAACCCAACCCATACCCGCCCCACCCTACCCCCACAGGCCCCAAACCCCGTTACCCTCCTCTCCCAACCCCCTTCCCTCTCCCAACCCCTCCCTTTCCCCAAACCTCTCCCAATCGCCCCAGGCTCCAACCCATACCCGCCCCACCTACCCCACAGGCCCCAAACTCCCGTTCCCATTCCTCTCACCATCCCTTTCCCAATCGCCCCGGCCCTAACCCATCACTGCTCCGCCCTACCCCACCGGCCCCAAACCCCGTTCCCAAACCTTCACAACGCTGCTCCGAAAACCCGTACAACCCACTTTCCTCCTCCCAAACCTCCCTTCCCTCTCCCAATGCCCTGCCCCCCGTTATTATATATATTTATTCCTTCCTAGCCTGAATACCTATTTCTTTTAATTTAACCCCTCAAGTGGGGATTAAATTTTCAGACGCCGTCACCGTACTGGGGATTTGATTTTTGGAAAAGCGTTCTTCAGAAATGATTGCTGTAACGTTTTAAATTTGCTATATCTCAGGCTATATAGGAGTTAAAAAGATGAGGTTTGCACCATTGTTTAGATTGTTTATTCCTCTTTGTTTATTCCTCTTTCTAACCGTCCGTGCAAAACAAAAATATTTGGGGGTAGAGTCCACCTTACGGTCTAAAATATCACCCTCTCTCCCAAAACATTTTTATAGCCCCCTAGCAAAATATTTTCAGCGGTAACCCCACTTTGGTCAGCGGCAAAGTTGTAAAGGGATGTCAGAGGAACAAAATAAACCAAAAAGTTTGAAAAACGGTTGACATTTGGCAAAGATCTATCAATTCTAACCCGATAACCCCAATGTTTGAACATAATTATTATCGGTGAATTTCGCGAAAGTTTTGAATTCTGAGAATTCTGATCAAAATTACATGATCCAGCGAAGGCATTATGTCCATTCCCATTGATGCTATTGCTGGATCATGACTGAATTCCTAAATCGATTTCTGTTCCATTAAATATTTTAATTTTAGTTTCCTACTTTTTTGAATTTGCTATATCTCAGGCTATATAAGAGCTAAGAAGATGAGATTTGCACCATTGTTTAGCCTTTTTATTCCTCTTTCTAACCGTCCGTGCAATACAAAAAAAAGTCTAGCGTTCACGAGGTTTGCGACAATAAAGTGAGAATGAGGAGCAGGCTATTGGTCGAAGTGAAAAAGCAGTGCAGCAAACAGGAGAATCAAGCACTGAATGTAGTTAGACACTGCCTAATCAGTACACTTACGTTGACTATCAAGTTTCAGAAAATTCACGCGAATGGGCGTTAACTCGGTTGAAGGAAAAGGCGGCGAGTTAGGGAAATTAATTAATTGCGCAAAATCCTATTGCATTTGCACAAAATTGGGCGGTAAAACAGCCAATATCCCCCGTCATTTTTGACGGGTAAACACCTAGTATATATATATAATTCTCGATGTCCGTCCGTCCGTCCGTCCGACGGCAACACGGTAGGTATTGCAAGACGCTGTTGTCATTGACAACCAAATATTGTTTAATCAAAACTGTATTAAAAACGGAGCGTTTAACGAAGCGTCTTAAAATTGCAGCTTAAACCCCCGTCCCCCTTCCCTCACCCCATCCCTCTACCAATCGCCCAGGCCCCAACCCATTCCCGCCCAGGCCCCAAACCCCCTTTCCCCTTCCCTTTCCCCATCCCCTTACCTCTCCCCATCCCTCTCCCAATCGCCCCGACCCCAACCCATTCCGGTCCCGGCCCCAAATCTCCGTTCCCCTTCCCTCTCCCATCCCCTTTTCCTCTCCCCATCCCTCTCCCAATCGCCCTGACCCCAACCCATTCCTGCCCCGGCTCCAAACCCCGTTCCCCTCCCTCTTTCCATTCCTTTTCCCTCCCCATCCCTCTCCCAATCGCTCCGGCCCCAACCCATACCCGCCCCGCCTACCCCACAGGCCCCAAAACTCCGTTCCTTTCCCCACCCCTCTCCCAACCCCCGTACCTCTCTCCATCCCTCTCCCAATCGCCCCGGCCCCAACCCATCACCGCTCCGCCCTACCCCACCGGCCCCAAACCCCGTTTCCAAACCTACACAACGCTGCTCCGAAAACCCGTACAACCCACTTTCCTCCTCCCAAACCTCCCTTCCCTCTCCCAATGCCCTGCCCCCGTTATTATATATATATTTACTCCTTCCTAAACTCAATACCTATTTTTTAAATTTAACTCTTCAAGTGGGGATTACATTTTAGACGCCGTCACCGTGCTGGGGATTTAATTTTTGGAAAAGCGTTCTTCAGAAATGATTACTGTAACGTTTTAAATTTGCTATATCTCAGGCTATGTAGAAGCTAAAAAAATGAGGTTTGCACCATTGTTTAGATTTGTAATTCCTCTTTCTAACCGTCCGTGCAAAAACAAAAAAATTGGGAGTAGAGTCTACACTACGGCCTAAAATATAACCCTCTCCCCCAAAAACATTTCAAAGCCCCCTAGCAAAATTTTTTCAGCGGTAACCCCACTTTGGTCAGCCGCAAAGTTATAAAGGGATGTCAGAGGAACAAAATAAACCAAAAAGTTTGAAAATCGGTTGACGTTTGGCAAAGATCTATCAATTATAACCCGATGACCCCAATGTTTGAACATAAGTATAATTATCGGTGAATTTCGCGAAAGTTTTGAATTCTGAGAAAGTTTCCATTTTTTTTTGAATTTGCTATATCTCAGGCTATATAAGAGCTAAGAAGATGAGGTTTGCACCATTGTTTAGCTATTTTATTCCTCTTTCTAACCGTCCGTGCAAAGCAAAAAAGTCCAGCGTTCACGAGCTTTCCGACAATCAAGTGAGAATGAGGAGCAGGCTGTTGCTTGGCGTGCAAAAGCAGCACAGCAAACAAGAGAATCAAGCACTGCATGTCGTTCGACACTGCCAAATCAGTACACCTTCCTTGACTATCTGTTTCAGAAAATTCACGCGAATGGGCGTAATTTTGATCTTTTGCAAAAAAAAACTCGGTTGAAGAAAAAGGCGGCGAGTTAGGGAAATTAATTGCGCAAAATCGTCTTGCATTTGCGCAAAATCGGGTGGTAAAACAGCCAATCTCCTCCGTCATTTTTGACGGGTAAACACCTAGTATATATATATATATGATGATAAATAATTCTCGATGTCCGTCCGACGGATACACGGCAGATATTGCAAGACGCTGTTGTCATTGACAACCAAATATTGTTTAATCAAAACTGTATTATCGACGGAGCGTTTAACGAAGCGTCTTAATTGCAGCTTAAACCCCCGTCCCCTTCACTCACCCCATCCCTCTCCCAATCGCCCAGGCCCCAACCCATCACCGCTCCGCCCCACCCCACAGGCCCCAAACCCTCGTTCCCCTTCTCTCTCCACATCCCTCTCCCAATAGCCACAGCCACAACACTTCCCCGCCCCTGGCCCCAACGCATCCCCCGCCCAGGCCCCAACCCATACCCACCCCGCCCTACCCCACAGGCTTTAAACCTCCGTTCTCCTTCTCTCTCTCCATCTCTCTCCCCATCCCCTTTCTCTTTCCATCCCTCTTCAAATCGCCACGGCCACAGCACTTCCCCCCGCCCCGCCCCAACGCATCCCCGCACAGGCCCCAACCTATACCCGCCCCTGCCACGCCCTACCCCACAGGCTCCAAACTCCCGTTCCCTTTTCCTTTCCCCATCTCTCTCTCAATATCCCTTCCTTTCCCCATCCCTCTCTCAATCTCCCTTCCTCTCCCCATTCCTCTCCCAATCGCCACGACCCTAACACTTTTCACCCCGCCCGAACGCATCCTCGCCCAGGCCCCAGCCCATACCCGCCCCGCCCTAACCCACAGGCCCCAAACCTCCGTTCCCCTTTTCTCTCCCCATCCCCGCTCCGCCCTACACCGCCGGCCCCAAACCCCGTTTCCAAACCCACACAACGCTGCTCCGAAAACCCGTACAACCCACTTTCCTCTTCCCAAACCTCCCTTCCCTCTCCCAATGCTTTGCCCCCGTTATTATATATATTTACTCCGTCCTAACCTGAATACTTATTTTTAAATTTAACAAATGCGATCCATTCCTGCGAATGGGCGTTAACTCGGTTGAAAAGAAAGTCTTCGAGTTAGGGACAAATAATTGTGTAAAATGTTATTGCATTTGCGCAAAATCGGGTGGTAAAACAGTCACTCTCCCCCGTCATTTTTGACGGGTAAACACATGGTCTAATTAGAATCCTGAACCATTTGTTGTACGCAAAATCTGTAAATTATTTGATTAAAGATTTTCAACTCAAATCTAATTGTCTATAATTTTAACGACAATGTTTGACATCATACTAAGAATTGCAACGGAAGAAGTGTGAAAGTCTAGGCAGGGACAATTGGCTCCTGTGGAAGATTCTGATTCGCAGAAAAATCAGGGAATGAAACGCAGCGGAGAAAGACAACAGCGTAATAGACGGCAAATTGTAATCAGAAGGTAAGGGACTCAAGAAGACTGATGAATAAGATAAGAGAGAATGAAAGAGGAACGCTTGGATAATCAAACGACGATGGACAAAGAATAACAACGGCATTGATACTGAACGGACGAAAACATGGGAAATAGCATTGCATATGAAAATAAGCACCAGGTAACCTGCATCAAGTCAATATTGCCAAGCAATGCAAAAAACGAAGAAAGCGAAGAAAAATATATTTAAAACAGCTCCATAGCAGACGAAGAAACAAAGAATGCATGCAACCAATGTAACATAACCCTTGCAATATTCAACGGCACAAAATATTATACGCGAGCTCAAAATATCTAAGACTAAGAACTTAAACTCTAAGCACAAAGACGTTTTAAGATGACGTCCCACAGGTTGGGTGGAGACGCTGACTAGAAATAGTGAAGGTAAAATGGCATAAAATAATACAGTAC
Organism: Metaphire vulgaris; assembly: GCA_018105865.1. NCBI lineage: Eukaryota > Metazoa > Annelida > Clitellata > Crassiclitellata > Megascolecidae > Metaphire > Metaphire vulgaris. Next base: position 20,557,507 of record CM030835.1, read on the forward strand.
ATGCAAACAATGATAATAAAAATATCCAAATCTGCGTATCAAATGAATTGGCAGAATGCTTCAGTACAATGGAAGCAGTGTTTACTATAGCGTTTAGGCAGAAGTTCAACAGAGTCTCATAGTAGGGTCTCGACCCAAAAAGTTACTGATGCGAAGCCGGACGCCAGTCGGACTGCCGAAGGGCTTAGTTATGTTACTGAGAAAGCCCACTCCCAGCACACTCCCTGAGAAAGCAAAAAACATCAAACTTGAGCTGCCAGAGAAGCGAGTAGCTTTAATTACAGGACGAGCCACATCATTTAGAACGAGTGGCAGAGTAGGAGAAGCTTTTGGGCAGACCAAGATAAAGTGAATTGCAATAGTCTAACCTACTAGCAACAAAAGCATGAACCAGAGATTTGGCTGCTGACAGAGAAAGTGAAGAACAATATGCCCTAAGTTGCTTAATTGGTAAAGGTAGGAGCGAGAGAGTCAATTAAAATGCTCTTTGAAGGTTAAGTTAATGTCAGTGTAAATATCAAGTTCTTCACAATAATACTTGAGAAAGTTAGATAATGAAAGAGACAGTTCAGTGAGTCATAATTCATTTTATTTTGCATGTATTTAGTGCGTAGCCAGATAAGTTGCTTTTTGTCATGGTTGATTGAGTCTAAGTTCGTTGGAAACACCCAAACCCGAAGAGTTGGAATTTGCACTGTCAACTGATTGAGTGAGCGCAGACTGAGAAGACTCAGAAGAGTGAGGACCATGTCGGCAAAATTTAATATCATAAGCACAGTGGTGCACAGTGGAGCCACACGAGCTAAGGTCAGAAGTATAAAGTATGCACAGCAGATGACCAAGCACCGATCCTTGGAGAACACCAAACAGAACATGGAGCCAATTTAAGCTGGAGTGGTCCATAGCAATCATCTGAGATCGATTGGAGAGATGTGATAAATCAGGCATGTCAAACTTAAAAAGCTACTAGGGCCGCATAAGATAATTTGAGTATACAGGCGGGCCACACTAACAAACTTAAAAAACCTGCAGTCCTACAGTCCTAGATTTTAATCTTATTGAAATATATTTAATTATCTTTAATTAACACACATGCTACAACGGCTACATTAAGCTACCACTCTACAACACCAAACTTAAAAGTTGTAATAGTATTCAAGACTGAGTAAGTCATTAAGACAAGTCAATCATCTTCTGTGTTTTGTCCTGAGGCTTTATGCCTCTTTTTCATGACAATTTTTCGTATGTCTGGCTGAAATGAATTCGAAGCGGTGTCGCTTTCCACAAAGCTTATTAAAGGCGAATTGTGTTTTAACTTTACGCGGGCAAAAACAAAATGTCCGTTACTTCCGGTTAATGTGGCCCAAAGATATTAATAGCCCGAAGGTAAGATAGCCGATTTTTAGCGCATTTCATTTATACACCGTTACCATAAGATATTGGGAACGTAGGTCATAATCGATTTCTGCGAATCTTATTGGCCAATAGCTTTCTTACGCGGCGCCGTGTTATATTTCTGTTTTACACATCTAGTGTCAATTTTATAGACTTACATTTTTTGCCATTAAATGGTACAATTACGGTATCCTTTGTGCGGGCCGCACGAGCGCTTGCAAAGGGCCGCATGTTTGACATGCCTGGTCTAATAGAAATAGTCAAACTTCAAAATCTTTTAACGGTGAATATCAAATTGAAAACAATTAAAGCGAGATGACGGTCGATGTGGATGTGGAAGACGATAAGTTGCATTGCTTATTTTTACACCAGTTTAGCAACGTCCGGTTATAAATCCGCAGCCAAAGCTACTCTCAACGTTGCCTGTAAATTTCCTGTGGACAGACGCGATCACAGTTTTGCCTTTAGTAGTGTCATTTTGGAAAAGCTTTGCTCCCATGAGCAAGTGCTGGCAAAGAGAAATAACATGATTGCTGCTCATTTTCTTAATTAGGGAAATGCCTCTATTGCAAGTTGCTCGTAGAAATTATAAAGGCATTTAGCGAAAAATTATCAAACGTAAAAAATGTCGCGGGCCAACTAAAATAAGGTCTCGAGCCAAATTCCAAGGCTTTAACACCCATAATTTAGAAGAAAGAAGAGCATGTGACTTTGAGACACGTGACCGTCAGATCACGTGTCTCAGAGTCGACTATGGTGTGTTGTTGCTTTGACTGAATAGTATAATCTTCTTCTGTCGAGTATTGAATATCTGTGGAAAACACTTCCTCATTTATTTTGCCGTCAAACATTTGACCGTTTCTCGCGAAATCTCTACTCTGTGGCTATCATCCTATCAGATAGTAGGCGGAGAGGGGTGTGGGTGAAATTTTAGCATTCAAAGTCATCGCTGTGCATCGGGTTTCTAATGGCCCATATTTTGGTGGAATTACAATTATAGAGAGATAACAGATGTTTCGGAGTTGAAGAAACGGGCAGAATTTTTGCCAAAGGATTTGATTTGAAATTAGAACTTCTTTTTGCCAAAATCGACAACATATACGGAATCGTTTGGATGCTAATAGGTGAACATGAAAATATGAAATGCACCATCCTAAAAGGAAACGTAAAGACGGAAATAAAACCTTTTACATCATTTGCATCATTTGTGTCAAAATCGACAGATTGGAGCCCGGGTGAATCAAAATGTTGCTTTAAAGCATATGACAACTTCGATTAGGGCCTTTGCTTGGATCTCTCTTTGACAATAAATAGGACTTAGGCGTTGCATACAATGCAAAATCATGCTTTCAGTTAATAACTTAATAACAATTGTGCAGAATCAAATTGTAATTTAACCTTCTTAGTGCTCTGTTTATATATGGCTATATCCTGGTTATATACAAGCTGATTCATTCTAGGCGACAGTAGAGTAAGCTCACTGCGCAGAGGCAGTTTATGAACAATTAGGGAAAACCCATATTTAACAAATTTAGGACTACATATAAGTCTAGAATTTCCATCTTGCGATCTAACAAAATCCAATTTCCAAAAATCATGGTTACTCATTATTAGTAATTACTTTAGATCCTAGAGATTTAGATGTATAAGAAACTTACTGTAGACTTAGCTACAATTAAATCACCATATGCATGCGCAAAGTTTCAACTCAGGAAATATTATATACATAAGTCTATATCTAGAGTCTAGACCATTCTGTATCTTACGCATAGGCCAAACAAAGTAGGTCTATAGGCTCACGCTGCCTTCAAGAAGAAGAAACGCTCTTGTCTTTCGGCCATCTATCAACTCCCTCTTAGAGCGACAGACACTCTGGTGTATGGTTTTGCTCACAATCAGTTAAACTCTATGACATTGTCATATTGACAAAGTTTATGATTGAGCAAGTCAAATCGTGTGATAGGCCAATGGATACCATTGAATGACTTGAATTAGCATTGCTGCTGATCATGTAAGAGGCATACAGTGATTTTTTGCATAGTCTGTGTATTTCAAATCCGCTAAATATTTTCTCTTTGATTTTCGGCTAATAATTTTGAGATAACGTTGAACTTCTTCTAACTGAGCTCCTGCAGTTTTTCTCGCTGTGTAGCTTATGAGGCTTTTTATCCGATTACAGAGTCAGGGCTTACTCTAATACAAAATAGAGTGACTAAAATTGCTTGCATAGAAGTGAAACAAAGTTTTGGCATACGTACATTTTATTCATCTGTCCTTGTTATCCTTAGGCCAATTAGACTTGTATTTCAGGATCTGCTATGCTTCTGTCTTTGCCCTTTTGGGACACAGCGCTTCAGCAGAAATTAGTCTAATAGCACTGCATTGGGTACGAACTCGTTGAACAGCCTAATCATGAGGTTATTACTGAACTATGAATGATAGCATAAAATGATATGGCTTGTGATTGACTTGTCACGAGTCGTGATGCAGCAGGATCTGTTCAACTTCTGTCCTTGCCCCGTTAAGGCCTGAGGCAACCTTTTGGACAGCAAGGGCCAAACAGCTATGACAGTGTCTGGCGGAGGGCCATGTAATTAAAGACTTTTTCACGGGCACGTAAAAAGTTTTAATCTTTATGCATTTTAGAAATTTGTGCTCGAAAAAGTTATAAAGTTTTGAAAAATATACAGATAAAGTGCGAAAAATTGGCGCTGACCTTTTCCGTCTGCTTGTCAGATTTTTAGGACAGTAATGCCGTTGATCGACTAAGAATTAATTCATTGATCAAAAAGTTTGTAGACAAGAGCAGTGAACTTAATTGTTGGGCTCTGGGGACCGGAATGCTGGATTAAACTCTCTGGCGGACCGGATATGGCCCGCGGGTCGGGGATTGCCGACCTCTTGCCTAATGCATCAGCCTAAATACAGTACAGTGAGTTAATGGTAGTGTTATTGAAGCTACATAAACGGATTTTAATGAACAGGATATTGATCGCATATCTTCGCAGCCTGCATATGCAGGGCACGTCTAAAGTACAGTAAAAATCAACAAACAACACAAGGGTTGTTTAGAATTGTTGTTACAATCTAAGCATACATGTCAGGGTAAGGGTGCCATTCGATTCATTCAATGGATTTCTACAGCCCCCGAAATAGTATTTTAAGATGCAGTTCGCATAAGCAGATAAATTGAATAGAATGTGTTTGTAGCTGAAATTGGAGTGATTAGACTCGCTCTGGGATTAAATTAAATCCCAAGTTCGTTAGGAAATTCGCTTTACGCGGAGGAGATCTCAGTGCAAATATTGTTTTATTTAGCGCATCATCAATATTTTAGCCTCGGGTCTTTGTGAGTTATATAACCAAAGAATCTTCTAGAAAATAATCTAGATTGAAATCGGGTCATTCGTGGACCACGTGATATTTCAGGACATCATAGGCCAGTATCTGTTTATTCACCAATTGACTTGCAGATTACTTAGATAGATATAGTACCTCTGTGGCGTTGACCTTAATTAGATGTCCTATTCCAAAATAACACACAATTAACTCCCGCTAGATAAAAAAGCAGCGTAGAATACAGTGGGCTAATTAACAAAAACCCAAATTAGAAAAATAAAACTGTGAGAAGATGACGAGAAGAAATGAAGAGAACGATGAATCGATTTTAAAACCTGGTGATCGAGAAAATGTATGCAAGTAATTTGAAGTTTCTTGGGATTACGATTTCTTTGTAAAAAGTCAAAAGTATGACACAGTATAATCAACATATGCCTCTATTCTTCAACAGTTCGTTGAATAACAAACGATATTCGGTCATAAGCGTTAATTACACATTAGGGCTAATTACCTGTGCACAAACAGGATCCTATTAGATAGGCGATCAGCTGATATACAGTACAAGTAGAAGGACGGACAATTAATACCATCAACACACCGGACCGGACGCCTTGGTGCTTCGATAGCTAATCTGGGGACAGTGGCGTAGCGTGGGCTGCCATTGCCAAGGGCTAGAGAAGGACTGCGCCAAAATGTCTTGCCAAACAAAAACCGTCCTCGTATCTTCCCACTTTGCAATAATAGTATCCTATAGAGTACTTCTAGGAGCGGTTCCACGTTGGGGATGACTTGGGATGCATCCCCACCGGTCCACCAAAATTGCGTCTTCAATAGAAGATGATCGTCTAAACGGATTAGCCCTTATGTATATCCACAAAGATATGAACATATCCATAGACATGTCATCGACAAATTCACAAATTTGCTTACAGCAATAGAAATCTCGATTTTGCACTATGACTTTTTGCAACCAGACTAAGATTGGTTTCATACATTGTCAGTTCTGAACATTATATTTTATTTTATTTTATATTTTTCTACAGATTTTTTCTAATCCGCGTACATATAGGTTTAACTCATTTGACAAGTGGCGGAATTTTCCTAGACATTCATTGCACCCCTCCAAGAGTTCTTGGAATCGCCACTGAGTTATTTTGTGTTTTGTGAATGACACATTTATTCATAAAGTCAATTACCAGGGCGCTATTATAGCCTAATGCGCCTCGGTTGCTTAACAGAACAGATGTATTTTTAAAGGAGTAAGAAAACTTGGGCGTGACGCTGTTTCATTCCGCCGTGATGGTGGAACCATGTTCCAATATGAAGGACCGATTACCCGGAAAGAGAAATCGCCCATCTTGGGTCGAGTGCGCGGGGCCCAGAGGAGGCTGGTCGAGGCCAATCGCAGTCTGATATAGGTCTATTTCGCTTTCGTAGCAGCTGACAGTCTCTGAGCAGGTACTCCGGTGCTTCAGCCCGTAGACACTTGTCCACCATATATATGATTTTAAACTCAATGCGCTGCGCCACCGGTAGCCAGTGTAGGTTTCTGAGCACCGGCGTTATGTGTTGCCTTCCCCCAGCCCAGTCCCGGGTAAAAGTCTCTCGCAACAACCGATACTTCCCACACGCTTGCGCGCGACACGATGTCAGCCTACTTCAATATTTATTAAATTAGCATTACTTGCTTTTTGATTTAAAATTCTGCCTCCTCCAAAAAGAATTTTGTGCCCGGGGAATCACACCTGGACCTTCCCCACGCTACGCCGCTGTTTAGTAGGATGTCCTGTTCTGCGTTTAGAAAACCTATCCCTCGATTTTCACGTCATTCAAGTGACCAGAAGCAAAGAGTGGACGGTCTGCCTTGTGCCTAGGGCTAATGACCTGTGCATTATTAGTAGGCCTAAATAATAATAATAACATGGTTTAGACTCTTCAAGTTGTAGGAGATAAATACACTGTAGGCGCAATGCTATTAAAGATGGAATTTCCCTTAAGGTCGAGGCATCGGAGGCATACAGCTTCATGCATTCATGGTGTATAGGCCCTATGTTCTCCTGAGTTTATAACCTTAATTAAGCTGCTGAGAAGAAGTTTGGTTGAACGTTTTTTACATCTTGACGTGATCTGAGCTCAAAAATTAAAACTCTAACTTTATTGAAAATAAATTGTAACGATTGTTTTGCTGCATTACAGCCGATTGGTAGAGAAAATGAAAATGCTCGTGAACATTGTCAGTGCACAGTAATGACGATATATATATATATATATATATATATATATATATATATATATATATATATATATATATATATATATATTAGGTGGGTCGAAACTTTTGTTTTTGTTCTAACATGATTAAAAAGTTGCTTTTGCATCAATGTATTGCTAAAATGCAAGAGAAAGTAAATTTTGATATCGTTACGCGGTCCCAACTTTGAGTTAGATATTTGCAATTTTGAGAAGCAGAAACTACATTGTATTGGTTTTGATGGAAAGCAGGATGTTATATGGGTAAATGCTTCAGGGTCACGAAGGACTATAAAAGAAGAACACTATTTCATTGTATCTTGTCCAGGAGATAACTATATACATCATGCTGTACCTAGCAGTAGTAAATCAGAAGACGCTGCTAATGAGATTCTGTATGTTATAAATGATACAGAGTCAACAGAAAGCCTTTCAGATTTAGTATGCGATGGTACAAATAATAATAGTGAAAAAATTAATTTAATCATCAGAAGGTTGGAAAAGAGTTTAGGAAGGCCCTTGCAGTGGCTTGTGTGCATGCTACATTTTAATGAACTTCCTTTTAGAAAGTACTTTGCAACACTAGATGGCGGAACTACTACAGGTCCTTCGTCGTCTTCGGGTGTAATTGCATCAGTTCTTTACTGTGATCCAAAAGACCTGCCTATAACTAACTTCTTACCCGTTTCAGGAAAGGTTTTGGATATCGATGAAACTATTAGAAAGAGACCTAAATTGGGATCAGCTGTATTTCCTAAAGTCATGCTTAGCAGTACAAGAAGGTCGTGATACAAGTCCAGATATCCAGCTTATGAGCAGCTTACCTCTGACAAACCAAGTATACTGCCTCATATACCGTGCCATGCACAAGCTGTAGAAAGAGCAATCAAAGATATAACTGCAGCCAGTTCAACAGTTTACGGCCACAAAGCGAGACATGGCATGAGTCAGGGTCCGGCACAAAGCAAAGTGTCGCAACTGGAATTGCCAATAGGATTGATAGCAAAGCCGACTTCATGTGACTCGTATAAATCAATGACTGAAGAAAAGTAACATTCTGCTTTGTTGGCATTCTAAATATATATGCCTTTTAAGCATGACTATTTGTGGTGCTTTTATCAGTTTCTCAAGGGCTAATTTTTAAAATTTCCTTTCCCATACTTTTTAAAAATTTTCTCAGTTTTCTCATAGTTGTAGTCACATGTGGTATTTTGGAAGGACCAACCCCCAGTCCCTATAATGACTGCACCGCTGATTTACTCTAAAATAAGTATGATTTGCAAAAATAATTACTAGTTTTAAAGTATTCTAAATTTAAATATTTAATAAAATCTCTAGCTTTTACGAAAGGGTGCTACTTATTCAAGTGATAGTTGGGAGTGGAAGACATTGTCCGATTGGAAAAAATTAACGCTTTTTAGAATCAGTATATTGAGGAGCAACTTTCTACACATGTTACAGCTTCGCAACTTCAAAAATATAATTTTCGACCCACCTAATATATATATATATATATATATATATTATATATATATATATATATATGTGTGTGTGTGTGTGTGTGTGTGTGTGTGTCCAGATATCGGTATCCAGATATCGGAAACATGAAGATAAAAGTGTATATATGCTCGTAAAAATTTCTTTTTTGTGTTGAATCGATACCTCTTTGAGAGCTGATTAAACTTGAGTGGCAGTCATCAACACAACGGTGTCAGCCACTGCCAACGCTCGAAGCAGGAGGTTGGTGGGCGAGTGAACTGGTTCTGCCATTAGTACAAAGAAGAAGAGCGTATTTCCAGCGACGCAAAGTACGCAACACAGGTACCTACGAATACCGTGAAAATGGCGAAATCGAAAAGTGAACATTCGCTGGTGATGTGAAATTTCCCGCCTTCGAAGACATGGCTCGAAATGTTCTTACAGTTTGTCATCTACTTGTGCACGAAACAGAACAGCTTAATTACGAGGGAACCGCGTTTATTTCGACCATCTCATGGATCGCCATTGGAATCATCGCTTCACATGTCATTCAATCCTTTGTGTCTTCTGTTTTCGATACGCAAGTTTCCAGAAAATTCAGAAATTAAGCCTGAAAATGTTAACTTAGATTGAAAAAGATGATCTGTAAATTCAGAATTCAGCCTAAGAGCTTCATTGTTATCTATTATGTCCTCGCAGTCGATTGGCCTCACGAGTCCATCTTGCGTTTGGCCTTTGGAGCTAAAGAAGGCTTTCAGGAAATGAGGCCAAAAAAAGTATTTTTTAAAACAAAACACCATCTTCGGGAATTTAGTCAAAATCAAGGAAGCCAGTTTTTGCCGCTCTGGCAAAAGAAAGAAATCTTCCCAATTGATCTGATCTTTTCGAGGTAGTTCTTGTTTCTGACCAATAGTTGACGCTTAATCAATACTTTCAATATTGAATGAACGACTTTGACCAAATGGGCGGTTGCCATAGCGACACCTCCAGCCATTTGGTTAGATTCGATTGATGTGCTTGCACCATTCTTCAGGACACTTATGACTGCTTCTTTGAACAATGGGGAGTTCCCGCTGTCATGGAAACGAGCCATCGTTATACCACATCTCAAAAGGCTAGGACTCGAACAAAACGATGTGGTTAACTACAGACCTGTCTCCAACCTACCCTTTCTCTCCAAGCTACTGGAGAAATTCGTCAACAAGCAGCTGGTCGCTCATCTGGTGAAGAATGATCTTATGCCAAAGAACCAGTCAGCATACCGAAAGGGGCACTCCACCGAGACAGCCATACTAAGAATCTACAACGACATCGTAGATGCCATTGCCAATGGTCGTGTAGCTGTTCTTTGCCTCCTCGACCTTTCCGCGCCCTTTGATACTGTCGATCATGCTACCCTCATTCGACGTCTTGAAATATCTTACGCCCTCAAGGAGCAGGTCTTATCCTGGCTCAGTGACTACGTAATGGGTAGGATGCAGTCGGTCCGCTGTAACGGCCGAACGTCATCATACAGCAATGTCCTGAGTGGTGTTCCCCAGGGGTCTGTGTTGGGCCCTCTTTTGTTCATATTGTATGTTGCTGATGTTGGCCGAATCATCAAAGCCTTTGGACTAGACTCGCACAGTTATGCTGATGATAGCCAAATATATTCCTCCTGTCTACCGGCAGACTCGGACAGATTGCGGTCAAGGATCATGGAATGCATAGCTGAGGTCAAATCATTGATGGCATCTAACCGCCTGTCGCTTAACTCAGGGAAGACTGAGTTCCTTTGGCTAAGCTCCCCGAGAAAAAGATCCCAAATAAACAGGACACCGTTTGAAATAGAGGACACTGCCATTGCTCCCTCTACCACCGTACGACTGCTCGGCGTTATTTTTGATGAGACACTGTCGTTCACGGATCATATAAGTAACGTGACACGTGTCTGTTATTATCAGTTGCGGAGAATCAGAAGCATCAGGCGATATATACCAACGGATGCTGCGATACAACTGATTCGGGCGCTTGTTCTATCCAGGGTCGACCAATGCAATGGAGTCCTCCTCGGCCTTCCTGAGAGCCAGCTAAGCCGCCTCCAGTCGGTGCTCAATGCATCCTCTCGCTTGATCTTTGGAGCCCGCTGGAATGATCACGTGACACCGTTGCTTAGAGACAAGCTTCACTGGCTTGGGGTTCGAGAACGCATCACCTACAAGCGATGCCTGATTACATATCGGGCCCTGAACGACACAACCTGTCCTGACTACATATTATGGCAGTGAATGTGTGTATGTATGCATGTGTGAGTTGTTAAAATGGAAAATTCTGGTCTTTAGTTAAGTGGGTCAACATTGCAGTTAGAGCCGTGCGCATCGTCATGCATGGCTGACCAAGAGTTCTAGAATGTTCTAGGTAAAAGGTATATAACCAGTGCGTTGTAAAGCAGTAGAAGGAAGGAAGAGCCTCAACCGTATCGAGTCTCATGGAAGCGGATGTCTACTGGAACTGGGCAACTTCTCGATCTACTATGTGGAGTCGTCATCTCTACTCAGTCGATATTTCGAGACGAAACATCGTTCCGGTCGTCCAGTCGACGTGCGAATAGACAACGAGGGCGTCACTACAAAGGGGCGTCTTGTCTACATTCGTCGTGGGCGTCATTACGAAACTGCCGCCTCGTCCACAGTCGACGAAAGCGTCCGAGAGAGTGTCGTCACGTCTGCGGGTCTTCAAGAACGTAGCCACCGTGAATTGGTTCCGATTCGTCCAAGGTCTGATGGCGTATCCAGGGATCGACAACTTGCAACAGAACTGATTACCGACGTTTATTCCGCTACCTTCCTGAACGCTATGATCGCTATCCATGAACAACTACGTGCAAGTCAATTTAATATAATTATATAATTATGTACAGTCAAGTTTCAAACTGTACTCTAGTATACTGAACGTTTACCAGTAACAAACAGACCCATGCTTTACTAACTTGAGCCTTATGTTGATGGGTGAATAGTTAAGAGATTTTTAATAAATGTTATTTGATTTTGATAAAGGAAGTCTTTGGGTTCATTGGGTTGTGTTTGAGCGAGTGTTCCAAGAGATCATCGTGCGGGTTTCGAGTAGTGTGAATTAGAGATTCAGAAATGTCATACCTGTCGCAAGATAAGTTGTAACTCATTAATAGCCGAAATCCCGCTGCGGTGATAATATCAACACTCGTATGCAGGGCAACGACGAACGACAGACGCGCTGAACTTCGATCCAGTAGTCGGACATTGTTGATCGTCCCTCCACCTTCAAAGACTGCCGTGTTCGGTGACAGATCAGTCACGCGGGGAAACCCAGCCCTGTGGAACTCGTTGCCAAGCGATGTTATTAATGCGAAGTCCGTCGGCTGTTTTGAGAAGCTCCTAAAGACACACTTATTTAACATCTCTTATAAGTGACTCCTTTGTAAAGCGCTCTTGACTTTAGCTCCAGTTATGCTACTGCGCTATATAAATTGTCGTAGATAATAATAATAATAATAATAATAATAATAATAATAATAATAATAATAATAATAATAACTCACAAGAACAGTGTAAGTCTGTTAGCCTTACAAGTTGACAACAAACTTAGATAAAATTTTTATTTTGAAAAAGTATTTTGGAAAAGTATTTCCTTAAGATCACAATACTTCTTAAAACTATTTTGAAAATAATGAAATAAAATAATTTTAAAAAGTATTTTTAAAATAGAAAATAAAATAGTATTTTTTATTTTCAAAATAGAAATGCTATTTTCAAAATAGTATCTTGCCCAGTGATGGCCATAATGGACAATGGACTGTGTTGAATCTGCTGCTGTAGAAAACCTTAATACAATATTGTGATGCAATGCAAGAATCAATTTATTGACGTAAGGCAAAGTATATTACGAAAGTATTTTCCAAAAAGTATTTTGAAAATACTATTTTATTTTGTATTTTGCAAATACTTTTGTAAAGTATTTCATTTTGTTATTTTCAAAATACTTTTTTGCACTATTTTATTTTCTATTTTGAAAATACTTTTGAAAAGTATTTTGCCCATCACTGATCTTGCCCATCACTGCGCCAGACAACAAAGAATTGGTAGCAAATAGCTAGATCTATCATCGCCAGCTGCAATATATCATTCACCTAGTAATTAATTAATGTCACTTTCCAGATAAGCACTGTTGAAAACCAATCAATCATATTCACGACTTCGAACAACCTCGATGAAATGCCGCACTATATAGTTTCACAAGGAACTTGCAATGTGGATCTAATCAAGATATTAGTACAGCTGCAGTATCTAAATCAACCAGTCATCGTTCGTACCCTGGACTCGATAATTAATTCATGAAATTATATGTTATCTCAATTATCGCTTTTGACAGGCAAAACCATTTGTCAAACCCTAGATCCAAAACTTAAAAGTTCTCGATTTCTAACTCTCTCTGTTGCTCTAAGATAACTTAATTTTGATTAATGAGTCCGATGACAGATATCCTCAAGACCCCATACTCTACAATACTGTAGGTGCTGGTGCTTAAGACTACCGGTCTGGCGTTGCATTGACTACATAGGCAAAATATAGGCAATGCATCTTTCCTAAACTTTGATCCTGTCTAGACGTGTGTACTAAGTTAAGGGAGGCCACTGGCGGACCAGGCATTCAATAGGGGCAGAGGCACGGTCCCCGAGTCTTCCATGTGCGGCTACCTCTGACTGATGACTAAGCAGTTTAGCTTCACGAGCCTCCTAGTGAGTCAGCATGAAAGATATGGCTTCTTACCTTAGCTTAATATTTAGGATTTTGCTGGGTCGCAGATAAGAGAGAGAGAGAGAGAGAGAGAGAGAGAAAGAGAGAAAGAGAGAAAGAGAGAAAGAGAGAAAGAAAGAGTGAGAGTGAGAGAGAGAGAGATTAAAACTATCAGTTTACTAGAAGGAACTTCCTGCAGATTAGAAACAATCAACATAAACCCAGTATACATAAAACTTATCTTAGTCTAAATGCAGCAGTTAAACACAGTAGCTATTGCGGATATTCTGCTAGACAGTTAGTTAGTTAGTTAGTTAGTTAGTTAGTAAGACAACTTTTATAGCGCTGTAACATGGTTAAGTACCAAAATCAAAAGCGCTTTGACAACGCTAACATGTCAATGGTGGACAGAAGATGGCGATGTTGAAGTTGGTCTGAACTTTGCCTCGTAGATGAGTTTATAATTAGATGAGCTTATAGTAATATTGACGCACTGTTTGTCTTTATATTCTTTGGCTGGTTGACAAGCATCGAGACGATTTGTCCTCACACATCCGTCTTCTCATTAACGAGAGGTCATGGAACTCCCCTAATCCTCTAGTTACAGCAGTCAAACGAAGATAATGATGTTGGTGATGACGACGATGACAATGCTGATAACGACATTGACGGCAATAACGTTGATGACGTTGTAGATGATGACGATGATGATCATGGTGACGTATTATCTGACCTAAGCTAGGTCAAACTGGTTTTAAGTAAGTAAGTAAGCAACATTTCGTGGATTTATATAGCGCTTTGGGAAACCAGCAGAGCTGCAAAACAGTAGCTGATTATTCTTACATGTAGGCGCTTAGCCTATCTTAAAATCAATATGGGAAAGATCAGCCAGGCAATGGTCAATATATCCGGAGGCAATGAGGCTAGGTCAGGGTTGTCCAACTGGCGGCCCGCGGGCCGGATCCGGCCCGCGGACCAGTTTCATCCGGCCCGCCACCGAGTTTGGGAAAATAACAATTTTTGCTATAGGACCGGTTATTACCGTTATTTTATAGGACTATATATACTTGAACTAGGAGGTTACCAAATTGCTTACTTATCCACACCACAGGTGACGGCGGTAATTAAACTTACGTATTTGCTACTTATTACTAACTTGCTTACATTTGTCATCTCGCTGCAATCCTCGTTTTCGCTCGGTTAAAATTTGACACCGTTTTCAGCAGTTTGCTAATGTAATAACACTCGTTCCTTGTATACGACATGGCGTCACAAGCATTGATATTGATATTGCCGGAATTGTTAGAGAAAACCCTTTTCCGCAGTGCTCAGCTAGATTAGAAAGTCTTCACTCAATAGAATAGAATGGATCATTAGATTGAAATTGAACTGAATCAATCGAACGACTGTCACTAGTCTTACTAAATCTAACTTAGACACTAAGCCGGTAGAATACTAATACTTGCTTGCTACTTAATTTTAACTGGAATACTATGTTAAAATAATACAGTAATATTATAGCAGTATAGCTGTTTATAGCAGTTACCACCGAAGTGTTTTTTTATTTCTTGGTTAACACTTAGGCCTAGTCTTACACTAGTCGTATATAGTCTTATTTTCAGTGACGTCATTCCACACTTTTCTTAGGGGCGGGGCAAGACATTTTTTGGCAAATTTTTATCAATTTTTGACCAATTTTGTGCACATTTAACATTAATTTATTTATTTAATACATTATTCCTTCATTTCTTTGGGGCCACGGCACCTTCCCTGCCCCACCCATAAATGACGCCTCTGCTTATTTTATAACAGTTTTATATGGCGTGCTGTACATGTATCATAATTATGCAATATTAAGTGCTACAACTTGCTTGGCACGCCAAGGGTCTAAACATGTTTGTGCGGCCCGCAAGAGCATGAAGGTTGGCCAACGCTGGGC
This sequence comes from Metaphire vulgaris, assembly GCA_018105865.1. Classification (NCBI taxonomy): domain Eukaryota; kingdom Metazoa; phylum Annelida; class Clitellata; order Crassiclitellata; family Megascolecidae; genus Metaphire; species Metaphire vulgaris. The sequence continues at coordinate 20,572,660 of CM030835.1, forward strand.
TAGGTTTTATGTCATAAGGGGATGAGATGAGTCAGCGGTCTGCCATTGCCTTCCTCCACTTGATGGTGAAGAACTTGGCCAAGGACGTGACGCAGTGGCATTGGATCAGATTCGAACCCGCTTGCCTCTGGTTGCACTGAAGACAACCCAGATGAAAATATCTTTTTAAGTTTAGAAACGATGACTTTTATTATCATTAGACGAATAAATTATTCCTTTACATATGAATCGAATCATTTGAAGAATAGACTTAATACTGAACTTTTTATTTGCACGTTCTCAAAACATTTATTCAAAACAGCAAGGCCTAGTGCTCTGATGTGTTAAATTCATTCATTGTATTTGTCAGAAAAATGCTCCTTTTCTTGTAGTACTTTAACGGAATAACTGGAAGTTGTCATGCGTTGTGCCATAGAATTTGCAGAATTTTGTTTGGGTTGGAAAGTTGGTGGGTTGGGTTGGGTTGGGTTTGGGTTGAGAAAACCGACCCATGGACAACTCTGGTCCGCGAGAGGGTGTCTAGTGGTCCGCGGCAATTTATGAAAATACTTTTTTTCTTCTTTTGGCTTGTCAAGAATTTTTAGTAAGTTGCAATAAGGTTTTTTTGCATGTCATAATTGTTCTCAATTTTCAGGTGGTCCGCGAGAAATGTTTGATCTTCAAAGCTGGTCTGGAGGCAAAAAAAGGGCTGAGAACCACTGGTGTAGACCGTGCAATATTGTACACAGGGGCCCGCCCTGGGCGGGGGCGGTCAGAGGAACCATGACAGCGATTAGAAGTTTTTTTCTATGTTGTGAAGACCACTGTGACTCACGCAGACCTCTAGTCCAAGTTCCGTTTTTGTCCTCTAGAGCTGTTATCTTTTAAACTACAAATGATGTCCGCCCAGACTGTTTTGCCTCTGTATTTGTGACTAATTCATTATTTTCGTAGAATGTGGTATGCATTTCTACTGTGCACTGTAATTCTGTCACGCTGCCTAATTAGCCCAATGTGCCGTTCACTAATTTCGATGGCGTGATCGGCACGTATAATTACGTGTGTCATTTGAAGCTCCGTTACATCAGCAAATGTGCTTGAAAACAATTAGAAACTTATCGGGCCACAGACATTTTACAAAGAGCTGTCTGAATTATCGACAGTACGCTGTATCAACAAGGATGTTGGCTGTATTATATTACAAACTGATGGTCGAACTGACTCAAAGTTCATGATAAACAGGCTATAATTATCATCATTTGACCTTCAGTGCAAGATATTTGCTGTTATAATAGTACACCATTAGAGGGGCTAAGCATTTCATAATGCAATGTTCAGTGTAGCGTGTGGCTAAGAGGAGATATACTGTACATGTAGGCTTATATGCATGCTCGCTTTGAATACGTTGAGCCAGGGTTTAATCTAGGCCGTTTCCGGAAGGAATTGCCCTTTCCCCCGGAAATGTCAAATTCCCGGAAATTTTGGCATACTTCAGCAACTAACAGCAGCTCCCTTGCTGATTTCCCCCCGGTCTTGTCAGTTTCCCCCCGTAAAGTCCTTCCCGAGCACTCAAGACTCATAGGGCGGCGCTGATCTCCGTTACCAAGGCCCTCAGCCAGGCGACTGGTGCAAGGTTACATGATACGGGGCCAGTGTTCTCATGCAACGCGCCTGTTTACTTCGCGGATTAATCCGCTACTCATTTGCCATCGCTATCTGGCGAAAGAAGGTTTAGTCGACCTTAGGGCTCCCGCGGGAGTTGAACCCGCGACCTTCTGCTCCATTGTCCAACGCTGTTACCACTCTACTAACTTCCCGCCCCAACTCAACTATGTCCATGAAATTTTTTATTGGCTCTCGTTTTGAAGATATTTCATATAGCTCATTTTCGATGTTTCACTGTGTAAATTTATCCAGTAAGACTGTAACAAGATGCTAAATAAGCCTTAAATGACGTAATATTGCATCGCATTGCATAATGCCATCATAAACACATCATCCAGAGTTTATTGCATGATTTTCTAAAGAAATGCAATACTACTGCCAGCCTGGAGGCTGCTGAAGTAAGTTTACGGCCAGTAGCGTATTATATAAAGGCCAGTCATAAAGTTTGAGTTTCTAAAATATATCAGACTTCGTGGGATATCCAACTGGAAATGCATCACCCACTTAGCTTTTTTGCTTGTCAACCTTTTTCTGGACTTCATTTCATCCCCCTCACCAACTTCCCTGAAAATCATTGCATCCCCTATACCAACTTCCTAAAAAAAATTTCTTGCATCCCCGAATCAAGAATTCTTGAAACCGCCACTGATGTGATGTGACAAAATAATACAGTAAAGGATGAAAGTAAAAATGTTTTGAAGCTAATGTATTATTACAAAGTTACAGTGATGGGCACTAACTAATTTTTTAGAGTTAAACTTTAACTAAACTCTTTTGAAAATCAAGCAGTTTAACTTTTTAAGTAACTAACTTTTCACTGTAGTAGTTTAACTTTAACTGATAACTAATTAAAAGCAGTTTAACTTATGACTTTAACTTTTTAACTTTGACATGAGCTACTGAGCTAGTAAAACTAGGCTACAAGCTGCAACGAACACGATTTGCGATTATATAATTTCATATAGCACAATTTTAACAATAAATATAATAATAATAATATTGGTAATAATAATAATAATTCATAATTGAAACAGGTAATTATACGGTTGACATGAAAAAGTAGAGCCTACGCGTGACTTAGCTTGTGTTGAAAGTGGCATAGAATCTCAATAACTTCAGTTTAACTATTTGCCAGTTAATTAAAAAAATTTCAGTTTAACTAATGCCTTAACTAAACTTTTACCCAACCAGTTTAACTTTTGATGCAACTAAAAAAGTAGTTTAGTTAACTTTTGCCCATCACTGCAAAGTTACGATCTTTTCCATAAGATTCAATGAGTTTAACATCAATATATTTAAACAAAGTGACTAGGGACAGTGTCTTCAGCGTAGCCAAAGGGGAGTTTAGGGGGTTAAATCGCTCCTTGGATGTTCGACACAAAAAATTAATTGCGTATATTTTATTGCGTATATAACTGTACGAGCTCATATACTTATGTGATTCACTTATCAAAGCAAAATAATAAGTGACGACCTTTTTTGCTTGTAAGAGTTTTCCGAAGTTGCGAATCATGAGAACCTTAACCCCCTTTGGAAAATCCTGGCTACGCCACAGACTGGGTAAGGCACTAATGTACACAATACTACCCTCAATTTACCTCTTTGTATTTTAAAGATGAAATGCCTCGTGAAAATCCGAAGGGCTCTCCGTGTGTATTCTTATGACGTAACTTTCTTCCAATTACTGCTGTTGCAGGATATTCGGCTAACGATAACATCGATGTCAGTGTCCTAGCTAATAGTTTTTTCAACAAGGGCAATAAACACAATAAGACTACGTCATCGAATGTTGTGTATTGGAAGGAACCCTTTGCTGAGGAAACGGCTTTTGGTGTCTCAGGCCAATAGCGACATTATTAAGCCTACGGTCCACAAATAACATATTCCGGCTACTGCGAACATGGGGTGCCAGGGATATGCCCCAACGAGAATAACGAATGGGGTCTCAACAGATTCTCTAATTCTATTGAGGCAAACGCAAAAGAGGTTTTAGGAAAACAATTACACCATATTAAACGCCTCAGTATTTTCGACTTCTCTCGTCAGCATCAGAGATACGAAAGTGAAAGTATAAACGAATCTACGATTTGTAAAAATTTTTGATATTTCTGCGCAGGTCTATTTCTCTAGTGAAACAAATACTTCCCCATTGGAGCAAACTTCCATTAGACCTCTAGACTGGGGAAGAAGAGGAGAGGCAGAAAGGGTTGGGCCCACACTTTTTCATCTAAGTTCGCGCCTACGCCTTACTAAACGCTGATGTATTTTATGTCGTCATCATGCGAGCGAGGAAGCGTGCGAGGCTAATTATGTGCCGACTGCATACGCCCAACTGTGCTGTACGACTCGTGACATTCTCATGTATATAGTTTACTGTAGGCAATACGACTCGGCAGTAAGAACTTAGCATATTGGCAGCGAGTTCTAACTCGAATAAAAATGAAATTCTAAACGATTGGCCTAAGTGAAGTTTCTCAGCTCTCGAGCAATTTCCACGCAACTCAGTGTATGAGTTTCTGCGCTGCAGTTCAGACAGACATGTTCCTTAGACCGAACTTCATGTTGGCAGTCTGTTTGCTGTCGTTGAAGATTCGAATCGCGTCTGCATGTGATCCGTACCCGCCATGCAAGTAACATAAGTGTTGTTTCTTTTTGAAAGTTTTAGGGAGTCTAGCTTAGGAGCAAGACAGGACTTTATCTAATCAGCCAATATTTTTTTGAGAAGAGAATTCCACGGATAACTGAATGTAAACAGCATGCATAAGGAAGTCTATTTATGATAATGCGTATCGAGTATTAATGTGGAAAGAATGAAAAGACTAAATTATTATCCGGCATTGGATAGAGTCATCCTATGGCAGGGGCGTTCAACAAAATTTCATGAAGAGTCATATTTTTCATGAGGGCCAGGTGCAAATTTTTTTTTGCTTATAAATACAGTTCATAAGTAATAGAAAACAGGACATTAGAAAAAGTTGTTGCCAGACTCGGTATTTTCGCGGGCCATTTCACCGCTCATGGCGGGCCGAATCTGGCCCGCGGGCCGCCAGTTGAATACACCTGTCCAAAAGAGATTCGATAACTGCGATGCGAAAGACAGGAGGAGTCTACACTGTAGATTGAAAGACCCGGAGGGTGGCTGATTTGCCGGTGAAGGCGGGAAACAGGACCATTTAGAGGAAGGGCACAATAAATTTTATTCCTAGCGGAGAACTTTCTTTTAATTACTTGTGATGCCGAGTGTACTGGTTTTCACAGGCACAGACGTTTGCACAATTTAGACACAATTAAACCCTTGTTATTAACAATAGTCAAGTACTGTCGTCTTAGTCTGGCAAGTAAGTAAGTAAGTAAGTAAAATCTCGTAAACTTCTACAGCGCCCCGGAAAGCAGTACAGCAGTAGCTGCTTATTCTTATGCGCTTAATCTTTCTTGAAATAGCTATACGAGGGTGGTTTGTCGGCCGGTCAAAGGTCAGTGTATCCATGAGGCAGCGGGTCAGGTTGATATTGCTATGGGGAAAATGACTTTTCGAATAGGAAGGTTTTAAGGTTAGACCTAAAGGTTTGAGGAGACAGTGAAGGAATTAAAGGAAATGAGGATTCGGAGCTTATTGTTTGACCATGTCGTAGGCTGCGGAGGGAGGCTGGAATTGAGTTCCAAAGTTCTGGTGCGGCGTATGAGAAAGCGCGGTTGCAGATTTTGAGTGATGACTGATTTAACGGGCGTGAAAGTGTGAGATGAGATGATGATCGTGTAGGTCGGGGAGGCTGAGGCGTTAAGAGTTTACGAAGGTAAACCGGTTTTGACGAATGAAGTGAACTATACGTGATCGTTATTATCTTGTACTGTATACGTTCGGATATTTTAAGCCAGTGTAGTGACTTCAGTATGGGTGAAATAAGGCAGAACTTTGGTGATTTGGTTACTGCTCGGGCTAGTGCATTTTGAATTGATTGTAATTTGTCGATGGGGGTTTTTGGGAGGTTATGGTAAAGAGAGTTGCAGTAATCCAGTTTGGAATGGACTATTGAAGTGGCGATTGTGGATGCAGTTTTGGTGTCAAGGCAAGGACGGAGGCGACGTAGATCACGAATATGGGCATAGCAGGATTTCGATAGTTGGGAGATCTGTGATTCTAAATTTAGGGATGAATCAATTTTGAAACCAAGATTTTTTGCAGTTGGAGCAGGGGTTATTGTGGTATCTGGAGTCAGGACTAGCTTGGGACTGTCAATTTTTTTAACTTGTTGGGGTAGACCTATTAAGAGGAATTCAGTCTTGGATGGATTAAGAGCAAGAAGGTTAGATGACATCCATGACGAAATAGACGAGAATGTTGATTCAAGCAAAGTAATTGATGTGTCAAATGAGGTAATGGTAATGGTCGATTATACTGATTTGTGGCTAATTTTAAGCCAGTCAGAGCCTTAATTATAAATGATATCGAAAGAATTCAACCGGTGCTTTAGATTTCTTTTAAAATGAAAAATGGAATTAACTTTCATATATATTTTTTATCATAAGAACTTCGGAAATGAAGTACTGAGGGCATAATATATATATATATATATATATATATATATATATATATATATATATATATATATATATATATATATATATATATATACTCCACGTCTCATAGAAGCTACACTGAAGTCCCAGGCCTTTATCACTGCGCCTGTGTATACAGTGTATATATATATACATTGTATATATATACATACTGGGAATATCAGGACATACTGGGACATACAGGGACATACTGGGAATGTCAGAAACAAGATGGAAAGGAAAAGGAGAGTTTACAACATCAGTTGACGAATTAAAATACAAGATCATATGTTCAGGTAAAGACGATAACAGCTCACAAGAAGGAGTAGCCATACTGATGACAGAGAAAGCAACAAGATCTCTTATAGGATACAATACAATATCATCAAGGATAATAACAGCAAGATTTTTAACAAAGTTTGGCAAAATGACAATAATTCAAGTGTATGCTCCCACATCCGATAGCTCAGAAGAGACGATAGACAACTTTTATAACCTATTACAACCTACAATAAGTGCAATCCCAAATCATGATATAATAATTATAACAGGAGACTGGAATGCTAAAGTTGGAGTAGACTATTAAACATGGAAAGGAACCATTGGAAAATGGGGAACAGGACAACAAAATGAGAGAGGAGAACGATTATTAAACTTCTGCACAGCAAATAAACTTACAATAATGAACACATGCTTTGAAAAGAGGGAAGACAAGAAGTGGACATGGTTATCACCAGACAGCAAAACAAAAAATCTAATAGACTATATCATAATTAGCAAACGATGGAAATCAAATGTATTGGATGTGAAAACATGTGCAGCCGCAATTGGGTCTGATCACAAACTAGTAATGGCCAAGATTAGAATGAGACTACAGGTGGAAAAGAGAAAACAAAACAGAATAGTATTTGATGTTGCCAAATTAGAAGACGAGGAAACAAGAAGAATATATGAACAAGGATTAAGAACGAAAATAGCAAGCATAGAATCAAATGACACGGTTGAGAGTCACTGGAATAAAATGAAAGAAGCAGTACATAAAACAGCAATGGAGGTATTGGGAAAAAAGATAACAAACCTCAAAAAGAATGGGTTAGCCAAGAAGTAGTACAACTGTGTAAGCAAAGAAGAGAAATTAGAATAGAAGGAACAGATAAGCATCAAATAAACTGGATTACTAGAGAAATAAAAAGAAAATTAAAAAGAGATAAAGAGAATTGGCTACAAAACACTTGCAAAGAAATACAAAACAACTACAGTGCCAACAGAATTCAGGAAATGTATAAAGGAATCAAAAAACTAAGTGACGACTATAACATGAAAGGAGCAATAATAAAAGATAAAAAGGGAGAATCTTAACAAATAACATGGAAATAACAGACAGATGGAGAGAGTATTACAAAGAACTATATACACACCAAAATGAGACAGACTCAACAGTGCTCCAAGAAATACCAAGCACGAATATTCAGGAGACTTCATCCAACATCTTGAAAGAGGAAGTACAACAAGCAGTGAAAGAACTCAAGCGAAATAAAGCCCCTGGCATTGATAATATATCAACTGAACTAGTGAAAGCAGGAGGAGAAACACTTACAGACACCCTGTATGAACTAATTAATAAGATCTACCACAACGAGACGGTGCCAGATGACTGGACAAAAGGAATTATCATACCAATATACAAAGGAAAAGGAGACAAAGAATTATGCGATAACTATAGAGGAATAATAGGGGGCCTTTATACGATAATAGGGGGCGCTTCTAGCCGCCCGCATGCGGTGTGCATGCCTTGTGAATATTAAAATTTTACGAGATTGCTATAACTTTGCACTCGACGCCTTACATGTACGGATTTATTGAAGTGGCAAGTATCTTTTAACCGACAACGCGGTCAAATTCTTGGAGAATTAAGCGTGCTATCCTGTCGTGAATCGTTGGATATTGAAATCTACATTGAGCCGCCATCTTAGTAGCGTACGATCTTTCCGTCCTGAACAGCCGACATATGAGAATTTTTGTTGCGCCGTCGTACAATAAATAGGAGAATGGCAATAACCGTCTACACGCGCGTTCAACTTCTTGATCTGGGATTATCATCGGATGTACGACCTTCAGCATCTATGCGTCGCCGGCTTGGACATCTATTCACTCGGCAGTTTTATCTGAGGACTTGCGGCCGTGGCCATCGTGCGGGGCGGACACTTCAGAGACCAATTTCAGTCATCTCCAACCGTAAGCGCACTACAGTCACATCGTATAAATATCAATACGTCTTGAACCGGACTACTCGGCCAGACGAAACGGTCGTCACAAAGCTACATCCGTTAGCTGTGCATCGGAAAAACCAGTGTTACTCTGATCCTTTTGAGCAATCGCATAAGGGAGCAAACCCTGACAAAAACCAGCAGAAGGCAATAGCAAACCACTGCTGTAATTTGCTAAGAATAACTATGGACAAGAAAAGTGAAAGTGAAGTAGAGAATGTAAAAGAAGAACCTCATAATCTATCTACTAGTAGGAAGTGTCTGACGAAGACTTCCGAACACAATTCAAAGACTGCCTACAAACACAAGGGAGAAAAGATAAACGTGAGAGAAAAACTTAAAGTGGGAACATGGAATGTGAACACCTTATTTCAACCAGGTAAACTAGCAAATGTGATGCAGGAAATGAGAAGACTAAAGGTAAATATCATGGGAGTGGCAGAAGCAAGATGGTTAGGCAGCGGAAAATTTAGATCAGAAAATATGACAATTATATTCTCTGGAGAAGAAATACATAGAGGAGGAGTAGCAATAATACTAGATGAAGAAACAGCAAAAGCTTACAAGGAATTCTGGGCTGTATCTCCTAGAGTACTATTGGTGAAGTTGCAAGCACGACCATTTGATCTCAGTATCATACAAGTTTATGCACCAACAACAGATCATACTGAAGAAGAAATAGACTTGTTCTATGAAGATCTGGATAAGACTATAAAAGCTTGCAAATCACAAGAAATAATATTGTTGATGGGTGATTTAAATGCAAAAGTTGGAAAGGGAGTTTACAACAAAACTGTAGGTCCACATGGTCTAGGTGTAAGAAATGATCGTGGAGATAAATGGGTGGAATGGTGCGAAGAAAACGAAATGGTCATCTCCAACACATGGTTCGTTAATCATCCCAGACGATTATGGACATGGAAGAGTCCTGGAGACAGAATAAGAAATCAGATTGATTATATTACCATCAAGCAAAGGTTTCGAAACACTGTCAAGCAAGCAAAGACATATCCGGGAGCAGATTGTGGAAGTGATCATGTTCCAGTTGTCGCACATTTACAGCTCAAACTTAAAAAACTGAAGAACAAAACTCATCACATCAGATATGACTGGAAAGCTTTTGACTCTAATGAAGCGTTAAAAGGAGAATACAAGGAAACTCTAATAAATGAATTCAAAGAAATAGATAAAACAGAGGATTTAAACACTAAATGGAACATTTTTAATGAAACATTACTTAAAACAACAGAAGAAATAGTTCCTAAAGTTACACGAAAGGCCAAACAACAATGGATGACAAAAGGCATTCTAGACCTCATGGAAGAAAGAAGGAAGGCAAAACTAGCAGATTTGAACAAATATAACCTGTTAAATAAATCAATTAAAGAAGAATGCCAAAAAGCCAAAGAAGAATGGCTTAACACAGAATGCAAGGAAATGGAGATGAACAGGGGCATAGAAAACATTCACCAGAAAATCAAGGAATTAAGTGGGAGGAATAAGTGGGTCACCAGTAGCAATTGCATAAAAAGCAAAGACGGCCAAATACTAACAGAGGAAAATGATATTAAACATAGATGGGAAGAATATATAGAACAACTATATCATGATGGAAGAAAAATAAAGCCCATAACAAGAAATGCAGAAGGACCTAAAATCTTAGAAGAAGAAGTAGCATCAGTAATGAAAGACATGAAAAAGAACAAAGCTGTTGGACCAGATGGCATCTCTATTGAAATGATACAAAAGGCAGGTGACATTGGAATCTCAAAGACAACTGAACTGCTAAACCTAATATATGACAACGGAACAATTCCTGAAAACATGGGTAGGTCAATTATCATTCCTATACCAAAAAAACAAAATGCTACAGAATGTGAATCATTCAGAACAATTAGCCTAATTAGCCATCTGGAAAAATTACTTCTAAAAATACTGCTAAGGCGAACAAAAAATAAAATTAGACACAAGGCATCTGAAGAACAATTTGGATTTAAAGAAGACTGTGGCTGTAGAAATGCAATATATATTTTAAGAATGCTAAGTGAAAGATGTATTGAGATGCAGAAAGACTTGTACATATGTTTCATAGATTATGAAAAGGCTTTCGATAATGTCCGTCATAACGAACTTTTTGAGTGTCTGGAAGGAGCAGGGATAGACGGAAAAGATTTAAGAATATTCACAGAAATATATTGGAACCAGAAAACAACACCTCGAATTAATGGAACAACTGGAAAATGGATTCAAATATTAAAAGGTGCCAGACAGGGATGTGGACTATCTCCAGAATTTTTCAATGCATATGGAGAAGAAATCATGGAAAACAAAGAAGAAATAGAAGGAGTCAAAGTTGGTGGACAGAACATCAATAATCTAAGATTTGCAGATGATGCAGCCCTGATAGCAGATTCACAACAAAAATTGCAGGAACTGCTAAATCAAGTAAATACAGAAAGTGAGAAGAAAGGTTTAAGAATAAACATCAATAAAACATTCTGCCTAGTGATATCCAAGAAGAAAGACACTCCGAAATGTGATATCAACATAAATGGAGAGAAAATTAAACAAGTCATGTCATTCAAATATCTAGGAAGCTGGTTCACCAGTGATGCGAAAAGTGAATCAGACATAAAAGCAAAAATAGGAATGGCCAAAGCAGCCTTTGGGAATTTAAAACACATACTAACAAACCGAAATTTAACAATGAAAACAAGGATTAGGGTTCTGGAATGCTATGTTTGGCCAGTCATGTTATATGGGGCAGAAACGTGGACTATCTCTAAAGTCATGAAGAAAAAGCTTCAAGCTGCAGAGATGTGGTTCTTAAGAAAAATGTTGAAAATATCTTGGACTGAAAAGAAAACAAATGAATTAGTACTCAAAATGGCAGGTACACAAAGAAAATTGCTATCTACAATACGTAAAAGACAACTTCAATTTTTTGGACATATAATGAGGAAGAAAGGCATAGAAAACCTGGTAACTACTGGAAAAGTCGAAGGCAAAAGATCAAGAGGAAGACAAAGAATGACGTATATCAACAGCTTACTGACTGATGTAAAGGGGGTGACTACAGAATTGGAATTCATACAAGCAACACACAACAGAGAGAAATGGAAGTCCATAGTCGTCAACGTAGAAATACATGACACCTGAAGAAGAAGATAGAGGAATAACTCTGCTCAGCATACCAGGAAAAGTCTTCACAAAGATTATACAAAAAAGAATCAGTAGTTATATAGAAAAGATAATGGGAGAAGAACAAGCAGGATTCAGACCTGGAAGAAGTACCATCGACCAACTCTTTACCTTAAGACAACTGATAGAAAAATACACAGAGGCAAATAAAACTGTATACATCAATTTCATCGACTACAAACAGGCTTTTGACTCAGTATGGCACGAAGGCTTATGGCAGGCTATGAGAAACATTGGTATAGAAGAGAAACTAATAAATCTAATACAAGCAATATACAAGAAAATGGAAAGTGCAGTAAAAGTTGATAAAGACCTATCAGAATGGTTTAAAACAGAAGTCGGGAATAGACAGGGATGCGTGCTATCTCCATCTCTCTTCATAATAATTCTAGAAGTAATCTTTAAAATAGCAACTGAGAATCTAAACATTGGAGTGAATTGTAGTGGAGAAAATATATCAAACCTTAAATTTGCAGACGATGTAAGCTTACTAGCGGAGAGTGCTAGAGGTTTAGAAAGGCTTACAGACCAAGTAAATCAAACAAGCAGAAGATTTGGACTCCGGATTAATCCAGCAAAAACTAAAGTCATGGCAGTCAACAAAAAAGAGAGAAAATGATACACATATCAGTAGAAGGAAATAACATCGAACAAGTAAAGAATTTTACATATGTGGGAGGAGAAATATCAAGCGATGGAAGGCACGAACAAGATATTAAAAAGAGAGCAGCAAAAGTATTACAGACAATGGGAAGACTTAGACATATTTGGAATGCTAAAGAAATAAAGATCAACACAAAAATTCAAATATACAACACTATCATTGTTCCACAAATGCTTTATGGATCAGAAACGTGGATATTAAAAAAGAGCAGATGAAAACAGACTATTGGTAGCAGAAATGAGTTGTTTGAGAAAGATATTGGGAGTAAGTAAATTACAAAGAATAAGAAATGAAGACATCAGGAAAAGACTGGGAATGAAAGAGACAATAATAGATAAAATCAGAAAAAGAAGACTTAGATGATATGGACATGTAAATAGAATGAGCAGCAACAGACTCCCATATAAAGCACTCTACACATACAAAGAAGGAAAAAGAGGAAGAGGAAGACCCAGGAAAAAGTGGATGGATAACATCAAAGAAGACTTCGAAAGATATCAAATGACAGTAATAGATGGAATGAGATTAACAACGGAAAAAGATAAATGGAAAAGTTTTGTGTCTAGTTATTGCCGCTAATGAGCTGGCAGAAAGCAACTATGATGATGATGATGATGATGATGATGATGATATATATACACCTATTCATTTGTTCTCTTTGCTCTCCAACAAGAACCTCTCATTATTTGCCATTATTTACATAAGAAACTCTCGTTATTTACCGGTCTCGGAATATAGTTAATAGTAGGTAGCCCACGCGGCTGGCAGAACACGAGGCCATTGTCAATTGGTATAGATTCTCGTTCATCTGCCAATTCCACCGCTGGAAAGATTTGCCGCCGCCATAATGGCTGTGCTAGAACGAGGGTCACAGCGAAAAGATGGCAGGTGAGTTTGGTGTGTACAGGTTACATATGCCTCTTGTGAAATCGGGCGTGAAACCAACTACTTTGAACCTTTCAGCTTTCTTTTGTAGCCGATTCTTGCCGCACTCAGTGGAACATTTCGCTAAATACCCATTCACATGGAGGGAGAAAATATCTACAGTACACAACGGTTGACGACTGTCTGAATTTCTGTATCTCCTTAGCGGAGTGTCTAGCGGTTGACATAAACGTTTTGTCCGCTAATGGCGTTATTCGTTGCTACGTTCATAATGCCTCCGGCAATATTGCAAATAAAAGACCTTTAGCCGGCGTCAACCAGTATGTTCTCGTCAACCGATGTGCTTCCAACAGCAGCTCAAGTAAGATAGGTCTTAAGATTTTTAAAATTGTTTCAAAATTGTCAAAACAGTGGAGTCGAACTCCCCAAGAAGAACTTACCACAGACCCATTTGCCGCAATATAAAGAGGCCTAGCTTAAATGTCAATAGTCATTATTGGCCTGTGTAGCTATCAAGTGACGCTATAGAAGGTGCCGAATTATCTGGATAATTCTACTTTTTATATTATTCAGTGCTCTATGTGATAGTAAAATGAAGTATATCAAAACTGAATCCTCAACTTTAACCTAAAGTTTCTTGTGCGACCATTGACATTATATGATATCGGTATGCTATTGAAATAGCGAAACAATAATAAAATAAGCGATCATTTTTCTTAGGGTGCATTGTGTTTCTTTTCAGCTACGAGTAATCCCATAAATGTCACTGAACGGCCAGGTAAGATTTTCTAAGATATTGTATCATGTCGAGCAGAGATGTCCATGGGTCCATTTTTTAGAACCCAATCCAACCCAACCCATGATATTTCCAACACAACCCAACCCAACCCATGCCGATAATAGATTTACTTGACCCAACCCAACCCACTGTAATACATTACTGTTTCTTAAACCATGACTTATTGGTGAGCTGTATTTAGAACGTAATCCAATGAAGGTTCCTGGAAGCCACTTGGTGGTCCCCTATGGGACTTCGGACCCCAGGTTGAGAACCACTGATCTGGTCAACATTAGGTCTGCATCTGGCAGAACGAGGCCATTGTCAAGCGGTGTTGATTCGGGGTACGCAACGTTAAGATGGCAGATGAGTATGCTCAGTTTGGTGGGTAGAGGCTACAATTAGACTCGCGCTGAGACATCTGCCCTTTTGTGAAATCGGAAATCGGGTGTGAAACCAACTACTTTGTACCTTTCAGCTTTCTTTTGTAGCCGATTCTTGCCGCACTCAGTGGAACATTTCGCTAAATACCCATTCACATGGAGGAGAAAATATCTACAGTACACAACGGTTGACGACTGTCTGAATTTCTGTATCTCCTTAGCGGAGTGTCTAGCGGTTGACATAAACGTTTTGTCCGCTAATGGCGTTATTCGTTGCTACGTTCATAATGCCTCCGGCAATATTGCAAATAAAAGGCCTTTTGCCGGCGTCAACCAATATGTTCTCGTCAACCGATGTGCTTCCAACAGCAGCTCAAGTAAGATAGGTCTTAAGATTTTTAAAATTGTTTCAAAATTGTCAAAACAGTGGAGTCGAACTCCCAAGAAGAACTTACCACAGACCCATTTGCCGCAATATAAAGAGGCCTAGCTTAAATGTCAATAGTCATTATTGGCCTGTGTAGCTATCAAGTGACGCTATAGAAGGTGCCGAATTATCTGGATAATTCTACTTTTTATATTATTCAGTGCTCTATGTGATAGTAAAATGAAGTATATCAAAACTGAATCCTCAACTTTAACCTAAAGTTTCTTGTGCGACCATTGACATTATATGATATCGGTATGCTATTGAAATAGCGAAACAATAATAAAATAAGCGATCATTTTTCTTAGGGTGCATTGTGTTTCTTTTCAGCTACGAGTAATCCCATTAATGTCACTGAACGGCCAGGTAAGATTTTCTAAGATATTGTATCATGTCGAGCAGAGATGTCCATGGGTCCATTTTTTAGAACCCAATCCAACCCAACCCATGATATTTCCAACACAACCCAACCCAACCCATGCCGATAATAGATTTACTTGACCCAACCCAACCCACTGTAATACATTACTGTTTCTTAAACCATGACTTATTGGTGAGCTGTATTTAGAACGTAATCCAATGAAGGTTCCCTGGAAGCCACTTGGTGGTCCCCTATGGGACTTCGGACCCCAGGTTGAGAACCACTGATCTGGTCAACATTAGGTCTGCATCTGGCAGAACGAGGCCATTGTCAAGCGGTGTTGATTCGGGGTACGCAACGTTAAGATGGCAGATGAGTATGCTCAGTTTGGTGGGTAGAGGCTACAATTAGACTCGCGCTGAGACATCTGCCCTTTTGTGAAATCGGAAATCGGGTGTGAAACCAACTACTTTGAACCTTTCAGCTTTCTTTTGTAGCCGATTCTTGCCGCACTCAGTGGAACATTTCGCTAAATACCCATTCACATGGAGGGAGAAAATATCTACAGTACACAACGGTTGACGACTGTCTGAATTTCTGTATCTCCTTAGCGGAGTGTCTAGCGGTTGACATAAACGTTTTGTCCGCTAATGGCGTTATTCGTTGCTACGTTCATAATGCCTCCGGCAATATTGCAAATAAAAGACCTTTAGCCGGCGTCAACCAGTATGTTCTCGTCAACCGATGTGCTTCCAACAGCAGCTCAAGTAAGATAGGTCTTAAGATTTTTAAAATTGTTTCAAAATTGTCAAAACAGTGGAGTCGAACTCCCCAAGAAGAACTTACCACAGACCCATTTGCCGCAATATAAAGAGGCCTAGCTTAAATGTCAATAGTCATTATTGGCCTGTGTAGCTATCAAGTGACGCTATAGAAGGTGCCGAATTATCTGGATAATTCTACTTTTTATATTATTCAGTGCTCTATGTGATAGTAAAATGAAGCATATCAAAACTGAATCCTCAACTTTAACCTAAAGTTTCTTGTGCGACCATTGACATTATATGATATCGGTATGCTATTGAAATAGCGAAACAATAATAAAATAAGCGATCATTTTTCTTAGGGTGCATTGTGTTTCTTTTTTTAGCTACGAGTAGTCCCATTAATGTCACTGAACGGCCAGGTATGATTTTATAAGATATTGTATCATGTCGAGCAGAGATGTCCATGGGTCCATTTTTTAGAACCCAATCCAACCCAACCCATGAAATTTCCAACACAACTCAACCCAACCCATGCCGATAATAGATTTACTTGACCCAACCGAACCCACTGTAGCACATTATTGTTTCTTAAACCATGACTTATTTTCTGACCAAACCCAACCTAACTCACCAATAATATGGGAAAATCTGACTTAACCCAACGCAACCTTATCCAATCCATGGGTTAATCCAAACCATGGACATCTATGATGTCAAGATGAAGTCAAGAACACAACATTAATTTAGAATTAATTTTCGACTTTAAAATCATGAAACAAGATCTGAAATTGGTCTGTCTACTTTAACGCCAAATTTTAAATATTTGAAGGTGCGCTGTCATAATATCATATTCAAAGTACAGCTATATATTAACGCGACTTACTGCTGGATAATTGTGTGACGGTTGTTGCTTCAAAAAAATTTGAAATATTTAAATTACAAATGCAAATCGCAATGTTGATTTACATGGCATTTTAGACCTATACTAGTCTGTACGGCGTTTGAAAATTGATAGATTGCAACCTAAAGCTAAGAGAGACTGCGTTTATATACCTTGGTGCCCTGGTATTCAGGTACAATATACTCAGTTCCGTATTAAGGCATATTCCACATGCTTCAAAGAGCAGGGGCCCCCACATATGGGCCTCCCGCATAGTAAGGGGAAATGTTTTTTCACTACGTGCGCTTTGCTATTCCGTTATATGACCTTAACGTCTGTATCCGCACAGAAACAATTTTCCCGGAGGTTATATCCTAGGACCTCCTTGAGATGGTGGTGGGAAGAAGAGGGACGGGTTGCCAGGGAGACCCCAGGACATTTGAAACAGGGCTCACACAATCCAAAATACGGCTCTGGGTAGACTGATTTAGTTGGTGTTGTGTTTTGTCGATTCAAATTCTAGGCTTTTCCAGGTCTGCTGTTGCTCCAGCTCGCTGGAATTTCGATCTCCGTCGGATCTGTGGAGTTCCTTTCTAGATGTTGTGACCTGTCTTATACCTAAGACTCCTCGTCACTACAGCAACGCAGATTTTATGCTTAGCGCACTCTGCATTCTTCCAATTTCTCACTGCATAAAATTCAAGCAAGCTCCTTCGAGGCAAGGCACCTTCATACTGTACATTACCGAGCTATCCAAAGTTTTAAACCGCCCTCTTGCACTGCTCAACGCCTGCTCCGCTCCACTGATCATAAGGATGTTCACGACCCCCTTCGATCACGCACTGTTTTTGCTCGGCGTCGAGCATTCACAGTGACTGAACCCTATATCTGGAATGCGTTTCCACACGGGCCTCACTTTTTACTACCCCACTCAGTGCTCAGTGTGAAAGCTGATCTAGACCGCCTTTCATCGTTCGACTCAAATGCCAGGAGCGCCTCTGAGTAGAAATGTAAATAGGCGCTATACAAATGCAACGTAGCAGTACATTGCACAATCGGCGTAATAATAATTATTAATAATTATGCACTTCTGTAGCATCAGATCTAATACCCAAGGGTATCAATCGATAGTACTTCAAGTCAGTGTTGGAGTTGTGAAATTTGAGCTGGGGGTTGAGGACTGAATTTCAGTGCATGACAGAAACTGCATGTACCAAATATGCGATTTTTAGGAGGGTTGTAAAGTTAGCTGGGGGCTTCGACCCACCCAAACCCTTCCCCCGGCAACTCCAACCCTGCTTCAAGTTCAAGTCCATCCGCAAAGAGCAGGTCATTCTAGAGATCAGTCAGAGGCAGTGTTTAATCTAGGCCGTTTCCGGGGAGAAAATTGCCCTCACCCCCCGAAAATGTTGGCATACTACATGGACTAACAGCAGCCCCTAGCAGAATTCCCCCGGAAATTTCAAATTCCTCCCGGCTTTGTCAGTTTCTCCCTCCCGGAGCCCAGGAGTCTAGATTAAACACTGGTCAGAGGGAAAGAGCAAAATTATAGATTGTAGCGTCCAATGTATTAGTGGATACACAGTTCGTGTTGTCTTGTTTCCATCTGTACGAATAGACTGCGGTGTCCCTGACTTCACGCCGAAGCCACATTCTCGAATCGTCGGTGGCGTCGAAGCCAGGCCGCACTCTTGGCCTTGGCAGGCGAGCGTAATGATCTTGTTGCGAAATGTCTGGCTACACTGGTGTGGCGGCATTGTCCTCTCTCCTACCTGGATCATCACAGCAGCACATTGCCTGTGAGTAGTCTTCTGAACAAGTGGATAGCCGTGGAAATTGTACGAACACACTAGACCATTAGAAGGGGCTTAGAAGAAAGGGGAACGAAACAGTTTTGGAGATTCTCATATCTCATATCACCGCTTTCCTTATTCGCGATCAAATACAAATTAGCAACTTCTCATCAATGAATTTCTCCTCATTTGAATGTTCATCTGTCACAGTCAATCTTCCTCTCTCAAAACTAACTATTTTTAACATTTACCGCCCTCCCATCATCATCAAAATATTCAACCTCATTCATAACATTCCTCGACGAATTTTCCTCCTTTTAGGCTCTGCAGCTACAACTCCACATGAGCTCTTAATTACTGGTGATTTCAATGTACATGTTGATAAGTGTGATGATCCCAACTCTATCCAATTCACACAACTGCTCACTCAGACTAACCTCACACAACACATATCTCTTCCTACTCACACTTTTGAACATACTTTAGACTTGCTCATTACGTCTTCTTCTTCATCACTATCTCCAATTTCAGCAATTAGCCAATTCTCTCCATCTGATCATTTTCCCATCTTCTCCATTTTAAGTATCTGCTCGCCAATTCCTCCGCCTCGTGGCACCTACTCATTCCACTTACATATAGCTCACTTCAGTCATCAAAACCTGTCTACCTTAGATCACTATTAACCCCTCAACCTCCTCGACCCACACGTTCATCATCTTACCTCACTCTGTCACGCCCACTCAATCAGTCATCCCTGAAAATTTGCAACCGTGCCTTCTCATACGCTGCACCTGAACTTTGGAACTCGATCCCAGCTTCCCTCCGCAGACTTGGACACTTTCAAACAATAAAATCTGATTCCTCATTTCCTATAATTCCCGCATTATCTCCACAAGTCTTCAGGTCTAAGCTTAAATCATTCCTTTTCTAAAATCATTTCCTCCATAGCTGTAACAACCTAGCCTCACTGCCCTTTGGATGTTGACTATTGCCTGACTGATAATATACCTTCCCTATAGCTAGTTTAAGAGAGGCTGAGCGCCTACAAATAAAGAGCTACTGTTGTGCTGCTTTCCAAAGGGCTATATAAATCCACGAGATTTTACTTTACTTACTTTATCTCTGAAATCGTTTCATTTCTCGATACCAGATGCAAGCACAAATATAAGTTACTCGGCATTTACGGTACGCGAATGCGCACATTAGTGCTTCTATTACTTAACAAGATGAAGTGGTGGCTCCACATGGGGGCCTGTGCCCCCTATTGAACGCCTGCCCCATGCCCCTGTTGGGACCCTATACCTATTACTGCATTCCTATCAACAAATAGTTGGCTCCATGCTTAGCAGTTGCCACTCCAACGCCCCTTGCCAAATCCTGGAGCTGCCACTGACAAAATGTCACGATTGTAACACGGCAGTATTATTACATTTATCTCGTACAGTTGAAGCGATAACTATAGGAAACTGTCGTCTTATAATATTTTCGTTTTCTCTCTTGTTCATTGTGTCGTATTGGCAGCCACGGCCATGGATCAGCTACCAATTTCAGAGTGAGGCTCGGAGCACATGACAGAGTTCATCAAGGCAGCACGGAACAGGCATTCAATGTTAAAGAGATCGTCATACACACCGATTACAAGAGCGCAACGCACGACAACGACATAGCACTTATTCATCTGCCGACAAAAGCCCAGTTCAACAGATTCGTTAAACCGATATGTATGCCGGAAGCTGATGTCGTAGACAACTCCCTGTGCGTCGCCTCCGGTTGGGGAAGTACACGAGGTAAACTCCTTTCTAAACACTTCAGCGGACCAATGGCGGTTCCACGTTGGGGATGAATGGGGAATGGGGATGCATTTCCCCACCGGCCCACAAAATGCGTCTTCAATGGATGATGATCGTCTAAACGGATTAGCCTTGAAGCATATTCCACAAAGATATGGACATAGGCCTATCCAGTATCCATATAGACAATGTCATCGACAAATTCGCTTCCAGCAATAGAAAACTCGATTTTGCACTATGACTTTGTACAACTAGACTAAAATTACTTTTATACATTGTCAATTCTGAACATTATTTTTTATAAATGACATCTACAGATTTCATCCAAACCGTTTACATAGGCCTATAATTTCTTCGACAGTTGGCGGGATCCTTCTAGAAATTCATTGCATCCACCCACCAACTTCCGAGAAATTCATTGCACCCCTCCACCAAGAGTTCTTGGAACCGCCCCTGCAGCGGACGATGAAATTAGCACAACCCAATACATATTGTCATTAACAACAATATAATAATTTCATATAGAATATGAAATATATTAGACGAAAGAATATGATCCGTTTTTATTGTCCATGAATTTGCCATTCTCTTTATGTACCAATTTGACAAACATAATTGGAGAATCTGTTGAAATGCAACGCAACTCGGAAAATAACTGTCTCGCAAACAAATATCGATCGATTTAAAGACTCGAATTTCTATGAAAACGTCTATTCTACGCTGTCATTGAACCCCAAATGGGCATAACATTTCAAGTTCGCCCTCTGTATCGGGTTGAAAACAGGATTTGTATTATTGCTGAATCGGCCTACTTGGCGTTTTGCGACCGGTTCCCGATAGAACACCGAAGTTAAGCAACGTTAAGCGCGATTAGTAGGCCTACTTGGATGGGTTCTAGTCGTGGTACCGTTTATCGCTTAGGCGTCGATACATTGGTAGCAGCGTTAAGCTACGAAGGTAAACCGCGGGCCTATAGAGAAAGCAATGACAAGCGGCTCTAGATTAATGGCGTAAGCCACCTGCGTCGCTGCTTGCCTTGTACACGGAGATCAGCACCGGATCCTGCGCTCGTTCGAGTATGGGACGATCTTTACCATGCCTATTAATTTTTGCTGAATACAAAAATTTTATAGTATACTGCCAACCATTAGCGTAAACTTGGATGAAAACGAGGAGCCAACCAATATACCTACCCTTTCTAGATGATAACCTGCAGTGGCTGTTCCAGGGATTCTTGGTGTGGATGAAAAAAGTTTATAGAAAGTTGGTGGGGATGCAAAGTTTACAAAAAGAAATGAGAGAAAAAAGGTAATACTTCTTAGCATTTTGCCCACTCATTGTTAACAAACCTTGCCGGAAAAGGCTGACAAGCAAAAAACACGCCATCCGCAGTATTGTTTAGTAGATTTTTTAAAATTTGCCGCAAAATTAATTGGTTGAAAAGCAAACAAAACTCCGGTGGGGGATGCATCCCCAGTCATCAACATGGTGGAACTGCCACTGATAACCTGTCAAAAATTGGGGGGGGGGGCTCGAGCCCAGAGGCTTAATAGAAGTTTACGCCTAAGCTGTCGTCCTGTGTGCTTTATGTCATCTCATTTGTTGCGAATTGCGTGAAAATTGCAGGAACGGCGACTGGCAACGAAACCGCGCTACAACAGGTCTACCTTCCTGTGATCGGCCAAAGTCAATGCAATCAGTCGAACTGGTATAACGGTCGGATAACGGACAACATGCTCTGCGCTGGATATCCGGAAGGCCTGAAGGATACCTGCCAGGGAGACTCCGGTGGACCCTTGGCCTGTCTGTCCCAGAACAGATGGAAGCTGTTCGGTGTGACCAGCTTCGGTTACGGCTGTGCGTTGGCTCATCGTCCAGGCGTTTACACCCGAGTCACGAAATATCTTCAGTGGATTAAAGAGAAATCAGAAGAAAAATAGTATTGAGTTAATTGCAAACATTAATTATATGAACACAGATTAGACTTTTAGTTTAGACTTTTCATTTGGTCATTGCATTTGAACTTGCTTTAAAACTTATACATATACATTAAACTACATATTTCATTTAGACTTTTCATTTATTTTCATTCATTTCCCTTTGGATGTTGACTATTGCCTGGCTGATAACATATCTTCCCCATAGCTATTTTAAGAGAGGCTGAGCGCCTAAGAATAAGCAGCTACTGTTGTGCTGCTTTCCAAGGCGCTATAGAAATCCACGAGATTTTACTTTATTTACTTACTTACTTTAGATTTTCTATTTTTTTCATTGCATCTGAACTGCTTTAAAATTCCAGATTCATATCGTGTGTTTCAGACTGATTCTTCCATGCAGTAGCGTCATTTCACACTTCTCTTGGGGCAATTTTGGCAATTTTTGGGCCAATTTTGGGAAATTGCAATATTTTTTATTGTTGTTTGCAAATATTTGGCAATTTTTGCGAGTATTTGCACATTTCACATTTATTTATTTACCACATTATACATTATTTCTTCATATGCTTGGGGGCCACGGCCCCCATACCCCCTCCCAAATGACGCCACTACTTCCATGATCTGTACCGAATGTTCCGGTACCGCCTATACATTTTAAAGTCTTTATTCGTAATTTTATTTGCTCCTCTTCCTGTCTACTTACTATATGTGTGTCACAGGGTACTTGTAGGCCTATACACTAACTTGCATTTGCTAGTCCTGCGATCGTGGCTTTCTGAACAGTGTACTCCGGCATAATCTGCTTACCGTACTCCTTTAGGAAGTAAAGCAGCTACTGTAAGCCTACATTCGTTTTCGCAATGTAAATATCAAAATGAACTCAGGTTGGATTCAGATCAAGAATATCATCTCTATTTTGTTAACGCCTAAGATGGATGTGGTTAACGAAGCGCTGCAAAATTCTTTTCATTAACTACAAGAAACCAAACAGGATATGAACTACATGGCTCCTTTGAAATCATGCAGCTATTTGGCTGCAAATCAGCTAAGGGCCGGGTTAGTTCGGCGTTTGGTGTTACAGTAGGCCTATATGCAGCACAATTAAACACGCTATGCAGCCTATTTTGCCGTTGGGCTTCTGAATATTGATGACATCACTTGATTCGTTAGGCTGCTGATTATTAGGAGAATTACCGACTTAATTAATAATTATCATTGTCGCTGGATTGGTTGGTAACTAGGAAGCAAGCAAAAGCAGAAGAGGTGCTAGGCCTACATAAATGCCTTGTCGCATACATTACAAATGTTGCGAATAAAATGTAGTCTTTTATAGATACGCATTTTTGGGTTCATTCAGTTTGATAATGATCGCAAAACTAAAAACTAAGTAGAAATATAGAATAAAAGCAACTACTAGTAACAGTGGAGAGAACTTATCCTTCCATTGAACCTGCATCAAAATTGACAATAGGACGGGTCTAATGAAATGATTTCAAAGCAAAGTTATCCAGAAAATTTTATGTAAGCACCATTTAGTAATACAATACATTACAAAATTGCTTTATTAAATCACACAAAACGTAAGGTTAAAATAATATAAGTTTACATTGTGATCCAACAAAAAACTTTTCATCATTCTGTTTTGTAGCAAAAAAAACTTTCTCTTGGCATTTCCACTTTGTTAGTATTTTGTATGTCTCAATCCAGTGTTTATTCTAGCCACCTTGACATTGGGGGGGGGGGGGGGTTTGAAATGTTTGGAGAAGAAGGTTTTTCTGCCAAAAAATCTTGACGAGCAAAAAAAAGATCATCACAAATTCTCCACAATGGTCATGTCCTTATATCCTTATGTTTTTGTCCTCTCCTTATTTTCCCTCTCGTCACACTTTGTGGGGGAGAATTTCAATCCCCCAATGCAACATATAGAAATTTTGGGTGAATTTTCAAACTTGGGAACTCCCCCCAAGGGCCTAGAATAAACAGTGTCTCAATCAAATCTCCTCTAGCGAGCAGTGAACAAAGTTAACTATATAATGCATTTAGTGTATTACTATTAAGTAATTAAATTCATTTCGAGAATCACATACATTCTGAGCGTAAACTGTAAAGCTACAGTGTGTAAGAGATCAATTAATCGCTACTATCACTTTCGGTCAATTGATTACAATTGATTAAACAGCAGAGAGCGTCAGTTAATTTTAACTCGTGTGGCAAATCACGAACTCAGGAAAGATATAAGAAGTAATTCAGACCAACGTTAGTTGGAATGAATTATTTAAAGAAGATAAAGACCGATGAATAGTCAATATATGATTTTGATTTATTCAAAATTGAGTGAGAGATAATACAACACTACTCTTGTTAAAATACTCAGAAATATTTAAATTTAAGTGTAAATTGCAGATAGTAATTAAAATTAGCATTGTAAACGCAAAGTATATAATTAGATAAGAATGTAATTAGGTTAATTCGCAAAATAAACTCAAGCAGTTTGCTAACATTAGAAAATGTTTAGACTTTTACAATGCATGGTAATCTTGTGCCTGATAATACTAGAATTTCGAAGTTTTAAAGCCAACAATTAATTCCAGAAACTCCCAACATGTTCGTCTGCAAATGGACATGTTTGTGGAGAGCCCGTTTAATGTTATTGTGCAGCTGACATCCTGTAGTCGAGCTTCAGTTGAAGTGCAACTGATCTTTCCTAACACAGGCTGTAGGTTCTGTGGTCAATCGTCCAGTGGTCAAAAGTCCGCTGTGGTCAATCGTCCAGTGGTCAAAAGTCCGCTGTGGTCAATCGTCCAGTGGTCAAACGTCCGCTGTGGTCAATCGTCCAGTGGTCAAAAGTCCGCTGTGGTCAATCGTCCAGTGGTCAAAAGTCCGCTGTGGTCAATCGTCCAGTGGTCAAAAGTCCGCTGTGGTCAATCGTCCTGTGGTCAATCGTCCGCGTACCGGTCAGAGAGTGCTGAGAACGATGCAATTCTATCTTCGACTTTGTCATTTATTCATCAAAACTTTGGCTACAGTTTGCCCAAAATAATCTCAGAAAAAAATGTCATCATAAGCTTATATGTGATCACACAATTTGCGTGCATGTGACCACACAATTTGCAGTAGGCCCATTAGGCCACGAGGTAATACCCAGGCTACAAAGTCATGGCCCTAAGAAGGATATGAACTCCATAGGCCAAGGGTCTCCAACTCAAATCAGATGGCGGGCCGCATTGAACCACAAACCCGACGTCGGGGGGCCGCACATGATTACAAGTACCGGTAATACATTGGTCTTAGACTAAGTCTATAAGTCTAATACTCTAAGTAATTAGCAGCGTAAAGTGTAAATATAGGTAAAGAACACAATGAAGCATTGCATCATACATTGTAATTTATTCTTGTGCTATGTCCTTGCGGATAAACAAGCAATTTGGTAACCTCCTAGTCCTAAAAACAACGGCAATAACCGGTCCCATATATAGCCAAAATTGTCATTTTCCCAAACTCGGTGGCGGGCCGCATGAAACTGTCCTGTGGGCCAGATCCGGCCCGCGGGCCGCCAGTTGAACAACCCTGCTATAGGCAATGAGGTTTTCAGTGCATCTGCAGCGTGACTATACTGTAATTCCGGGTTAGCTTAGAATCCCTCTGCCAAAATTGAAAATGAATTTGAGTCGAGTCTTGTAGATCAAAAACAACTCAAGTTGCTACGTATTTTAAATTACAAAAGTGATTCTTTGATAAACCACGCGCAGCAGAGGTAGGTCTATTACTGTACGTGCCTTTGATGACATAGTGCAGTCTTGTGTTAGATTTAATCTATTCCATGGTATGTGCGAACAGTGGCGGCTCCAAGAACTCTTGGTGGTGGATGCAATGAATTTTCCAGGAAGATCCCGCCAATTGTCAAAGGAATTATATGAAAACGGTTTAGAAGAAATCTGTAGAGTTGATTTATAAAATATAATGTTCAGAATTTACAATGTATAAAAGTCATTTTAGTCTGGTTGTACAAAGCCATAGTGCAAAATCGAGTTTTTTATTGCTGGAAGCGAATTTGTCGATGACATTGTCTATGGATATGGGTCTGTCCATTAATTACGTCAACAATTTTGGGGGAGGGGGTTTGAAAAAGTTTGACAGTTGTTGACAGGGAGAGGGGAGTCAAGAGAAGTTGACGTCAACAATTTTACTTTTTACAACTAATCAAAAACTAGGAAATTTCACGGAATACTACTTATTACAATGGAAAAAAGCACGGCAAAAAGGTCATAACCAACACATTTTGACACTCGACGAGCAAAAAGGGTAAAAATGGTCATCACCGCAAAAAATAATAACCTTGTTATTGGGACCTGTCATTGATTTTTTGGGGGGGGTCAAAAGTTTTTTGACGTAATTATGGGGAGGGGGTTAACTGAAAGTTGACAGTTGCTGACAAGGGAGGGGGTTAAAAATTGCCCCAAAATTGTTGACATAATTAATGGACAGCCCTTATATCCATATCTTTGTTGATATACAACAAAGCTAAATCCGCTTAGACGATTATCTTCCATTGAAGACGCATATTTGGTGGGCCGGTGGGGGAATGTATACCCAGTCATCCTCAACGTGGAACCGCCGTGTGTGTGCCAACGATTCGCTAGTTTCATCGCAACTGGCAGCCATGGTGTGATCGTGATATTCATGTAGTAGGCAGTCTTCCTCTGCTCTCTCTGCCGTTTACTGGGATCCGATTGAATGGTGTATTTCTGGGATAAAAATCTGGAACTCTCTCCCTCTGGTTGTCAGATCTTCCAATAAACTGAGTGTTTTCAGATCTAGGCTTAAAACACATCTCTTCCAATTAGCAAGACAGACTATGGAGGAAACTCCATAGGCCTAGTCCATGGGCGTAGCCACGGGGTGCAGGGGGTGCAATTGCACCCCCAAGATGTCAAGTGTAAAAATATAAGAATTGCACCCCCCAAGACAAATTCATAGCTACGTCACTGGCCTAGTTTGTCTTGCTTTTTCCCTCTGACTGATTTCTGGAATGACCTGGTCTTTTGCTAACGGATTTCACGTACCATCGATTGATACCCTCGAGTAGCCAATAATAGGCTGCCTATTAGAAATGGTGCTATAATAATAATAATAATAATAATAATAATAATAATAATAATAATAACAATAATAATAATAATAATAATAATAATAATAATAATAATAATCTGTAGGAAGATTTATCGTGTATGTTTCATATTAAAAATGTTTTCCATACAAAATATGTAGTTCAAAAAGCAGAAATGAATTCACGAGCAAACTTTTTAAATGAATGAACCGATAGTACCGCAACAAAATCGCGCACGACAAAATCTGTTTAGTCGGCGCTGTTTTGGCATCGCGATTTTGTCGGCGCTATTTTGTCTGGACACCGAACCGGTAACATGGAAGGCATCGGTAGAATTCTATTCAATTTCCTTCCATAATTTTTTCCTTCCTTCAGTATATCACTGGATTGCAAATCAATAATTTCCATTTGCAAATCAGAAGTTAAGTCTTCAATGACAAAGTCATACGGATTTACAGAGTTTTATTTTCACAGAAATGCTCTCAGAGCAGAAAGCATTCCTATAACTGTTTAAACAGATGGTGGGTCCAAGAAAGAAAACATTTTTTAGTGCAAGGGTTGTGGACAAATGGAAAAGTTTGGACGAGGTGGAAGTGACAGTTGAAACAGTAAACGGATTCAAAGGCTATCTCGATAAACTAGATTATTGAATGCAGATGATTACTTCAGTGGTTTTCACACAGGCTTACTTAGCCTCCTAAACCATTTAAAATCACATTATTATTATAACTATTATTATTATTATTATTATTATTATTATTATTATTATCATCATCATCATTATCATCATCATTATTATTATTATTATTTTCACCATTATTTTACCTTTAATCAATGTATCGATAGTCTACGCATTTTACCATTTGTAACTTCGAGTGATGAAAAATAAGCCATGTGCCCAAGCGGTACGTGACAACTGGGTACTGACGATTGGGCCCCGGACAAATGGGCCCGGCATTTGGGTAACGGGACATTTGGGTAATGGGACATCTGGGGGTTCGTTGTATAACTTCGGGAAGTCTTCAACAAGCCCTGTCATCGGCTACAAATTGAGTACAATTCTTTGAACTCACAGGCATTTATGATTTTTAAGCATAAAACCGGTATACAAGAATAGTCGTTGCGTATTCTGATTTTGATAGCACAACCAGAAGAACAACCAGAAGCACCATTCTCTCTTTCCCTATTGTACGGGGCCGAGATATCCAGGGGCCAGATGTCCCGTTGCCCAAATGTCCCGTTACCCAAGTGCCGGGCCCAGTTGTCCTGGGCATATATCGGGGGTACCCAGTTGCCCCGATCCGGTTGTTAAGTAAATAAGTAAGTAAAACCTCGTTAATTTCTATAGGACTGGCGCTTTCATAGTAGCACTAGAGTAGCTCCGTATTCCTCTGCGCTTTTACAGTGACAAACATTAAAGAAAACACTTTTGCACAGAGTCGGGTGACATAGTATTCGTAAGTGTGACAATAATTGAATTATGTCAGTTAATTTTACATGGGTAATTATTAACTGTTTTGAGATAATAAATGTGAGGAGGAGTAAATGGGCATCAGCACTGTATCATACATTGTTAATTTCATACTCACAGCCAATTATTTCGGAGTAGGAATTACTAGAGAGGCTGAATTGCAATTTGTGTCACACCTTCTTGAGAGAAAGCACATGTAGTGACAGAATGGAATGCTACAAATATAATGTTGCAATCATGTTGCTGCACTTGATTTATTATCATCATTAAAAATAGTTACTATTTTCTTGCATGTTTGTTTACTGAAGTGTATTAATCATGAAGCTGCACCTGAAAATTGGCCCTTTCTTGCAATTTAACCTTGAACTGAGCCTAATGCAGTATTGTAAATTATTGAGCCCTAAAGATCCTTTGATTATTGAGTTCTCTGGCATTTGTTGTATGTCTGACAATGCTCATTCCTATGAATTGAATTGGAATGATGAATTTCAGTGTTGATTGGATGTATTCCACAAAACTTATTAGCTTTTGGCAAAGTTGAATTGAGTTTTAACTATGGTTATTTCTGTTTGAAAGTTACTCCTGTGTTCAGTCGAACTCTGTTACTTAATAATCGAAAATTACAATCAAATTTTATCTAAAATCCACAGCCAGTTAATTTCTGATGTATTTCAATATCATCCCATGCTTTAAGCCTGTATAAAAATATATATAATTTTATATGTTTGATTCTGGTTAATGCATTGGCCATAACTCCTAGTATGTAGCGGCATCTTTTAATCTATAAAAGAAGAGAAATAGAATTGAAGGAGGAAATTTTTGGCAGGTAAATATTAGGGTTTCTTGGATGTGATCAGCAAGGCTAATTTGATGAATCTTTGTATTTACTGTGAAACTAGACTACTTGGAAGCTTTTGTTATTTTCTTAAGCTTGCATAGATGAGGGTTTAACAATGTTTGGCAATGTTATTATTCAGCCAGCTTTCTAATAATAAATTCGCCTAAAATGCAATTTTCAGCAGATGGCCAGAAATGCCTCCAAACCTGTGATCTACTTTCCCCCACTCATCTGACTTTATCCACTTTTCAGCTGAAATTTATATAGTTATGCTTCAGCTTTTTCATGGCTTTCTCGAGGGGCAGCCAGACTAGCCAGCACAGTAGTCACTGTACTAATGGTATGTTTCAGTTGGACATACCAAGTATGGACATACCCATTTTGCACTTTTCATGAGGGCGAGAAGATTTTAGGCAATTTGTGAAAATTTTAGGCAATTTTTGGCAAATTTTAGGCAAAGTTTAGGCAATTGTTTGCAATTTTCGCAATTTTGGCAATATTTGGGCCAATTTTGGCAAATTTGCAATTTTTTCAATATTTTTGGCACATTTTTGGCAATTTTTGCGATATTTTGCACATTAATACATTATAAATTATTTTTTTTTCATTTCCTTGGGGCCACGGCTCCCCAGCCCCTTTAAATGACGCCCCTGGACATACCGTAGCAGAAGCAACGGTAGAGGGTTTGAATCTAAACATAGCCATTGCATAGCTACATTGGGCAAGTTGATCACCACAGTTCTTCACTTTGTGGATGACTTAATTTGCATTAACAACCATGTAGTAGTAGTAGTAGTAGTAGTAGTAGTAGTAGTAGTAGTAGTAGTAGTAGTAGTAGTAGTAGTAGTAGTAGTAGTAGTAGTAGTAGTAGTAGTAGTAGTAGTAGTAGTAGTAGTAGTAGTAGTAGTAGTAGTAGTAGTAGTAGTAGTATAATAATAATAATAATAATAATAATAATAATAATAATAATAATAAATCCAAATTTGGATTGAGACAAAAATTCTACTGGAAAATTAAGTTTTCATTTATACACGAAATTCAAGACTGAGTTACATATTTACCAAATTTTGAAAATGAAAAAGCTGGATGATCTTTGTAAAGCGTTCGGGCATTCAGAAATTGCGCATACAAAACTGACAAGGCATCCGACATGTGCAGGCCCGCCGAGAGAAATTCCGGGCCTCTGTGCAGATCAAATCACAAATCTGGGGAAAATCGCTAACGACCTTTTTTGCTTGTCATTGATTTTGGGAACGAATGAACAAAAAGTGGTGATGAAATTTTGCTTACCGCCAGTGGCGGTTCCAAGATTTATTGATGGGGGATGAATTAATTCGTAGAAAGTTGGTGGAGGGGATGAAAATAGAAGGAGGACAAAATCAATAAACTTTGCCGAAAAAGGCTGAAAAAGGGAATTTTATCCCTAATTTTAATACGCTTTTACAAAAAATAAGAAAAATAGGGTTTGACAAGCAAAAAGAGGTAATCCCCAGTTAGTTTTACTACACTTTTACCCAAAAATAGGTTTTCACAAGCAATAAAATTAACTTTGAAAGTCCGGTGGGGGGATGCATCCCCACTTATCTCCCACGTGGAACCGCCTCTGCTTATCGCTCTTTTTCACGCTGTTTATCTGTTTATAATGTCTCACACGCGGGCCCCTGTGCACATACCATGTTGACCATCTTTGTATTATTATTGTTTATATTACATCTTCATCATCGGCCCGGGTCCCCTCCAGACCGCCGGGCCTCTGTGCATTTGCCCGCCCCTGCCCCTCTCTCGGCGGCCCTGCATATGTGCAGCCGTGAGCAGTCGTTAAGATTCGGCTTGAACGTAAGTTTAAAATTTGAAATATTTTTTAAACATTACATTCAGTTTCATTGCAAATTTCTTATTTCCTTGTCCTGCGGGGAAATCGGGAGAACAATGTAGTCTAGCGGGAGATCGGAAAACGGGCCGTAAAAGCTGGAGTCTGCCGCCTGATGCGGAAACATTGTTAAACATGGGGATAGAAACTGGCTTTAACCATGCCAAAATACAGTTTACTTTTATGGAGGAGGAGAAGCTGCTTAGCGTTGCGAGTGACGGAACGCCAAAGGTAAAACGTACAGCGTTGAACTTGGGTGCTTTCTGGTTATTATGGTCTATTGTCATTGCAAGATTATTGCTGAGAAAGTCTTGCCACTTCTGTTGCTGTTTTCAACTTCTTACTTTGGCTATACTCTGTAAATAAGACAGTTTCCGTGATTCTGTATCGCAATAGTACTTTAAGGCTAGAATTAAATAACGTCTCTTTCTGTTCCTTTTTCATAGTCTGCCTTGCTGCTTCCCCACTCACACTGACTGATGTCTGGAATTTACCTTGCCCCTCTGACCACCAAACTTCGGCTATATCTATATTGACGGTTGATTGTAGGCGCATTAGAATAAGCAGCTACTGTGGTGCTTACTTCACAGACGCTAAATAAAGTGATGCTAACGGGAAAAAATACATGTTGGATATACTGTAGAGTAACTTGGTAAGTGACAGTAATAGTAATTTCGGCTATTCAAGAAACACAGTGGAACACACCTGTGAATATTTACCAATCAGTAAAAAGGTTGAAATTATCTATGCATGTTCGACGATGACTTAAATAGGTGCTTGCGGAATTTGATACTATTAAATTCTAGATGATTTCAATAGCCGGCTAGGCAAGAGGTTCAAAGGAGATTGCATTCGCAATAAATTTTCGTTTCCTGTATAGCTTTCTAAGCACTCGTTTATCTACTTGCGTATACGCTTGTCGATTGACAATGTGCTGAATTACTAAATGTATTCGAGGACTTTGGTATTCTATTCTTCTAGCTAATCTTATTTGCCGATTATGCAAGAGGTCAAATAGATACTGCCTTCGCTAGCCAATGCGATATACGCCTGTAGGGCCTGCGCAAGAGCCGTCGTATTAGGCATTATAGGCAAAGAAGGTTTGATAATATATTCGACTTGAAAACGTTATAAAATAATTTTAAAATTTACTGCTTCCAATAATACAATATGATTATAAATCATAATTTTGGTTTTATATCCGCAGGTAAAGAAACTAAAACATCACATTCGCGATACTCTGTGCGATAACTAAGGGTTCTGATTCCTGAAGAAGCTCACTAAATATCAGAGTTGTGACCTCGAGACAAAGGTCTCAAACTCGAGTGCACTCGAGTTTGCCCACAGAAAGTCTTGGTCTTGTCTCGAGACCACAGGGGCAAAGTCTTGGTCTTGTCTCGAGACCACAGAGGTAACGTATTGGTCTTGTTTCGAGACTTAGAGCCAAAAGTCTTGAGTTTTGGAAAGTCTCGAGTTCTCACAGAACTCGAGACCTGGTTGAAGTCTCGAGTTCTCATTAACTCGAGACCTGGTTGCAAAGTCTCGAGTTCTCCATAATAAATGGCAACTTCATCAAATTATTTATGTCTGTGTGTTGACCGGAAGTTATCTGTTTCCGTTTTTTAACCGTTTTTATTGTTAGTGATCATCAGGTCAGTGTCCAACAATAATTTAAACTGCAATTAAATTGAATTAATGGCGGAAAAGTCTGAAAAGGAAATACCTGACCCTAGTGGCCCAAATCGGGTGAAGTTGAAGATGTCGCGCATTATTTCGTTTGCGTTTAACTCGTTCTGCATCGTTTCGAAAGATGATAACAAGTGGCAGGCGAAATGCTGCCATAGTAAAAATGTCATTATGGAATCCAGAGAAACTACATCTGGATTTGTAAGGTATATGGAAGCTTTGGAACCGTGGAATGTTTGTTTCTATTTGGGTTAATTTTCTTCAGTTTCTTACGCGCTAGGTTACAGTGGGCCTGTGCACATTAGCCAAGCACCCCTATTGGAATTATAGAATCAGATGGGCAAAGCATTGGTCTTGTCTCGAGACCAGATGGGCAAAGTCTTGGTCTTGTTTCGAGACCAGAGGGGTAAAGTCTTGGTCTTGTCTCGAGACCTTTTCAAAAAGTCTCGTTAACATTACTGCTAAATATAATTTAATATTAATGATAAAACCATATCATTCGACGACGATACTATTATTAATCAGGTATGTAAAGTTACTCATTTGTAAATACGAGATATTTGTCGAATTCTGGATCACTTTCATCTTTTATTAACTATCTTAATTTGAATCATCAGCTCTATGCTGACGACACTCAATTATGTCTTTCCTATACACAGTTGCACCGTCTTCCTTTGAAACATCAGTCACTGAACTCGAATCAACGTTTTCGCTAATCTCGTCGTGGATGTCAACAAATCTCCTTGCCCTCAAGCCTTCCAAAACAGAATTTCTTTAAATTGGACTGCCTCAACAGCTGATAAATTGAAAATCCCAAACTGATTTTAGCCCCAGACACAATAATAGCCCCCCTGTAACTCCAACTGCAAGAAATCCTGGATTTATTTTTGACTATTCCCTAAATTTTGAAGCTCACATATCCCAACTATCGAAAACCTGTTATGCTCTGATTCGAGATCTCCGCCGCCATCTTCCATACCTTGACATTAAAACTGCTTCCATTAGGCTATCGCCACTTCAATAGTTCACTCTAAGTTAGACTACTGCAACTCACTGTTTCACAATCTTCCAACAGCTTACACATGTAAACTCCAATCGATTCAAGATGCCTTACCTCGCGCAGTTTAATAAATCACCTAAATTCTGCCACACTACACCATTACTCAAATCTCTGCACTGGCTGAAAATACTAGGACGCATTAAATATGAAATAATTTCGATGACCTATAACTCACTTCATACATCAAAACCAGTCCACCTTCGAAACCTGCGAGTCCCACAATATCCTCGATCTACTCGACCTTCCTCTCATGTAACTCTCCTTCGTCCTTTGAATCAATCATCTATCAAAATTTGCAACCGTGCTTTTTCATATGCTGCACAGAACTTTGGAACTCAAGTCCAGCATCACTCCGCTGTCTACGCCATGGTCAAATAACACATCCTGAGCCACAATTTCCTTCCCCTCTTGCAACATCTCCTCAAATTTTCTCTCTAAACTCAAGTAATTTATCTTTTTAAAAAATCATTTCCTCTATAGCTGTATCTACGTCATACTAAGATTAAGCGCCTAGAAATTAGGAGCTACTTCAGTGCTGCTTTGAAAGCGCTATAGAAATTAACGAGATTTTACTTACTTTTACTTGTGCTTAAATCTGTCCCGCCTCTCTTGCTAATGTTCTTGTTACCACAAGACTTGATTATCAGGCGACCCTGGCTCGCGGTCTCGTCGCCCGGCAGGAAGTTGGGCGGCTTCTTTGGTACGCTCGGTTTCTCGATCGCCTTACGCCACCGACTCTGCCTGATCGGCAGCATTTGTTTCACATTCATCAACACTATCGTCAAACGCGGTGTCCGCAGTTGCTGGGCAGGGCGCATACTGAGAATGACAGCTCCTCAACATAGGGTCCTGGTTCTCTTTGTCTGACGATCTCGTTTCCCCTCTGGCTCCGGTGTCTCCTTGAGGCACTTCAATTGGCTTTTTTGTCACTGGCGGTCACCTTTATGGCTCAGAAAAAGCATCAAAAGCAATAGAATTTTGCTATATTATTTAAAGACGTTGATATTTTCATTTTGATTTCTGCTTTTTCGATCTGTAATTCTCACGGCGCATATATACAATGCGTGTGATAAAATTCTAAATGCCTTTTGCAATATTTCATAGATTGTTTGAATTGTAATAATTAACTAATAATCATTTGAAATTCATAGGCTCTTTCTTCATCGTTGCTAGATAACGGATAGCTTCTAACTTATAGCGCAATTTTTACATTGGAGCGCAGTCGTGCTTAGCTCGAAATACGCTCTAATGTCGGTGCGCATTTATCGATTTTATGTTAGCGCATTTGTCGCCGCGCAAATGTCGGGCGCGCAAATGTCGGGGTACCAAGAAACCAATCTTTCTAAGCAACCTCAAAAGAGGATAGACAGAGCAGCCTGTCTTTAAGGGAGCGGAAGACGAGTACCGTTACCGATAATAATTAAGAGTAGTACCAAGTCGAAGCCAGTGATCAAAAATATGTACAGAAATTGCTTAAGGCGCCGAGACCAAGCGGTGGCCAGCAGTAAGAGGATCCAGTTAAAGGGCT
The DNA here is from genome assembly GCA_018105865.1 of Metaphire vulgaris. Taxonomy (NCBI): domain Eukaryota; kingdom Metazoa; phylum Annelida; class Clitellata; order Crassiclitellata; family Megascolecidae; genus Metaphire; species Metaphire vulgaris. Next base: position 20,608,554 of record CM030835.1, read on the forward strand.
TCTTCGGAAGAGGCCGGAACCAAGACAGACAGAGAAACGTCAGACGAGGAAAATCGGGACCCTGTGTTGAGGAGCGGCCATCCTCAGTATGCAGCCTGCCCGGCAGCCGCGGACACCTCATTTGATGGCTGTGAATCAGAAAAGCAAACAGACGCCACCGATCAGGCAGAGTCGGCGGCGGATGACGATCGGGAGACCGAAAGGGCGTTGGTGGACGCCCGACCGCCGGCCGCGCGACGAGACCGCGAGCCGGGGTCGCCACAATTGTCAGAATGACAGAGATTTGTCATATTTTGAATAAACCTCTTTTAAATAAATAAAATACTCTAGAATTTAAAGTTAAAAGATTTAATAAATTCCGTCGTTTTCAACGTGTACGTGTAGTCCTATTTTGTAGATACTAAACCTAAACTGTCATAAGTTTCATAATATTATTTGAACTGTATTACCCATGATTAATATATCTTATTAATATTTTAATGGGAATCCCATGGAACAGTGGGATTGGATGGGACCAGTGATGGGCAACTAATTACAAACATTAGTTAAACTATAACTAAATTTAAACTAAAAAGAAGTAGTTAAACTTTTAGTTGCAAACTAGGTTTCTAAATAGTTAACTAAACTAAAAAGATATAGTGAAATTTTTTGCAACTAATTTTGCAACTATTTCCTAGGTATCAGGTATGTTCATGAAAACATAGACGATGCTCGCAACATGAACATATCAGTCAATGAACCATTGAAATAATTAATTATTATCTTTTTAATATTTAAGTCTTAGTCTAGACTGCAGGCACGCAAGTTTGTCAAGTTTGTTTGGAAAAAATGGCCCAGAAAAGAATAGACTGAAGAAGGACTGCTGTTATTGAGAATTCAGGACACCAACTAAAAAGTTTTAGTTAAACTGTTTAGTTACTAACTAATTTTTTCAGTTTAACTATAATTTTAACTAAACTATTTATATTTAATTAAACTATGGAGATAACTAAAAAAGTTAGACTTTTAGTTAGCAACTAATTAGTTAACTAGTTGCCCATCACTGGATGGGACAGGCATAAATTGCCATGAGATGGGATGAGATGGGACAGAAACTTATGTCCCATGGACAAGCCTGCATATTTCCCTCTCTTCGGATTTTCCTCCATCCCCATACTACTCCACACAAAGTAGGTATCATTGAGCTACATAAATCAGATATCTGGTTTCCCCCTTCAAAGTCTCCCTATGATGACTATTAACAAAACATATACAAAACTATAATATGTCGGAAAGCATTAAGCTAATTAAATCGGGTAGAAAAACAGCAAAGCTTCCCGTAATTTTTGACGGCAAAGAGCAAGTTAATAATAACTTCATTAAAGTGGCATAATGTACACTAGAATCCAAACCATAATTTAGACGAATTGACTAATTTATCCTGACTAAAATCCAGGCTATTATGCACATTCGAATTTGCGGAGATTGTGCAATATTCATACAAAAAAATGGTCCCATAAAGTTATTGTTTTCTATTTCTATTTTAGATGAATGAAACTAACATTGAAAGAGAAAGGCTACTGCTGACAAATTTGATGCTGTCCACTTAAGGACAGACATCTACTGATTTACATTTAATCTGAATTAAGCAACATGAATGACAATGAAAGAGAAACGTTTGCAGTGGGGAACGCAAGCGGAAGTGATAAGAGTCAACTGGATTCAGGCAATAAATCAAATTCTAAAGAAGAAAGCAATCAATTAAATTCTAACCAAAAAAGCAACCAATCATATTCTAACGAAGAAAGTAATGGGCGTGATTCTTATGAAAACTGCAGAATAGTACAATTCATTCTTCCAATTGATAAAGGATATACTTCTGCCTCCAAAACACTGTTCTATGGTATTGTCCAAAATTATAGCCATACGAAAATGGATGCCGTCTATTCAAGTCAAGCTAGGACTCCACAAATTCTTGGAAAGGTGTTCAGTCTGCTTGCGTCCGAATCGTTTTTGCGTGTAATTGAACGCGGAGATGTGAAAGCAGTGACGGAATTCCTAAAAAGCTCTTGGACATTTTATGCAAGACACTTAGAAGATTCGTGCTTAAATCCGATTGGAAGCAATTTTCTGCTAAACATAAACAACAATCATACTTTTGCAGAAAGTTCTCTAAATTTATCCGCCAAAAACAGGACTGCAAAGGCCTTCAGTCTGATTACTTCTGCACTATTCTTCAAAGCATTTGAGCAAGAGGAAACAAATTCCGTGAAAAGATTTCTCAATGGATCAAGAAGTGAACGGTCTATGTGCTTGGAAACCTTGTGCATAAAGCCAATTGGCAAAAACTTTCTTGTAACCATAGAGGCTTTTGATATGGACTGTCTGTTAGGAAGCTGCATCAGTTTTTTCGACTGGCTCGAATGCATTTACATTTCGAGTAAGGCTAGCAACTACAAAATTGCTTTCGAGATATCTGGTGTGCTTTTCAGATTTGAAAAGATCGTAGACGGAGTAACTAAAAATGGCTGGACTGCGCTACATCTGACAATGTTTCAATTTCAAAATCAATTTGAAAGAAGAGAGCGAAATATACTATTGCTTCTCCTAAAATTCAAATATTTTGATGTAAATGCCTTAACTGATGAGTTGGAAACAGTGTTGCATTTTGCCTGCCGCTGTTCAGTTTCCAACGAGGAATATACAGAGTTCATGAGCGAACTTCTCAAGCATATACTAAATGTGAATCAAAAAAATTCTTTCGGACAGACGCCGTTGATGATTGCATGCAAGACGGGGAACGCCGCTGCCGTTCGTCAATTACTAGAATGGAACGATGATAACGGCGAAAAATTGGACATCAGCGCTAGGAGAGAGGGAGAAAATGCCATTTCGCTTGCTAAGCAATCAAATAATGTAGAAATAGTAGCTATGATCGAAGCGGCGATATTTTTAAAGGCCGTCAAAAATGGCGACATAGACACAGTAAAATTCTATCTGAATGCGTTGCCTAACGAGCACGACAGAGGTATACTTGAAAATGTATCGGATACCAATGCTTATGCCAAAGAGTCTATGGCGACGTCATTTAAGGCGAAAGGTATGGAACTCTCGCCTTCAAAGGAAACTGATCTCTCGTTTCCGTTTGCTGAAAAGTCAAATAATCCAGAAATAGTATTAATGGTTGAGCAGAGCGCATTTCTAATGGCAGTCGAAAATAGTGACACAGAAACTGTAAAAATCAATCCCTCAACGAAAGAATCCAATTTCGAGGTTTTATATCGCCGAGCAGAGACCGATATTCACTTCGCACCCCATACCGATCATTATGAACATAATTCTGAGAAAATGGGAAAACTACCAGGTGACGATGCTCTAAATCAAGAAGCCCCAGTGAAGAGCTTTGAAGCAGAGATTGAAGCACAATTTGCTTCAAAAGATTTCATCACTCATTCAATTTGGTTTGAAGCGGTTAACATAGCAAGTCACAAACGCCACGACATAGTATTAAATATGCTTTTCAATAGCGACAGTTTTATTCACGGATTTAATGAAAATGGACAAACTGTTCTTCATCAGGCTGTGAAAGAGTACTTGGTCACTACATATGATGACCTAAAATTAGACTACATGGAAAATATATTAGAATCTCGGAAAAAATTAGACAGAATTGAAATTCTATTGAAATCTCGGAAATTCAGTGCAAACGATTTGAATTTCCAAAATGAAACAATCCTTGAAATCGTTTGTAAAGCAGAACCGCTAGAGCTTTGTACTACCACTGAAAACCTTGTGGAATCATACAACTCCGATTCATCCGACGATGAAGAAAAAACATTCAACCAAATAAGTAATCTTCTGGAAATCTTTCTTCGATATGGGATTGATTTAAATGGCAGAAACAAAAACGGAGAGACACTCTTGATGCTGGCATGTGAAAATGGACGCACGGACATCGTTCGCAGTTTAATAGAGTTGACTTCACATGGATTCGTTGTTGATGTTGATGCTGTCGATAATTCTGGTGAAACGGCTTTAATCAAAGCGAAACGAAATAAGGATCCGGAATCTGCAGCCGCCTTCTTAAGATTAAAATTAAAACCAGCAGTTGAAGATGAAAACGAAGCCGCTGTCAAGTCCATTTTTGATGGGTTTTGTATTACCTCTGATAACTCTGTAAAAGATGATGAAGAAAAATCGATTAGGTTCGAAATATGGCAAGAAGCCATGTCTATTGCAATTGAATATAACAAAAAGCACGCCGAAAAAATCTTGAATCTTCTTTTGGATTGCGACGTCGTTTTAAGCCAGGAAGGACATAAAGGCTTTCATATTCTTCATCGTCTTATGGAATTTGGAGATTTAGGAGTCGACAAAAAGATAACGGGCTTAATTGAAGTGCTCTTAGAATCTGGAAAAATTAATGTGAACGCTAAATCGTACGAAGGTCACACAGTGCTGCATTACGCTAAAAAGGGAAAATTAGCATCACTACTCATTCGTTATGGTGCAGATGTCAATGAAAAGGATAACTATGGAAAGACACCGTTAATGTTGGCCAGTATATTTATGTTTACGCTTGGCTATAAAGCGTCAGTTATGCGGACAATATTGAATGAGGCCAGAATTTTGGATCTGGACGCTAGAGATCGAAATGGTCGAACAGCCTTAATGCTTGCAGCCACGCGGGATAAGCCGGATGTTGTTGAAATGCTCCTAAATGCAGGCGCATCAGTCAATTCATCCGATCTTATTGGTTTTACTGCCCTCCATCATGCTTTATCTGGAGATATTGCAGTATATGAAGAATTTCCGCGAAATTTTGAAGACTTGAAGGAAAGAAAAGAAATAATGGCAAATTTATTCGATGCAGAAGTAAGCCATGATCAATGTTACTGGTATGGAAGAAGTAAGGAATGGAATGACCGGAGAATTAAAACAGTTGAACTGTTGCTGCGAAGATCAGATATAGATGTGAATGCCATAAGCTTTGAAAACTGGTCACCATTGGATATAGCTGAAGGATGGATTCGAAAATGTCCATCATCAATTAAAAATGCCCTGAAAGAGAAAGGAGCGGCTTTAAGCGTTTTTCAGCCGACAGAATTGCAGACAACAAGTGATTTTCATCTGAATGTTACATGCATGGTAACATTGCTAGGACTCATTGACAAACTAGTTATTGAAAAAGAAAACTATTTTGCTTTTATTAAAGAGAAACTGTTGACTTTAATTGAGACTTTTCACGAGCAAATAGTCTCTGGCAAAGATTATCAGGGAAGAACAGCTTTGCATTTGGTCGCCATTTCTTTTTCTATTATGAGGGGAGTAGTGTCGAGCACAAACAATTTATTCTATAGCATGGAAGAAGATTTGGCGAGAACATGTGTGAAACAGTTGATTTCACTCGGTTGTTGTGTCAATGCAATTGACATATACGGACGCACTCCTTTGCACTACGCTAACTACCGATTACAGAAGGTGCTTAAATCTAAAGGAGCTGATGAGTCAATTAAAGATGAAAACGGAATTATTCCGAAAGACGAAACATCGCGAAATGATGATGACGCTCAATGGCCACCAATTGCCACCTACCGTTTGGTTCAAGCGTTATGTAAACGACCTCAAGAAACACATTTTCTTCGTCTAAAAAATAATAAAAATATAGAAATAAGCGTGCAACATTCAGAATCTCAATATAGAGCAATTCACGTAATGGACAAGACAATTCAACCCAAAGAGGTTCCTAAATTATTATGGAAAGAAGGTAAATATGCATTTCGTCATCCTTTAGTTAACAAAATCGTTAAAAAAGTGAGAGATTTGATGGACACCATTGCTGATGAGATTAAAAGATTGGATTCAAGATTTGAAATTAGACCCATCCTTGTTGGAAGCTCTAATGAAGGGACAAAATTTGGCGAACCAGATGAATTCGATTTCTGTTTTGTTCTTACAAAGATTAGTGAACTCTGCGAAGTTTGTCTGCCTCCAGAACTTCCCATTGGATTTGTGCGTCTAAAGCGAAATCTAGCAAAGCAAAAAGAAGCAAGCGAATCCGATATTGATAGTATATTCAGGCAAGATGGAATACTAAACACTGAAAAACTTATTTGGCAATTTGGAACCATATTAAGAAGTGCCGTGATTTGCATTGAAAAGCAACAAAATTTCGAATGGAATTTGAAATTGCAGAAACCCAAACTAAATGAAGAGTTATGCCTCTACAATACAGAATACATAAATACTTATTATGAAATAAAAAAAGCGTTAAATATTAAGATAATAAAACCTCTGATATTCACTTCTGGCAAAACTATTTCAATTGATATTGTTCCTTGCATTCATATCGATGGCTGGTGGCCAGATGAAGCCATATCCAATGTGAGCTATGCCACAAAGAAGTTCGGTTGCAATTTGGTCTTTGATAGTCCTCAAGAACTCTACCAATGGGTTCCATATTCTGAATCTTGCGCGAGAATTTCATTTTGCAAAGCTGAGAGTGACACGGTTAGGCAGAGTTGTGACACTGCAAGGGAGGCTTATATGATCGGTAAAAGAATTATTTCGAACTCAGACTTTGATACCCAATATATTTTGAAGAACTCCCTTTTGTATTGCATTGAAGCAATAACGCCAACTTCTGAGAAAGCTTTTAAACTGGGATTGAGTCTTGAAGAATTGGAATCCAAATTTCAGCAAATGGATCGTTATTTGTGGCTGAAGTGCTTGATGAAATGTCATCTTGAATTTATTTCTCAGGATTTCTGTCCGTGTTATTTTCTGCCGACTTTCAGTTCACCGGTTAAAGTCTCTTCAATTAAATTTCTTAAAGGTTCTTATTTGGCTTCGATGATGGATGACTCTGGTCATGAATTCGCCGATTTATGTAAAATGGCTTACGAGTTTTACCGATGCACTTTAAAGGACTCCTCTGAGTCTTTCTGTCAATTGCCAGCTCCCGATCCACTATGGGAACGATTTGATCGAAATCAGTTGATTGCAAGTCTGTGCGAGGTTGCCTACAAGTAATTTGAAACACGGCAACATTACTGTATGCATGTTAATTACATTGAAGATTTTGGACATTTTGAATATTTTGTAAATGGTACTTTCTGATTTAGGGCGGGAATATAGCAGAGTGGTAACAGCGCTGGACGATGGAACAGGCGGTCGCAGGTTCAATTCCCGCAAAAGCCCGAAGGTCGACTCAGCCTTACTCGCTAGAGGGCGGTGGTAAACTGAGGAACAGCGTTAAGCTGCGAGGTAAAAGTGGGTCTGGGAAAAGAAATGGCAACCTACCCCAGATTAATGGCTTATTCCATCTATGTCGCTGATTGCCTAGACCGGGATAAGCGCCAAAACCCAACGATTGGACTCGAGTACGGGGCCTACCTTTACCATTTTCTATATAAAGTAAAATAGCAAACGTAAAGTTTCCCCATCCCTGAATTCGAGCTTTGGATTCGGTGCTGATCTCCTGTATTTAAGGCATATAGCGACGCAGGTGCATATGCTATTAATCTAGAGTAGGTTACCAGCCAAACGTCTAGACCCGCGCTTTACATCGCAGCGAAGGTTGTTCCTCAATTTGATGTTATAAACGCGCTCTCAAACAATCGAGGGTTTGTGGCTGATTATTACAACGATAGAGTGATTCTCTTGGACTCGAATTTTGGTGGGAATCAAATTCTACCTATTTTTTTAAAACGAAGGGAAAGATGAAGACAGTGGAAAGAGAAATCGTCTTTCTCTTCGCCGACTTTATTATGACGAAAGAAAAAAAGCAACTCGTCGTCTGCGGTTTTTATGGAGTAGAAATTGTTTTCTTGAATACGCTTTAAAGAACCTCAGTATTTCGTTTGATTTGTCAGCTGAAATTAAAGTCCACGTTTAGTAAAGCATTTTTGATAGTACTATATTTATGTAGGCCTATATCGCATCTTTTTTCAAATCGAGTGAACGACGAAAGGAGAAAAGCCGACTTGCGGTGACGAAATTTTTATGGAGAAATATCAAATTGGTCAGACTAACATTGATTAATTAATAGCAGCCTAAATCGCAGTGGGCACATTGAGATAAGCTGACGATAAGTAGCGACGTGGATGTTCATCTTCATGATTATTATACAAACGAAATGAATTAATTAAAAATCAATGTAATTCTTATGGCAATGATAAGTAATCCAGAGGATGACCAGCAAACCAGCGTTTAGTACATTATGGCGAACAGCTTGAAAGTTCAGTGAAATATTACGGTGTGCAGTAAACTAATATATTTTGATGACAGAGTCAATCCTATTAATATAGCCAGTAGAAATGCGTTCGTCAACTTGCCAGTACAACAGATACTGTAGAGCTAATAAGAAAACCAGACAAAATGAAAACATACAGAAGGACAGATGTAGAGATCCAGCCTGTTTGTATTGACTCACAATTTTTTTAATATCAAGTCAATCTCTAGTCAGTGATATAGACCTTGTATGTCACCTGACCAACGCAAATTTAAACGTCTATGCATATGCTCTTTTTGCACACACTACTATTGCCCTATATACATCTATGTCTATATGACCCGTATTTTTAGTAATTATCAGCTGGGCGTGTAAAGTGATGAAGTTGCTGCATATGATATGATTTGGCCTATCACTTTCACATTTTAACTTGACTTGTTAATAACTACAGTAGATAAATATGCCTTATACTGTATATGTTTGGAGAAAGAGGGGAGGGGGCGAGAGAACGGATGGGGATAGAAGAAGGTCATTGTTTTGGCCAATTCGGGATACAATCGCTTCGCTCTCGTTGGGATTTGCATTCTCATGTGTTTCTTCCATAGAAGACGCCGCTTATTGCACACTGTGCACAGCCTGTAGGAAGACTAAAAGATGCGTGAAGCAGTCTGAGCACATACTGAATTTTAAACACCTCGATTTCCGATTATTATATTGATAATATCTAAGAAGAATCCTATTTCAAAACAACAGCTAATCGACAACTGTCATGGGGCCTACGTCTTGCCTTCATTATAACCAACTTCCTATGATTGCAAAGTATAGCCCCGTACAGTGTTTATTCTAGGCATTCTCTGAGGGGGAATCCCCCCAAGTTCTAAAATCCACCCCAAATTTTTATGTTGCATGGGAAGATGGAACCCCACATCACACACACACACAAAAAGTGTGGCGACAGGAGGCTTTTATTTTTTTGGAGAGAGGAAAATGTAAGGATGGCAACTTTTTTGCTTGCCAGGGCATTCGAGAAAGGTGAAAATACGAGGGAGGTTGGAAGGATTAACCTTTTTTGCCTGTCAAGATTTCTGTGAAGACTCAGACCTGCCCCCCAACATTTCGAAATACCCCCATTGTTAAAGTGGCTAGAATAAACACTGGCCCCGTCATAGCCGGTGGCAAGCCCGGATCAGAAAAGAGGGACCAGACGCCCATCGTTTTTTATGACTGATGCGACTTTAAATATACACAACACAGTTGCAAATAATAATTTTTTACAACGCGTTATGACGATAGTCATCAGGACCAATCTTCGGTCGTAAAAGGTCTAAATATTTTTATCGCTTGTGCCTAAGCTACTGCCCTTGATACACATGGTGACCTCTATACGATACATAAGTGCAAATGTACTGCCTAGTACTTATGGGACACCAAGTGCACAGGATATTCTCGCAGTTCCTATTGCACAAAGCAAGACGCGTATCTTAGACCAGCGTTAGACGTGCATATGCATTGCAGCTGCTGAATCAATGTAGTTGTTTCATCAGATTAAAGTTAAAAGTTATATGTCAGTTCAATAGAAAATTGAAATCTAAATCGATTTGCAGCAAAACTATGCTCTGCTTCGTGTTCGTTTCAGCATATGTGCTCTCTTTTGGCACGATTCTAGTGGTTGGACAATGTACGATTTCCAATTGCGGGGTCTCTATCTCAGGATCAGAAGAACATCTTTTGAAGAGACTCGAGGAACAAGATCAGAAATTGCAGACGATGAATGAGGCGCTTTCGTCTGCAATCAATAAAATGAATGAAAAACTTAATGCTTTACTTGATCACGTGAACGAAAACATTCAGTATGTCAAGCCTCAAGGTAAGAGAACAAAAGTTATTTTTAATTAACAAAAAAACTTCAATACACAAATCCAAATAGGACAAGACCAATAATTTTGACACAATAGCGCACTTGTCAATGCATTTTAGTTAAATAATTTGTATCCTTTGCGATTGCTGATTTTCACGAGTGGAACATGAAAACGTTTCTTAAATGTCGGTAGCGCATACTGTTTTAACGAAACTGTGATTGCGCAGTTACGGTTCACCGACAAAAGCGCTACCGACAAATGCACGATACACAAATGCGCTCCAACATAAGGGCGATAGACAAAAGCTCGCATTTCGACCGAAGCACGTCGGTGGCGTGGGTGGTCATCTGCATGATTAGACTAAACTGGGGTGGACAATAGAGAGTGACACGGTGTCGGTAATTACCGCCTAATGTAGAAAATTTGGTCAAAATGTGCGGTATTACCGCGGTAAAGGATCCTTGTCATGCGGAACATTTGCTCCTGTAATACCGCGGTAACAGTATCATTATTATCAAGTTGATAGCATTAATAATATTGATGACGCTGTATGGGTATTTTTGTTTTTCTGTATACAGAGTTTTTTGTGACCCAGTAGGTTATTCGTTAACTGTGTGTGGGTTTAATTAATAGACAGTACTAAAATAGCCAATTTACTTAGCAATGTGCCGAAAGTACGGTATAGTATTTCCCTTTTAACTGGCATTGTTATGGGCACATGTTTTGTTATTTCGCATAGCTCTAAGTTATTCGTAGAAAAAGCGACATCGATAGATTGATTCAAAACAAAAGTGAGTGAATATTTCTCCAAAAGTCAAACGGAGTGAGTGATGTGTGGCCACACTGCGAGAAGGGTGCACCATGGAGGACTGCCGCGCTCAGCTGATTGGTCATGCTGTTGTCAATCTACTTTGTTCATGGAATTAAACTTTAATTATAATTACCATTTAACAGTCGAAAAAATGATGTTATAATATAGAAGCTAAAGCGTAGTAACATATTAGTATAAAAGTTTTTGTTAACGTATGTTAACGGCTTACTTCGGGGTCGATGATGGGACGGAAAAGGCTGGTGCAGGATGGGAAGGCGATGGGGACAAATGCTGCGGGGATGGTGCCGGAACAGGGAGAAGCAATGCGGGGATAGGTTGGTGACAGGGATAAATGCTTGAGTGCAGGGTGGGGATGAGGATAAAAGCGAGAGAGAGAGAGAGAGAGAGAGAGACGAATGCACTCTAGCGCCGTCCTACCTTATCAGAAGTACAAATCGTGTTCAATTAAACAATTCAACAACTTAATCGATAGTACAGCAACTTAACCATCCACGACTTCTCATCTACAGTGTACTTCTTAGACTAATTATCAAACTCGTCGTGCAGCTCCGACAACACAGTGTGTTCTAAAATGTGTGCTCAACAGTTTTATTTCTTAAACATTACACGCATACAATGATATCAGTTATAGTAACTGCAGCTGCTGTAGTTCCGTTTTAAATAGTTTGGGGACCCTAAGCATTTTTTGAAAAGTGGTGATGACCTTATTTGGCTTATTCTATTTTTGGAGGAAAATATTAATGCAAATCAAACAAAATAAAGCGGTGATGGCCTTTTTACATATTATTTTTTTCACAGCCCGCGGGGGCCCTCATATATCGCGGGGCCCTAGGCACGTGCCTAACATGCTTATGCCTTAAAACGGCCATGAGCTGCTGCTATGCACTCCTAATGACATAATTGTATTGTAGGCCCTGTATGGTGCCATTGACACAAACTATCGTCTAGAAGACGTATCTCGAGCGCCTGAACTCATCAACGCAAAAATAAAAGTTGTCTTGCAGCATTTTTGAATATTGACTGAACGACAGCGAAATCGTCCTAGGAGTTGACTGCCACATCTCCAGTGGAATCACATTAAATGCATGCTTTTATTTAGAATCCAAGAACATACAGCAATGGAATTACTATTCAAGTCACGACTTTTTATTCATATCAGTACCTCACCTTTGGGTAATGAAATGAAATCATCCTTAGCTTTTACAATCCATAGGGCTTCAAAGTTCACCGCAAACAAGGTGCTACTCTAACGGAAATAGGGAATGGCTAAATTTTCTTCCTCTTGCTTACGGCGTGTCATAAAACGTTAGCTTACAACATCCAAGTGTTTAAGTTGAAATGAATTTGTTGCCAATGTAGTAGGTCATTGCCGAAATACTTCCGTTGTGTGCGACTGTTCTGAAATCAAAGCGAATGGCCACACAACGAGTGGAGTCTACCGCATCTACGTCGATCACCAACAGAAGAGATATTACGCCAATGCATCCTGCGATATGACAACACCAGGCGGCAGATGGACTGTAAGTCAATTAATCAAATTAGGCCAACGCAGATCACATTTCTACTTAGCAATTTGAAAAGCTAATACTCTAACACACCATACTATGGTAGATGCAAACACCTTTGCCTCGGAAAGTCTCAATTTCATCGACGCAAATTGCAAAAGTTTCTCTTTGCAACGAGACACCGTTTATCACTAGGACTGTCTGCCAATCGCTTCTGATGTATCGAGTCGTCTCGATTACTGATTATTCTTGATTGTATAAATGGATAAGGTAAACAGTGCGATACGTCATAGTTCAGAACTCACATACAGGACTTCTTCTATGTGTAGAGACCCAAATATATTCATATGACGCAAGCTCTTACTCTTGTTTCCTAGTAAGCAGCAAATTCTTGTCAATTAGGCTTACTAATTTATAATTTATGAATTTTAAAACTCGATCTTACTAATCATCAAGGATAACAGTGGACCCGACAATTGGTTCCGCTTAGGTTGTGGTTCAATTGATAAAGCCGTTTATTTTATCGTGTTTTCTTAATTTACGGTAGATTTCAAATATTAAAAATAAAACGGTTACTATTTTTCAATAAAAAGCTGAATAATTGATTTTAGAATAAATTGGCGTCTCAGTGTATGTTAGTGGATTGTATGGTTCATGCACATATTTTTAATTAGACTTTTCAGAGAAGAAAAGACGGCAGCGAAGACTTTTACCGCGGATGGAACGATTACGCCAAAGGATTTGGAAACCCGAACGGAGAATTCTGGCTCGGTAAATAGATTGGATTGTTGCAGCTACGGCGAAGTATCTCTCTCTGCTTAGAATTTATTGATAACTCGAAATTATGGTTTATAAGTTAGATACATGGATACATGACGTAGCCATGGTTCGGAGATAGGAGGCACCAAGTCTTCTACAGACCTCTATTTCCAGTTGTAACTAGGTTTTGGGGAACTATCATTGCAAGAGCGATTTTGGGGATGATAAAATATATTTAAGTAATTAGCCTAGAATATAATAAAGAGGAGCTATAGTAATAAAAGACAGACATAATACAAAGATCTTATGGGCAGTTGTCGTGTTGAATCGAAATAGAGATGAGGGCAGCCGAACTGAACTTTTAGTTTGAGGTTGTATTACAGGTTTTATACATCGACAATTCGTTGTGCTTTGTGGATTGGTCAAGTAGATTAAGGTGATAGCCTGATAGGGCAGGGAAGACGCCAACAGTCATGAATTATTCTCTAACAGGATAAGAGGCAGAGTTCAGCAAAAAAATTGAGGATAATTTTAGATTAAAAATCTTGCAATTGTGAGCATGTTTTCGAACTATACGACATCATGTCTGCAATCACTCTCCCAACTGATGAAATCTCATCACCGGTTTTTCAAGATGTCCACGACTAGCCCAGGCCCCGCTCGTTGCGGCAGAGAACAGCATTATTTATGTCACTGCTATAATGCTCAAGATGAGTTAGATGAATGTCATACGGTATTAGAAATCAGGATGGTAGAATTTGACAAAATGATTAAATATGTTCAGCCACTGGAGAGTCAAGAAACTCCAAGGTCATTTGCTTTAATATGAACTCCGCGGGATCTCAAGATCAATTACATGCTGAATACGCAATACGAGGCGCCGCTGTACTTACTAGAGACGACTTCCAACCGTCAAATAATTCGGTCAAAACGATATTTCTTTGAATAAGGATTCCGATAAGGATAATTATCTATTCATCTGATTAAGGAAAATCAGTTTAAAATGGACGCCAATGGACTGCAGTTCGTTTTGAAATCATAACTAGATCTAATTACTTGAAAATTCAGCGTACAATAAGCGCTAAACATTCTATAGCATAATTATAATGATTAAAGTATTTTATCTGCTAATCACACAAATTAAGCATTTTTATAGTATGTACGATATGTATCTGGATTTTTCTTTTCGACTCAGATAAAAGAAGTCAATTACTGTAGCTTTTAATTTTGTTCAGGAAACGATTTTCTCTACATTCTGACAATGAAGAGGAGATACCAGTTAAGAGTCGACTTGGAAGATTTCGATGGGGAAAGACGTCACGCAGAATATTCGACATTCAATATCGGTTCACCGGCGGACAAATACATGCTCACAGTCGGCGGATATTCTGGAAGCGCAGGTAAGCTGCTGATTGATATTTAACGCTACTCGGATCTATTGACTATTCGGAAGTAGTAGAGACATTCTTTAAATTGTGAAAGTAATTCAGGCGTATTCAGGATTCCAGAATATGGCATAATCGTTTGTATACACTGTACGCCATATGGGCCAGGTCCGACTAGGTGTTTTGGTCATATCAACATGGCATTCGGAGAGAGGTGCAATTGCAAGCGCCTGGATAATTGTGAAATTATAAAATAAGTGAAATTGACAAAAATGTAACAATCAGCCATAATAACAATGCACTACAGTATAGTACTAAGTCAAAGCACGAATCTTTCTAACAAGTCGGCGAACTTTCTTGTAGCGTTAAATAATTTATAATTAGTCCAATAGATCTTGACAATCTTGTGCAGTACTTTCGTTTCTTTCATCACGCGATCATGTTCTTCACTACCTGGAACTTTATTTTGCACCCGTGCAACCATTTCTGTGGACGCCCATGCATATCAAGTTTAAATTTTGAAATTTAAAGCAGTTTCCGACTAGGCCTATATAGCAGCATATCGGTCATCATACTCAAGCCAATACAATTTCTCATCGGCTTTGCACGACAGGCACAATGTCACTTTTTAGAAATACTATAGAGAACCGATATTCGCAGCGCAAATAGTGCATGTCCCTCACCAGTGATGTTTGCTTAGTTATTTTACTGTAATCGTTCCAGTAATTCATATTTGCTGCGAATTCTTGCAAACGACTATCTACTGTAACATTTATCGCATCAGGCATCCCAATTATTATTATTATTATTATTATTATTATTATTATTATTATTATTATTGTTATTATTATTATTATTATTATTATTATTATTATTATTATTATTATTATTATTATTATTATTATTATTATTATTATTATTATTATTATTATTATTATTATTATGAAAGGAGATCTGCTATTCGGACTTGACAGCAGAAGTCTTGCTGTCCTTCGTGTCCTGAGAGCCCTTTGCTTTCTTAGGCGCTGCTGTCTGTCTCTTCGTGACAGCTTTCGTTGATGTCTTTGGAGCAATGCTGGGTGGAGCAGCTGCCCGCTTCCTCAGACTCCTTCCCTCCGACAGATCAATGTCAACAAATGCAGCTTTGGCTTCAGCTACCGTTCTTTCCGCCAGTGACTGAGGCTTCTTCTTTGAAGCTGCAGGTGGTTTTTTCGAGTGCTTTGCTGTCTTCCCAGCCTCTTTGCGGGTCAGTTGTAAGTGGAGAGTATGCTCGTATTGAACGGTGCAGCGGCCCTTGATGTCGCAGAGTGGAGGATACGGATCGACGATTCCCGGATCCCACAGATTCTTCAGCACCATCAGAAACTTGGTCTGATCCAGACGATCGAGCCACCGACGGCAGAGCGCAAGCGTGCCGAAATGCTTGTCGATCACTCCGAGAAGCTGCATCGATTTCGTCACTAGGGTCGGAACATGACCGGCTTCATAGTTTTTCATGTAATGAGACGTCTCCTTGACGACGTGAACGTGAGCCTTTCCGGTGCTTCCGAAGGTCTCGATGGCAAGGAACTCGCCTTCCTCCGCCCTGGTCGTGTCACCTCCCTTGACGATCGGAACCGTCTTACCGGCTTGGATCCTGAACGGCGCGATCGAGTGATCGCTCAGGTTATGTGTGCTCTTCACTGGGTACATCTTTCCGTCCAATTCGACCTCATAGGATTCTATGACTTCCCGGATGGCCTCTCCGACGTCGCTGATACGCACGTCGATCCTGCGCTCACGGATCCTTGTGTTTGTCGCATCCTTCATCGCGGCAAGAAGCGAATCGTATCGTGAATTGAATGCCACCGTAAAAGCGCAATCAATGACTCGGCCGTTGAAGTGGATTCCAAAGTCGACCCTCATCAAATCGTCATGCTGGAATACCGTCATGTAACCGTTGTCAGGAGTGTATTGCGCGGCACAATTGTTAATGGAAACGTCCGTCAGGAAGGCCAAACCGGCACGGAGACCGTCTTCTTTTATCAGCTTTCGGGTGATGCCTTCCAGAGTCTCGCAGAGATCAATCAGCTTCGGTCCTGGATTAAAAATCATCTGTGTGTACTTTCTCGTCTGTCTGTGAGACTCTGCAGCTATCCTGACCTCCTTGTACGTGTCGTTCTGAACACGATCGCGAGCTCTTGCCTCTTCCGACGTGAATATATCTTTAGTCATGTTGCTGTCGGCGCCGACGTCATGCTCCTGTATTGCTCCAACCGGACCTCCATCAGGCAACAGGTCGATAATTGGTATGGAAGGTAGAACAGTTTGCTCTGGTTTTCCCGCTTTTGGCGTTTTCTTCCGATTCATTTTCTTCTTGATGTTTTTTCCAAAGCGAGACTTTTCGTCTTTTTCATCTTCAGTCCATTCCTCAGTAGCTTCAGATTTTTCAGGTGGAGATTCATTCTCTGTCTCCTTCGGCATTTCTGGCTCATTTACCCCAGCTATGTCGTTTTCATTTTCATTCTCGTAGAGAACTTGCTCTGCTTTGGTGGCGTTCTTGCTTTTGTATTCCTCCTGGTTTTTCTTCTTCTGTCGAGCGGTTTTGTCGTCGACGATGAACAGTTCGCTCGCCTCCTCATTCAACTCTTCGATTTCGACGTCGTTCGTCTCGACGTCGGTCATAATCTTGAACGAATGCAGCTCTGGCAGGTTTTTGGTTTTCGATGAAAAGGTTCCTTTAAAAGCTACGTTATTGAATCGCTGTGTGCAGGCTGAGAGACGCTGGAATAAGTAGAATGCCTCTCTCGGATCTCCTGTAACGCAAGCAATTCGACGACCAATTTCGGCGATGAACTCGCTGCCTTCTGCGTTGAGTGGTCCCATAGTTTCAAATGCAATCGGAATAAATTTGTATGAGACGGGAAGGCCGGAGTATTTGTGATGCTTGCGTGTTGCTGCATTTTCCGCTGCGGCCCCGAGAGAGTTTGAGGTCAGATGCAAGTAGGATTTGGCGCAGGTGTGGACAGATGTGACGTCCCATGCCACATATTTGCCACTGGCCCAAGGAATGAGAGTGGCTCCATCTGGTCTCTTTCCATCGGATCGAAGGAGACCCAGCGGTTCTTTCGTGCTCGGGACACCGGCTTTTTGAAGAGCCTGCCAAATGATGTCGTTCAGTGTGCAGTGTCTGATAGAACGGCCGGCGGACAGTCTGCAGACAAAGCCGTGTTGTCCGCGTGGATCGACGATTTCTCCGCACTGACATTTATGTGGCGCACAGATATTAAGACCTAGTCGGAGACCAACCGCCACTCTAATAGCTTCGTTGTCCAGAAATAGGCCGCAGGAAGCTAATGGTAAGGCGTGCAGCCAATCTCCCGCATGTGGGGCAGCGACTGCGGTAAGCCTGGCTCGGTTGAAAGGATCAGTGTAGCTGTCCCAGATTTGTTTGCGTGTTGATTCTATTGCGGGTCCTTCCCACGCTTTTTGTGATGTTGGTAGAGATTCAATAATTGAGGAGGGTGCTTTGATCTGGATGATCAGCTGCGATATGAGTGGATCCTGCGTGTCTAATGGCCCGAGGATGGATGACTTCGTACGTTCAGTTGACGCGGCTGAAGCTAGGTAAGCATAAGGAGCCAGCGTCGACACCGCACGAAATCCAAGTCCACCCTCGCGGATTGGTAGAGTTGCCTGGAGCCACTGCGTATTATCCAAGTCTACATTCAAGATATTCTGAATACCGGTGCGCATGATTTTATCAATAACTTCGAGAAGCGGGTGTTCGCTGCACGGAGAGCATCTTAACAGATGGGTAAGTTTAGGTGCTCCAAACGATGATCTGAGGAGAATAATCGCATGTTGTGTAGGAAGACAACAGAGTCGCTTAATTGCATCTTCGAGTGTAGCGCATTGTTTTCTGAGCGATTCATCGAGTGCCGATCCTTTGAAAAGTGGTGCACCGAGTAATTCCAAAGAGCCAAACTCGACGCGTCTGAAATCGCTGAAAGCGTCGCTGACAACAGAAGATTCACCATAGATTTCGCACTTGCGTCGGTTGAGGCTGATCCCCAAGCTAGCCTCGAGTTCGATGATTTTGCTAAGATCGTTCATTACTGCTTCCTGTGACCCTCCGAGCGTCAGGTCGTTCAGATATCCAATCTTCAACTGCGAATGGAGGGAACGTAGAGTTGGCTGCAGAGGAAGACAGAAAAGTAGCGGTCCTAATGGGTCTCCTTGCTGCGGGCCCATTTCTGACCTTATTGCAAACGGACCAAATTGGAGAATTGAAGGGTAAGCGTAGCTTTGGTGTATGAAGGGGTAAAGCTCAGGAATATGTTCGTAGACCGACCTCAGCATCACGTCCCGTCTAACGCTGTTGAAGGCGTTAGCGAAGTCTAGTTTAACAAATAGCTGGTCATGATGCATATTCGTAATGAAGGTGCGAGCGGCGTGAACTGCAGCCTCGCATCCACCTGAGCATCCCACTCCGATCTGAATTGGAATAAGGTCTGGAGCCAGCTTGCTAACTGCATATCGGTTGGCGCATTTCGCAACCAGACGACGCCAGATGTAACCGATAGCAATAGGTCTTAATCCGCCAGTTTTCTTAGACAAGGCTATCAGGTTGCCTCCAAAAAGAATAGGTATTACCTGTTGAGGGCATTTTCCGGACAAGATGACGTTGGTGAAATCGGTTAGGGCCCTCAACAATTCCGCCGCCGACTCTTTGTTTTTCACCAGTTCGACCAGATGTTGAGGTCGGAAGCCATCCGGTCCACCTGCAGAGCCTTTTGGAAAAGAGTTGATTGCCTGTTCAACGTCATGAACAGTGACTTTTAGACAGGTGATAATTGTGGTCGGAGTCGGCAAGAGTCTCATTTCTTCTTGGTATGTATTCGAAGGGTGTTTTTCCAGTAATGCGGCGAAAGAGTCTGCATTTGGTTCGATCGGGTGATCGTTGTCGCAGAGAATGCGAGTGGCGGCGCGAATATTTCCGTCCTCCAGTTTGGCAGTAACCGCAGCGATTAGCCTTTCATCGGGAGATTTCGGTTTAGGCTTAAAGCAATGAGGCTTTGTAGGTTTCGCGGTGTCGATTTCCTGTATGATCGAGCTTTGGTTCAATCGACTTTTAATGATCTGAGACAACTTACGGTTGCGTCCCGCACGGCTCGGCTGACGAAGGAAAGTTGTCGCGAATCCTAAAAAGAGCCCGCCAAAGTTCTTGATTTTCGGGATGTGCAGCAATTGATCCGAGAATATCAGTCAATTTACTAGAACAAGCGAAAAGAGCTGATTTCGGAATATGCTTAATCACGCGGACTTGTGGGTCCGGATGATTCAGAGAGTCGGACATTGTGCTGGAATTATGAATGGTCGGTAGATTTCGACGATCAGTGATCTGATAAACTTGAGAGGTGTCAACTGCGGCGGTGAGCGGAGGAAGGTGAGATCCTGGGCAGCGACTGTTTCGAGGGCCGTGTTCGTGGACGGTTCCATCTCGGATGTGCAATTGTCTTTGTACAAAGCAATGACTGCATACGCCGCTCGCTTTTCGCGTCGTTCGAGGAAGATCGTTGTTTTCAATAATAACGGACTCCATGATAACGTCACAGATGACGGTTAAATACCAGCATTCAGGCCGAGCGTTAAAGTTAATAATTCAAAACATACGACCTCCCAATGCCAGTCTTCCTTCAACTGCAGAAACAAACGTAAGCATGGGGTTCCACGAATGGTGAAACCAATCCCCAAGATCACCGACTCCAGGGCCACCGAACAACATGAATCATATTCCAGGAACCAAAAAAGAACTGTTTCAAAACGCTAACTTAAACAGAGCCCTGAGTCCTGTGTCCGAATAGCTCCTCGTCATGACGTCATCAATTCTGCCGTGAAGAAGTCCGGTGCAGTCTTTTAGGGTAGAAAAAGAAGATAGCCAACAACGGATCATTAGATCCGTGGATAAGGAGAACCAATGAAGAAGTAGAAGAGGAGTATGAGAAAGAGCAGGATAATGTGCCACTGTGCTAGATAGGGATACGGTTATTATTATTATTATTATTATTAAACTGAAACATTTTAAAGCGCCATATTACCAAAATGTCAGGAGTACGGACACATTACCTCCCTGTTTGCTTTTCTGCACCACAAATTCAAATATGAAGAAAGTAGACCTGTGCGCCGACGCTCTGAGGGTCGGCGGCGGCGTTTGACCGCTCTATCACTGGCGGCGGCGGCGGCGCGCCGAACCAATTTTATCGGCGGCGGCGGCGTGGACTTCATTGGCGGCGTCGGCGGCGTACAAACGGTTAATACAGTACAATACGTGCGACTACAAAGAATACCATGTGATATCGCCGTTTATGTTCAATTCTTATGGTTTTTGTCACACGGTTCATTTGAAAACAATGTTACAAACGTATAATACATATTAAAAATAACATTATACAGTTTAAGAAACATCTTATCAGATCATATTGTTTCATTATATATCCCAAATTGACCAAAAATGAAAACTTTTAAATAGTTTATGTGCCAACTTAGAAAACAAAGCACCACTGACATCAGACCAAGAAGATTTAAACTAAACTAAGAGGAATTAAACAAAAAACGCTCTCAGTTACGATGCATAGAAGATTTAAACCAGTGTTGGAGTTGTGAAATTTGAGCTGGGGGGTTGAGGACTGAATTTCAATGCATGACAGAAACTGCATGTACCAGATATGCGATTTTTGGGAGGGTTGCAAAGTTAGCTGGGGGGTTCAACCCCCCCCCCCAACCGCCGGCAACTCCAACCCTGATTTAAACTAAACTAAGAGGAATTAAACAAAAAACGCTCTCAGTTACGATGCATAGGTTCAATGCTCATGTAGTTAACTGTGCACAGTTAATTTTAGCATCATTTTAGCATCTTTTTTGGTATTCGCGTAATTTTCATCTTTAACGTAGCCATTTTGCAGAATGTAAACAATACATGACGTCATTCGATAGACGAATGAAGCGAGGTAAATAAGTAACATGTGCTTTGAGTTAGCTAGTGTTGCCTATATGGCGAAGACATTTTTGTCAACGTATTACAACAGTGTTGGTCTACTCTAGTTACATGAGAGAATAATTTCACCATAGGGACGCCGGCGTCACGCCGATAGTCACTCGGCGGCGGCGCGCCGATCCTATATTACCGGCGGTGGAGGCGGCGGCGGCGGCGGCGTCATGAAAACGTCGGCGTCGGCGGCGTCGGCGGCGCTAGGTCTAGCAGAAAGTGGAGAGAGTAGAGAATTGTTTAATCAGACTCATACCCAGAACTACAAGATTTGAACATATATCCCAAGCTAGACAGTCCATAAATAGGCTTCTTAATTATCAAAAGCGAATTAAATATAAAAGCTGTATTTTGGTGAACAAAACCATGTTAAGCAATGCACCCAGTAACCCAGACACGACTTATCTCATCACCTACAAGTCACCCACTGGATATTCTGCAGGTTTTTTATTTATTTTTTAAAAATTCTCTTACAGTTATTGGCACTAGTTGTATCACGATGTGTGGCCCAGGCTTTGGAATATATCATGGAGCGTGACGTACTTTATGGACGGCCCCATAGCTGTACCATCAGTTTGGTGTCCAGAAGTGAAATCAGATTGGTGATAGCTGCTATCTTCATGATATATTAAAAATCTAGCTATGATTTGTGTAGCAAGAGTCATTGCCTATTTTAGGAGATAGTCTTGAATATCATAATCGTCAGCCATTCAGAACGAAGGACTCCGATAATGGCTGCGCCTTCAGGAATCAGGGTGCTTGGTGGTACGACGGCTGCGCCAATTCAAATCTCAACAGCCGTTATCTGCGCGGAAGTTACACCTCAAATTGTTCGTCAACCTGTTCCGAGGGAATCTGGTGGGATCGTTGGCGCGGTCATTCGTATTCACTGAAAACGACGGAGATGAAGATCAGTTCTTTGGCTGATTAGAATCGATTGTTTCGAACACTCAACGGATTCAGACGTTTTCCAATATTGAAGAGGTTCATTAACCCCTTAACTGTGTATTTAACTGTAACTCAATGTAAAATGGACGGATATATCCGGGATCCCCAGTTAAGGGGTTAAAGAGTTTCATTATTAAACCAGTGTTTTTTTGCCGGAAAGTGCCGGGACGGAGTTCAGGATATTTTTATTTGATATTTTATAACTTTTGAAAATGAAATTAACCTCTTGCCAGGGTGCGTCATATATATATGACAACTTTACATTGAGCTACAGTTAAATACCCAGTTAAGGGGTTAATGTTAGATTTTGTTTGGTTTTTCAAGCTTCACCCGACTTTTAAGTTTAATTATGCATGAGTTTAAACCTAAACGGAATTTACTGGTATAACAGTGGTATATGAATAAGATATATAAAAATTGACAAAGATTCCTTCCGGTATATTATGTGTAGAAAAAAAACTGATCATAGCTACAAGTTATTGACACACGTTTATTCAGTTACCTTGCTATGCAGACTGCCTGTGTTTAGGGAACAGACATTGGGGAGGTCATAGTACTTGCCAAAATGTCAAAACTTTTTTGGGGGGATTTCAAATTTGGGGAGAAATGTCCTTCCCCATAGAAGGCCTAGAATAAACACTGCAGACTGCAATAGTAGATATAAGTCGATAATCGGATTTCAAAACTAAAATCTTTGGCTATTTCACAATCGAAAAAGATAGAAATATCAACATCGAGAAAAAGTAGACATCGACGCAATTCATCTATTTCGATGACATGCATATTCCCTATGGCTTTACAACGTTCATAACGACAGACGAAAACATTATAATTATAATGCAATTGCATGTTTTCTGAACTTATGATGGAATAATCAGGAATCTGAAACATATATTGCGTTATCTTCCATGTAGAATATTTATTGCTTCTTCTGCAGCACGAACGATGAAGCCACAAACACAAAATTAAGGCACTTAAAGGACAAATAGGAAGAAGTGTATGTGCCACAACATGAAGCATTTGCATAGTCTCTCCATGGTCCACTCATGGGACCAACCGGATCCAGATGTTACATTTGGTCAAATAAAATCGACATCGTTAAATATTCTATGTTGGCCTTACATGACTTTGTAAATCAGTTCGTGCTCGTTGAAATTGGAATGGGAGAAAATTCTGTTGTTACTTCCTTGTCTTGTCTTTTTTAACTGTCTTCGGTCCGAAGATTGGCTGCATAATGGACTGTATTCTTACGTGTGATACGGGTTTCTGCTCTTCTAGTGAGTCATGTCCATTTTTTGATGTTGTTCTCCCACTTTTTTCATAGTCTACCTCTCTTTCGTGATCCTGTATTTGCGCCTTGTATTATCTCTTTCTCTAGTTTTTTGTAGTTGTAGAAAATGGAAAAAATTGTTTGCATGAACCACCCGGCCTAAATAAGAAGCCCTATTTTAACTATGTGGTCCAGTGACACTTATCTGTCAATGACATCACCTTGGTATTCGCGTTTTTCACCATTTACCCCATCTAAATAGCCGT
Organism: Metaphire vulgaris; assembly: GCA_018105865.1. NCBI lineage: Eukaryota > Metazoa > Annelida > Clitellata > Crassiclitellata > Megascolecidae > Metaphire > Metaphire vulgaris. Next base: position 20,632,617 of record CM030835.1, read on the forward strand.
TGAACCACAATCTCACTAATGCAGGTAAATTGCATAAGAATTGTTGTGAAATCGCCCCAGAAATGCAATCAAACGGAATACCGAAGAGCATTATCTTATGTTTTGTTCTCAGAGTTTTTTCTTAAGTTTTGTTTCCATGAGAGTGCATCAAAGGTTCAGATGTCAATCACAAGAATAAGTCAATCATGTCTATTATAACAATGCAACAATATGTGTGTACAACAGCTAATGAGGAAAACGAAGCCAGAATTTGTTACATACTACAAGCACACAAAGGGCAGGGTTGATACATTGGATAAGGCATTGCATGTGTTCTGCTGCAAACTTGCTGTGTGTCGCTGGCAGACATTCTACTTGATCTGTTTCGGTAGTAAAGCTCATCTTGAGAAATTAAATTTCACCAGCATCAACCTAGGCTCGGTGCAAATTTTTAGATCGAAGCTAGTTCGCAACCTGGGGATTCTGCTGGATGAAAACTTAACCATGACACATCATGTCTCTCACCTGGTCTCGACATGTTTCTTTGAATTACGAAACTTAAGAGTGATTGCCTCATCATTGTCAAGGGATACCGCTGAAGCACTGGTCCATGCCTGGATTAGTACGAGGCTGGACTATTGTAATAGTCTCTTCTTCCAAATCACAAAAGCCCAAATAAAACGTCTCCAGGCGGTGCATAACTCGGCGGCGAGACTGATCACAGGCACCAGACGAAATGAACACATTACACCAATCTTGCGAGAACTGCACTGGCTTCCGGTCAGAAAGAGGATACACTACAAACTGATTTCCTTTGTCGACAAGTGCTTGCGAGGGGAATCTCCCGATTATCTAATCCAGGATTGTAAACTTCTTTGCTCGACAATTCGGAGCACACGCCTGCGGTCTGATGACACAAGGAAGCTTGTCTCCCACAAGACATCCACTAAAATGGGAGACAGGTCGTTTAGGATCGCAGGACCAAACGTGTGAAACTCTCTTCCTCCAGACCTTCGTGATGCGTCTCCATCCCGTGTTGTCTTTCTATCTCAGCTAAAGACATATATGTTTGAGAGTTTTAGTTGACTGCAGCGGCGCTTTGGTGCCATAAAGGGCCTAGAAGTATATTTATCTAATCTAATCTAATCTAATACTGCTTGAATACAATATCGTGGTATCATAACATCATGATTATAACAGGGTGAATTCCTTTGCTATATGATAGTTATATAACATACTATAGCATAACATAAACGTTTTATCCTACATGTGACCAAGGTGCGATTTGTAACCCGGAGTAGTGGGAGGGGGTTCATTATGGGGGACATGACGAGCAGTGGGAGACATGATAAGCAGTGGAGGACATGATGAACAGTGGGTGGACATGAGGAACAGTGAGGGACATGATGAACAGTGGGGAAATATGGGGAACATGACGAGCAGTGGGGGGACATGAGAAATGCATGGTTTAATGCACAGTACTTTGCTCTAACTTTTAATATTATCTGTATAAATTGTCACACACCATTTGTTTAAACCATAAATGTAATAGTGCAACTGCAAGTTGCAACAATTAAAAACCTGCAACTAAATTCAAGCACGTATCATTGAGCACTAATACAGAGTTGCCATGGCAGGAATTGACACAGATGTCTTGTCAGTTTTTTGTCAGTTGGTGCACCTGAGGCAGCATGTCGCCCATCGCACACCCAAGAGATGAAAGTGTATGAACACCGAGCTGATTTCTAACTAGTGTATAATTTATACGCATGCGAGAGAAACCCCACTGACATTCAGCTGAGGAGATAGGCAGAATTTGAAATCTACTGAGTACTGAAGCAAGCACATTGCCGATTACTTTCACATTGTTCTTTTTGTACTGTCGGAACTGATCCAAGGCTAGTGACGGATCTACTTTGCACAGTTTTGCTAGACAAACTATTGCTCTGTCACCAAATAATGATCTATCAATTTTATTGTCTGGCCATGACGATGAAAGTATAACTGTTTAATCAGCATCACAGGTAAACTTCTGTCCCCAGTTAACACCGAACATCAAGTTACATTGTTCTTACCCATGCTCGGCGCGAAGCGCCGAAAAATTTTCTTCCAGGGATGACTTCAGCCCGACTTCGCTACACGAGGTTAACTTCCCAAAGCTTCTCAAGCGATATACCGATGCAGGCCCGTGTGAAGTGGGGGTGCAGGGGAACGGATGCAACCCTGGAAAAAATTAGGGGGTGCGACGCACCCTCTGGAAGATGAAGTTGTTTTATTATTTTGCTTGTCATGAGTTTAAAGAGACGATAAAGGAAAGGCGACGACCTTTTTTAGCTTGTCAGGTTTGGTTTTGATGATAAATGGTATTGTAGCTACGCCCCTGAAAATATGACCCCTGCTAAAATTCGTTCCGACGTGTCTGTACTGATGTCAGTTAACACCTAATCGAAACACATGTACTAGTCCATAAAGTCCGCAGACAACGAGTTGCTTTTTTCCTTCGTCATAATAGAGTCGTTGAAGAAAAAGAGGGATTTTCTTTCCACTGTTTCCATCTTCCTCGCCCCTGTTAGGAAGTAAAATCTGATTCCAACGAAGCTTGGAATCCAAGACAATTACTCTATTATTATTAACAGCCACAAACAATCGATCGTCTGAATCGATGCTGAGGTAACCGGCAGATAGCGTAATCAATCGCTGTTCCTCATTTTCAGGCTGATAATTGCGAATAATGGTCTTTCCATCTCTACTCAGAATAGTTACCATCGATTCTTTTTGTTCAGGAAATGGAAAATGACGAAATTTCCAGTCGATGTTTCAAATGCCTGTACAGGAATTTCAATATATCGATGAAGATAAATTAGAAGACGAAGTTTAGCATCAGGTCCATAAATTCTCAGACTAGGCGAAGGTTTCTTACGGACCATGAGTAACTGGCCACTTTTAGACATAGATAGGATTGATGGCTGAAAATCAACTGGTAATTCCAACCATTTGATTTCATTTTGAATTGTTTTCGAGTTTTGTTCAATTTTCCATACGCAGACATGAGGGCTTCGATGAATGTCAAGAATGTAGAGAGCGTTTTCTTTCTCGTCTGAGACAATGTCATATGCTACCTTGATCTCTTTCAAGTTGAATTTTTGCAAAAGAACAAATGGAAATCGGTCATCGAAAACTTTAATTTCAAGGTCGCGGCATAAGCAATAGAACTCGTTTCTCAGTTTCGTCACTCCAACTGTATTTTTGTGTTCATAGATTGTCTCTAAAGATTCGTCGATTCCTTGTGAAAGCACTGCAATAGAATGGTCAAAAATGATTAGAATACTCAAAAACATTCATAAATTTAAAATTGATTTCAGAACGTATTTAATTTTGCTCTTTGTAATATACAACATTTTTTCGAAGCTCTTATAACGACGCATTTAGATAAAATATGGCACACAGACTGACGTAGCTAATCAAACGAAACATATTTGGTGGTCGTATCGGACAGAAGAGTGAAACTGTGAAAAATACGTGCGTTGCTAAATAACTTTAAACACTAAGCATCAAAATACCTCTAAATAACTGATTTGCTTTGATGTGGTCATTTTCAAAGATTTTCACCGATAGAATCTTGATTATTGCATTGCAAATAAGTAAATTGAAGAGTTTTTCGAGAAAATTCTTCATCTCAGAATTTTCAACCATTTTGCATAAACGATTCAATTCATCTTCTTTGCAACAGCAGATGTAGAGAACAATGCTTTGCCCGCGCTTCACAGCGATTATATTCAGCTCCACTGCCCTTAACACACGATTTGCCTGTTCCGATGAAACATTCCTTTGTAGAAGTAAGTTGGTCACTTCGTCAACAATCTGCGTTTCTGTTTCGTCTAGATTGTCGGTCTCGATCGTTGCATGAACGGGTACAACAGCTACAGTGACGAGATTTCATAAAGAACAGCGTCAATTATGCTTTATAATAAATTGCATTCAAGTTATTAAACACATAAGACTTCTATTACAATTATGATAATGATACGATGCAAGGAAGGACCTCAAAGTAATCACCAGACTTATTAGATCAAACAGTGAAAAGTCAACAGGCAAATATTCTTGGTCAACTACAATTTCGATTGAGCAATGGGGTATTGTTTAGGCAGGAGATACAACTGTGAAAATATCCGTGAGACTAGGCTAAGATGCGTCACAGACTCAATGCAGTGTTAAAAATTGGAGGGAAACGAATAAAATCGCTGTTTTTCAAGATTTTATCACAATGGAAAAGTTAATACTTGACACTTATCAAGATCATGTGAATTAGTCACATTAAAGCTCATTTATGGCAATCAGCGATCGCTGTGCGATTAGTTACGTTTCGATTTGTCATGCTGCAACGACTATTTGCGTGACTTTGACCATCAAAGATGAAATGTCTAACTCAATTATGGGCTACTGTGTGAGTCATGTGAAAGACGTTGTGTGCAGAGAGAAATATTATGCGAATGTATTTATAACTGCTTGTGTAATTTTGGTTACACGTCATTCAATCCCGCGTCACTAAGGCCTAAACCCACGCCAGTTAAACGCCATCTGATAATGCCGTAGTCGTGCACTGAGTTTAGGCAATATTTGTTTAAAAACTTGTGTGCTGCTGGGTTTTGTGTTTTATTGTATTTGAAGCTATTGCGCACCTTTTGCATTCGTGACAATGTCTACCTGCTTACTATACTACGTTGTTGGCGCGGAGTAACTTCCGTGTTTAAGTTGTTAACATTTTTGGTGTTTTTAATGTGTACCTTTCTTTAATTAGAATCGATTCTTTTTAGACGTTCTTACTAATTTTCAAATTATGGTATGCAATGTAATGTAATGTAACAGCGTTCTTATATAGCGCTTCTTCAGTCTTAATATAAAACAGACCAATCCGAAGCGCTCCCGCTGCGGAAGTACTGTCGACGACATGGGAAAGCCAAAGTCAGAAGCACTCTTAACAGCGTTGACGCCTCTGCGGATCGGAAGATGATCTTTAATATCCACTCGTATGGTAAAAGGGAGTTCGCCGTCGTCACGAAATCCGGCGGTGAATTCCTAAGAAAGCGACCTTCCACATGATGTTCCCAACACAGAGACGCCAATGAATGACGGAAAAGGATGTTGATAGACCGCTGCATGGTAGATGGAATTCGCGACGTAGAAAAGTCCGCGTTGAATTCCAATAGACGGTCTTTCGTAAGAATAATCAGCCACATATGTATGGTTGTCAAAGCAGAAATATAGTTAATAAAACATTTTAACTGTATGTGTTTAATATGTGTTTATGTGACGCGGGATTAAGTGACACCAAATCGTATAGGAATAAATTATTGTCCTGAAAATGTGGATTTATGTAAAATTTTGATCGCCGAGAATAAATTGGTTTATTTACATATTTAAGTTTGTTGATCAAAAATTGTCCGAAGCTTTCCGGTTATTTTTCGTCAAAACTACAATTTTGGCTATCAGCTCTTGGACATTGTAATGGTGAGACGAGTTTAGTTCATGGGAAAGTGACATTTGTAAAAAGTTCATTAGAATTACTTAATTTGTTTGTTTTGATAGTATAGCGATTTTAGACAAGAATGAAGCGCAAGAAAATCTGAAAATAATTTCAAAAAGATGATCTATAAAAGTTCAGACATTGTCACAATGTATGCCGCAGGTCTGAGGTCTTACGTTGAAATGGTCTTATGCCAAGAATTATTTAGTTGATTCTAGAGATGTTTAGATTCATTTATGTGCATAGGCTATCTGATGAATAAGAACGAGTCGCTTGGAGGTGTAGAGATAATACGATGAACTACATGTAGAAGAACCAAATTGAGCCAATGAGACATTGACTAATTGATTGTACAGTGTTTTAATACTAAAGCTACTAGAGTGACTAGACAAAGTTGAAGTTTGGTGGAGGGAAGCGCCCAGGAATAAGCAGTCTCTAAGACACCTGCGCGAAGGCGCTATACAAATTCACAGGCTTTTACTTACTTACTTACTTATCTGCTTACTTACTTACTTACTTACTTTTAAGGAAGTATCAAAGACAAGGTTGTCAAGTTGTAATTGCTTACGCTAGACGTTGAGGCCTAATTCAATCTACAGCCCTATATTTAGAGTTGCAAATCATTTGTATGACATTGAAAACGGACTCCAACAGTATATTATTTCAATATTCAGTTTTTATAGGCTGAGTTGGATAACTTAAAAAGCAGTCTTCACCTCTTAGCAGAATACAATATGAAAAGCAACAAGAGGTGCGAGGGTAAATAAAGCAGGTGTCAATGACCAGTCATCACTTAACAATCTCATTAATCTACTGTAAGTACAATAGTTCCATTCACCTTCTCCTGTTTCCAAAATCTCTGCAATATGACTCTGATTTGACTCACGAAGACATTTGATTATCTGCTCATAGGAGCGTAGGCTGCGTCTCGTCAGAATTCCCAACAAAGCTTTGCTTTTCTCGTAAAACGCCGATTTTGAAGAAATGAATTCTAAATGTCGCTTGTTTATTGCTCCGTTTGCATAGAGACGGCCAATTAAATCAGACGTATCGAGAATATCAACTAAGCTTCCGTAATTGCATTTTATAATTGATTTAACCTTTTCGGTTAAAGGCCAGTCCTCGCCAAATTGTGGACTTCGTTCTGGAAATGAAACTCGCAGTGTTTAGTAGTTATCACAGTAATTGCGAACGATTTTCTTATTTTGTAGAATTAATCTCCTTGCTACACTCTAGATCTAGTGTAATAAAAACATCGAAAATGGGTTTTTGCAACAGATTTTGTACTGTTGTCAAGCTGTCGTGCTTTTCTCTTCAAATTTATGGATCGGTTCAACTTAATCCAAACTTTATGGCTTAAGGAATGACTCAGTGACTGAACGCCGTTACAAAAATTTAAGCTGCCATGTTTTTGCTGGACAACTAATAATTATTATTTGCCCAGCAACTATTAATGATGCTATATGGAGTGCTATTGTAGTAACACTGAATAACAATGATTTTGCTACTGGGAGTAAAGCATGTGCTCTGTAGTAAATTGAGTGGTCTGATTCCAAATTCGAAGTCGAAATTATCCTAGTCCGTCCAGATTTTAAGTTATAAGTTATGCATAAATGCGTATGAAACAATCGATATTGCAGGTATCGTGTGCTTTGCTTGCTGGACACTCGTTCGCTGTATCCTATTCCTGGATACATGCATGCCACAGTTACTTGAAACACTCTGGCAGGTAGGCTAACTGTCAGATAAGTGTGCTCACGTCTACAGTAACCAGACACGCTCGGACAGGTAAACGAGATGCCCGATCGGGTTGCTTACGTCAGCAGTAAGCCAGCAGCTAGGCCGACATAAGGCGAAAGAGACAGTGAGCACAGCGGTGTTTAGTTTTGAGCATGTCTCTGTTAAAGATAAATAGACATAGCAGCTGTGCTAATGTGTTAATAACGCAATCAACTTTTGTTACTTTTGCGGTAAATATGTTCCATTTGATCAGCGCAAGAAAGCGAAGAGAGAAGTCCGCACTTCCTAAGCCAATCTGATTTAGATGCCCAGTGCTTAGCTCTCTTTGTCAAAGGAGAAGTCAGACTTGTTAGCTTCTATATTCTAGATTACAGGAGTGGAAACTCTGTTACATCTAGGGTTGCCAGATTTCCAAAGTCAAAATACGGCAGATTGTTACCGCGATCAATGCGCCCACTCCACTCAACGATCCAGTTCATTGTGAATTATTATGACTAGAGCTATACTACACAACAGTACTATAGAGCAGTGGCGTAGCCAGGAATTACGGAAGGGTTTTTTTTGGTTTTGGTCATGGTCAGCTGTGAAAAACTGAAAAAATTTTGAGAAACAAAAAAGTTCGTCCGCTCACTCTGACGCCTTGTTTTCCTCTTTTTCTTCGTTAGTGTTGGCAAGCAAAAAAGGTCAACGCCTTAATTAACTCCATTATTTCTTCAATTTAGCTGCGTACTATGCATTAGACAGTAGTTTGTGTTTTACTACTGATGTGAATGGCCTAATACATAAGTTTAAACAACGCTATGTAGCAATAACGCATTTAGAAAGTAATAGCAAAACGAATAGGAAATATCGTTCATTGTTTACAACTTATATAGACCTAAGTGTGTTTTCAGATTTATAGTAGAGCACTTATGCGAGTTAGAAGCGATGAACGACATTTCCTTAAACGAGGAAAGATGGGCAATTGCACAAAGATATGATAATTAATAAATCAGAAGTCTGCACTTTCTAATTTTGAACTTGTCATGCCATTAACATTCGATGGAAATCCTAATTGGCGCAACAAACCTACAGCAGCGATAAGTCCATAGAAAAGACCATAACCATGACCACACAAAATGCGCATGTTGCTATAAATAACAACTGTCGCCTTTCAATTTTACATGCAATATAAAAGTGTACCTCCACATGTTCTGAGATAATTGACAATATGCTGCTGTCCTGTGTCTCTGAGTGCATCACACAGTTCAGGAATCTTTTTCTGCTTTGATATTACATCCAACAAAACTGAGTTCCGTTTGAAATATGTATCTTTAGCGTTGATATCCTCCATTTCTTCTGTGCTTATGATACCCTTAGAGTATAGTTTGTCAATTAAACCAAAGTCGGGGTCGATGAATTCTTCGAAGAACCCTCGGGACATGTGCAAATAATTTTCCAACGCATCCATGTTATCACAATCAGTACAGCTAAAATATGTGATTAAAATATGATTATTTTAATACCAGATATATGATACGAATATGATACCCATATGATACGAAAACATCACACTGAATATTTTCAAATTATCTGAAATACTCATTAGATTCGAATTTTACACTTAGTCTTTATCGAGGCAAAATATAGAACATCCCCGGTTGTTGAAGCAAATTAGATTATAAGTTATTATACAAACGGTAAGCGCTTTAAAAATGGACTCAACTATTTCCTCGCCTAACAAGATAACATTAATGGATGATCGCCCCCAAATAGAATCGTTATCCCTGTGGTCAATCCAAGAATTCAGTCGGATACTTCAGGGTTCCAGTTATGGCTGATGGGCTATGGACAGTAAATAAGTTATGAGCCTTTATTCAAAGGCTATGAGAGACTTAGCGAAGGGGAACAACGACGAAAGTGAATTCCAAATTATAATCCGAACAACTGAAAAGGAGCTTGCCAATGTATTTGCAGCCCTGGAGGCGAGAGAAGATATTCTGTGCGGTACTGGTAGATAAAACAGCTGACTTCGTCTGCGTTTTGCCTTCAGAATATAACAGAGTTGACGAAGATTTAGGTGGACGATTGAAGACTTGACATGAATGTGTCCAACTAGATTGGAAATTAGAGTTGTGTTCAGCAGAAAAACAGTTAAGCTGCAGATTTGATATGAGACAGAAATAAGTCAGATGTCGTTTTTGAAAGCGGACAGTTACGGCTTGTGCAATGTCCGAGTTTAGGTCACTTTATATGCAAATATCAAAAACGTAATTGCAAGGTATATGCATTATTTGCATCCACATAATTGATTACCGAAGGTGCAATAAAAGATTCTTTACACTGTAGTAGACCTATGGCCCCTCTATGGCCTTCTCCGGTTAGGAGACCAATGAAGTATCCTGTATCGAGCTGGAAAATTAAAATATGGCCTAACCGGTGATTAGAAAAAATCAGATGCAGAACAAGGTCTTCAAACAAATTGAATTTAGTGCAACCACGAGAATAGACTAAATGCACAAATTGATATTTATAAATGGTTGCAAGTATCTAAAATTAGGACTGCACCGATTGCTGTCATTTAATTTAGGACTTTAAAGTTTGTAATTAATTACTAATATGTAATTCACAACGGTATGCGTGTTTCAACTTATTTATAAATTGTTAAGTAATTCGTTAGCTGTGTAGCACTAATTATTGCCAATTAGTAGGGGCCTACTAAATTAGTACTAAGTACAGTTACAAGTTTTAACATGTAATCATATTAATTAATTAGTATTGAATATATTCCCGATTAAAATAAGTCTAATAACAACTACAATAATTTATTAGTGAAGTAGGGCTCCAGATCCGGAGACGGGGCCGCGGGATTTCACGTTAGGCCTATAAATCTGAACCCGGCTCCGTCCTAAATAAGACGCACATCGTCTTTGATACGGCGGCGTCTATAAACAAACACAACACACACACACACCGTCCTAAATTTAAATTCGGTAGGGGTCTACCTAAAATATACTTCCTACTAAGTTATAAAATTGTGCTGATGGAGAAATTATGTGTCACTTTTAATAAAACCACAAAGAAATTTAAAGATGCGCATCCGTTTGTTTGTTTATTTTCCTTCCTCCTTCGGAACCGGAAGTTCCGGCGGAGGAAGAGACTTTCATTTTGGAGATTGATTTTTTTCTTTAGTTATAAACTCAACCTTCAAAAATGTTCTGTCCTTGTGCTGTAAACAACCATTCAGACATAATTGACGCTAAACAGTCTTATACAAAGAAATAAACTACATGAATTCTACAAAGTTCACTTCCTTCTAGATAACCGCATGTAGGCTAAAGTTTAGAATAATGGCAGCTAAATTTCGTAACCACATTTAACTATACACTGTAAGCTTTTTGCGTGCTATTGGAGCAGAGAGCCAGAGACCAATTGAAAAATTTCTGGTACAAAAAATTAATTCATGGTCATCATATCTTGCGGTTGGCTGTTGCGATTGCCAGCAATCATCTGCCAGATTATATTTTTAAAGGACCTACCTGTATTTCTGAATCTTTATCGTTGCATCGATTCTACAATTGAGACGTGGAAGTGTTAACCTATGCATTCAATGTTTAGTCTCTCACGAAAATGCTGAAATAGAGAGGCTTAGAATTTCATTGTCAGACGAAAGTATGGCCCAACTGTTGTGCTAATTCAAGCAGGAACGTTCAAATTTTAATCGGTACACTAACTGCTGCCTACGTCTAGGCTGATATGCTAATCCCTAGTAGTAGGTCTACTACAGCAGGACACATATCTGCGCAGTGATTTTGTGCGTAGTGGGTGAAGCATGTAGAACAGGATGGGCACACTAAGGCTCTAGGGCCACATGCGGCTCGCCAAGCAGTTTTATGTGGCCAGCCAGAATGCTATACAAAGGCGCAATAAGTTTTTAGCTCTTTTAATTTTCAAGGTGCATAGTACTAAGTTGATATCCCTGCGCCATGCGTCGTTCGCAGGCTGCGCTGTAATTTGACCTAATTCTCAAAACGAGAAAGGGTTTCATATTCTTGCTACTGAGTATGTATGATGGAGGTGAATTACTGTCGATTCACATCAATAACCTTATCCTTTTCGAGAAAATTGTTACCGCGCATTATAGCCGTCATCTGCCTACAGCAGACTGACGAGCAACATTCAGACCAGATCCTTGGACAGAATTTCATAATTCCATTTGTGAGAAGCAATTTGCCAACCTAGAACACTTTCCTGCAACAATGCCATCAGCTGGGGTGGGGCCCGGCCCGAGCCCGAGCTCGAGGCCCGAGCTTTGAGGCCCGCCCGGCCCGTAGCCCGTACCTTGCCGCCCGGCCCGAGGTACGGGCGGGGCTGCAAGGTAATTTAATAAAAGTATAATCTGCTAACAGGATATTAAATACAATATTCGTTTGTAAACTCAAAATCAAATAATTTTCATTAATTATATTTAAATTTTTTTATTTTCTTAGCTGATCCCTAATTAAAATTTTTATTACAGCTTAGTTGTAGCACAGCTTAGTTGTAGCTATTGTATATATAATTGTCAATAGAACATTAATATTTTGTTGCTGTTGGGAAAAGAGGAGGAAAAAAGCAAGACTAAACAAATATAAACTTGAATTTATTAAAGAAATATTGTTAGCGCCCGGCCCGTACAAGGCCCGTAGCCCGTACATTTGCGCCCGTAGCCCGTACCTCGAGGCCCGTAGCCCGTACCGAGGCGCCCGGCCCGGTACGGGCCCCACCCCAGGCCATCAGTGTTCGACCTCACGTACATTTGTGAACCGAGATTGTCTTGTTTGAGTATCAACAGTTCTAAAAGTATATATCTGCCGACTGATTCTAATTTGCAGTCAGTTCTGAGAAATTGTGTACCAGTCATTTTGTAACAAGCTTCGAAGCGAACTTGTCATTTCTGTCCAAGCTCCTTGAGAGGCTGGCAAACAGGCAGCTAGTCGCATACCTGACCCGAAACGGCCTCATGCCCAGGAACCAGTCCGCGTACAGGAAGGACCACTCTACGGAGACGGCCCTCCTCAGGATCTTCGACGATATCGCCGAGGCCGTGGCCAGTGGAAACCTTGCGCTGCTTGCCGTCCTTGACCTCTCTGCGGCCTTCGACACCGTGGACCACCATATCCTAATTCGACGGCTCGAGCTCTCCTATGAGATCGGAGGTCAGGCGTCCGCTTGGATGCAAGACTACCTCAGGGACAGAACACAGACTGTCTCCTGGGGCGGGTCCCTGTCGGTCCCTCGTCCCGTCCATTGCTGGATGTCAGAGGGGTCGGTCCTGGGGCCGCTGTTGTTCGTCCTCTACGTGGCCGACGTCGGGCGTGTCATCGACTCGCTCGGCCTGTCCTCGCACGCGTACGCCGACGATGTGCAGGTCCACGCCGCTTGCCCCCCCCCCCCCCAGGCGAGACCGGCAAGCTGCGAAGTCGGGTCCAGGACTGTGTGCTCGAGGTGTCGGAATGCGACTAATTAAGGCATCGAACCGCCTCGCCCTCAACCCGGTCAAGACAGAGCTGCTGCGGCTGAGCACTCCGAGGAGGGGCCACCTTATCGACCCAACACCGCTTGAGATAGGTGGTAAAGAAATGTGCGCCTTCCAACGAGCTTCGCCTCCTAGGGGTGCTTATCGACTCTTCTCTGACCCTCGTCGGGCAACTTAGCGCAGTGACTCAATCGTGCTTTTTCCAACTCCGCGAATTAGGGAAGTTCGCCGTTACATAACAATACCGGCCGCTATTCATCTTGTCCGCGCTCTCGTACTTTCGAGACTGGATTATTGTAACAGTGTCCTTCTCGGACTTCCTGGGAACCAGCTTAGCAGACTCCAGGCGGTCATCAACGCCTCGGCTCAGATTATTTTCGGGTTGAGGTGGCATGACCATGTGACACCTGTGCTTAAGGGACAGGCTCCATTGGCTTCGGGTCCCGGAGCGCATAGTTTACAAGCGGTGTTGACTGACTTTTCGTGCTCTTCGGGACCCAGCCTGTTCCGATTACCTGTCATGCCTAGGACGACGACAAACGACGACTGTGTGCCGTCTCCAGCTGAGATCCAGCAGCCGCCACCGGCTGTACGTTCCTTCTCCGGCCAGGACTCCGAAGTTTGGCGAGCGTTCCATGACTCGCGGTAACCCACTTCTGTGGAATGCGCTCCCTGATGCCCTGGCCGGGACTACTTCATCTGAAACGTTCGCCAAAGATTTAAAAACGTACTTGTTCACCAGATCGTATAGCTGAGTGTTGTTTGCACAGCGCTTTTGGTTTTGGCCGATGGCTATGTTACGGCGCTTCACAAATCGTCTAATAATAATAGATTGTTAAAATTTGTAATCAATTCTATGCACCTCGATAGACGATAAAAATTAATGCATATAGGCCTAATAGTAAAGGTCAGCGTGTTGCTGATGTAATGTAAATGGCCAATGTGTGCTAGTATTGCAAATAAACTTCCATTTTCGAATTCATAATGTTGACTGTTTTGCGATGTAATTCAGAGCAAGAAGAAGAGTGGCCTTCGGCCCAGTGCAGGGAAATCAATGAGGCCCCTCAGTAAGAAAATTTGCCCAGCCCTGATATAGAAGAAACATCAACTGAGAGATTTAGAAGATGTTACATCCGGCTGTACAAAAAACGAGTCATTCGTATCAAGATTCAGGAATCGGCTAATTTGCAGTTAAGTGTTTGCTATCACAGCGACCGCTGCGGTTAACCAGGGTGCGGTTCGAAAGCTTATAGACTAATCACGTAACGGCCCTGGTCCTCCGCTGCAAATGGCTCTGAGGCCCTATTACAGCCAAAGTACGGATTGGAACTTTGTTCTCAAGCTCTTATTTGGGATCTCTGTTTCTCTGGTCAAGCCCTTCTATGATATATATCCTAAATGTATCTCTCCAACCGATCTCAAATTGTTTTGGAGCATTCCCGTTTATGCTCCATTTGGAGTTCTCCGATAATCTGTGCTGGGTCCTTTGCTGCACATACTCTATGCTGCTCTATACTATATACTTGTTTGGCTTCACTGTGCACCTCTATGCTGGTGATATTGAAATTTGCAGACATGGCCCTCACTCTTCTCAATCTGCGCTCAGTTAATCAGTTAACAATATAAATTCTTCTCCAACGCACTTAGACTCAATCAACCCTGAAAAAATCAACTTATCTGGCGTGGCTCTAAACATCTGCATTACGAAATAGATTATGACTCACTGAATTGTCTCTTGCATTATCTAACTTTCTCAAAATGTGTCAAGAACCTTCATATTCACATTGGCAATAACTTGACCTTCAAAGACCATTTTGCTAGACTCCACGATCGCTCCCACCTTTAACAATTTAGGCAAATTGAAATTAGGGTATTTTGTTCATCACTTTCTCTGTATGCTCTTGCTGCTAGTAAAATAGATTAGACCAGGGATGCTAACAAAGAATCAACCCTCAAGGCGAAGACCAAGGACTCGACCCTAAATGCCAGGACCAGGACCAAGCACTCAACCCTCAAGGCCACGACTAGGACCATGGACTTTGTAACTTGTCCTTAAGGAGTCCTTTAAGGCCAGGACCAAGAACTAGCATCCCTGGATTAGAGCATTGCTATTCACTTTATTTTGGTCTGCCAAAAGGTCCCTTCTGCTCTGCCATCCGTTCTAAATGCTATGGCTTGTCTTGTTACTAAAGTTACTCGTTTCTCTAGCAGACTATTTTCCATCAATTTGCGTTAAGGGCGCAGTGTTGTTTCAGTAAACTCTAACCCGTAACTGAAATATCAGTTGACTGAAAAATAAAAAATCAGTTAACTGTAACTGAAACTGTAACTGAAAAATGTCAATAACTGTAACTGTAACTAAAAAATAAATAACTAAAATAGCTAAAATAACTGAAAATTAATTGTATATATAGTTGCTTACTATTTCTGTTTTTTCCGAGAGATGTGGATATTTGCATATTAAAATATTTACATATCAGTAGATTTTTCAATCAATTAGAGAGAGTAGGGTGATTGTGTATTAAGAAAAAACGTCGAAATTTCATTAATGTGTTCAATGGCGATTAACTGAAAATAACTGAAAATAACTGAAAAATAAATAACTGTAACTGAAACTGTAACTGTAACTGTAACTGTAAAACGACAATACCTTTAACTGTAACTATAACTTAAAAATAATTTCAATGACTCTAACTGTAACTGCAACTGAAAAATAATCAATAACTGAAACAACAATGTAAGGGCGTGACCAATAATGGGCGGGGTGTCAAGATCCGGTGTTTCTTCTAGACTCCTTGAACCCAGGGAGGACAGAAATTGGCGGGGAGATGGCGGGGGTTCGATGCTTGACACCCACAAAAAGACAAATACAAGTCAAAAATATGATATCGGTCGTCATCCCTTCGTTCATTCTAATTCTTGTGGGGCCAGTAATAGTGGCTCAAGTTTCAATTTCCATAGGTGAATTTTCCCCTTCAGAATTTTAGATGAATAGTTTTAACACAATAATAATAATAATAATAATAATAATAATAATAATAATTATTATTATTATTATTATTATGCACTTCTATAGCACCATTTCTAATACTCAAGGGTATCAATCGATGGGGATTACTGACAATTGCTCGCCGACAATTGCTCGCCGGTCAATTGCTCGCGGTCAATTGCTCGCCGGTCAATTGCTACCGAGAACAATTGCTCGCCGAACCTATTGCTCGCCGAATCTAATCGAATCGAAATTGCTGGAACAAAACGACGGTTGATAGGCAACTAAGGTCAAGTAGAGAACAATAAGAGACAACTAGTGTGAAAGTTCAGGGGGCTATTAAGGAGGCCACTATAAGAATTAAAACTGGTTTTAACTGGTTTGCTGCTAAAAGTGAAAAGGTATGCTTTGCACAGGTAAGCCGATATAAATAGAAATTTGAACATTATATCGACATCAGACAACGTTGCTAGTATCGTTCGATCAAAAAAATCGAAAGTTGTGATTAGATGGCTTTGAAATTTGTGCACAGCGAGAAAGGAAAGCAAAAACTCAACGATAATGGTTACTTATACATAAAAGACAAGTGCAGTGGGGACAAAATATTTTGGAAGTGCGAGTATTCTAGAAGCGGAAAGTGTCGCGGGCGAATTCATACGGTCGGAGATAACATCGTTAAGAAATTCGGAGAGCACAATCATGCAGGCAATGCCACCAGAGCAGAAGTAACGGATATCGTGCATCACATGATTAACAGAGCAATTACAACACAGGACAGAACGCATAACATCATTGTTGATACCTTGATTCATGCGTCTCAACCGGCACGTGTTCAGTTAACAAACATTAACCATTTGAAACGAGTGATCCGACGTGCGCGTCAGCGTACAGGGGCCATGCCAGCTAATCCACCATCGTTGCAAGAACTAGTTATACCGGATGAATTTCGGAAAAGTTACAGTGGTGAAGATTTTCTGTTAGATGACAGTGGCGAAGGAGGTAAGAGAACTTTAATTTTCTCCACTCGTAAAATTTGAGACTTCTGGCCGCATCACAGCATTGGTACGCCGACGGGACATTTAAAGTTGTCCCTCCGTTATTTACTCAGTTATACACAATACATGGAGTTTTCAATAATAATATTGTGCCTGCTGTTTTCGTACTGATGTGCGAGAAAACCGAAGGAAGTTATCGGACGATTTTTGGCAAACTCAAGATTCTGCAGGAAGGACTGAGGCCGGTCTCAGTTATGACCGATTTTGAAACAGCAACAATTAATGCTTTCCAGCATGAGTTTGTTGGAGTACAGCACAGAGGATGTTTCTTTCATTTCTCGCAGTGCATTTACAGAAACATTCAGTCTAACAATCTACAGCAACAATACGAAACTGATGCGGATTTTGCTTTGCAAATGCGTTTGTTACCCAGTCTGGCATTTGTACCTGTCGTTGATGTGGTTAAAGCATTTGAAGACCTAATCGAACGTGTTCATTTTTCTCCTACATCGCAACCGGTTATTGACTATTTTGAGGATACCTGGATTGGAAGGCCTACACGTGGTAACAGACGTCGGGCACCTCGTATAGCCCATCAAATCTGGAATTGTTTTGACAATGTTTGCAATGACCTCCCGAAAACAAACAACAACTGTGAGGCTTGGCACCGATCATTTAACGAGTTAATCGGTTCAAATCATCCGACCATATGGAAATTTATAAAAGCTTTGCAAAAAGAACAAGGCCTCAATGAGGCTAAAATTGAACAGTCTCTGGCAGGTCATTTTACAACAACTAAGAAGAAATACAAAGATGCAGCTTCACGCCTTAAAAGAATTGTAGAAACTTACGGAAACATTGACCTGGTGGAATATATTAGAGGCGTGGCGCATAACCTGTCGTTTTAACTTTTATATCTTAAACGGTTGTTCGAACTGAGATATTCAACTATTTTGAACTTATGTAAGTTTTTCCGATATTAAGCGATTTTATAATTATGCCCGTTTGACACTATATAGCATGTGATTTTCTAGTAGATATTAAGCGATTTTATATTTGCAGTATATCCATTTTGTTACTATGACATTTGATTGACATTATATATCATGTGAGTTGCTTGTAGATTTATAGCACATTTTAATAAATTTTTAATTTCCTCTCAAATTTTATAATGTTATTAGATAGGTAAGTTTTATAACGCTCGGCGAGCAATAGGTTCGGCGAGCAATTGTTCTCGGTAGCAATTGACCGGCGAGCAATTGACCGCGAGCAATTGACCGGCGAGCAATTGTCGGCGAGCAATTGTCCGGATACCAATCGATGGTACTTCAAATCCATCCGCAAAAGACCAGGTCATTCCAGAGATCAGTCAGAGGGAAACAGCAAGACAGACTATGGAGGAAATGCTAGTTGGAAGAGATGTGTTTTAAGCCTAGATCTGAAAATGCTCAGTTTATTGGAAGATCTGACAACCAGAGGGAGAGAGTTCCAGATTTTTGGCCCAGAAATAGAAAAAGCTCTCTTAGCAATTTCAGTGTTTGTTCTAGGTACATTTAACAATGAATCAGCAAATCTTGTTGAATGATAATGTTTCGGATTGTTTATCATGGATTTTAAATATTGAGGTTGGCCAGACTGCAGAATTTTAAAAACAAGGACGCCAGTCTTTAAAAAAATTCTCTGTTCTACTGGCAACCAGTGTAACTTTTGAAGGACAGGTCTAATGTGATCATGTTTGCGAGTTTTTGTTATGGCCCGAGCCACAGAATTTTGAATCCTTTGAAGTTTTTGTATATTAGATTTGGCCATACCATAGTAAAGAGAATTGCAATAATCAAGCCTACTGCTGACAAGATCATTGGCAAGAGGAATCAGAGCAGGTTTCGGCATAAGATCAAGAATTCGTCGAATGTCTCTGATTTGAAAATGAGCAGCCCTGCTAACCTTATTTATGTGATCATTAAAATACAGGTTTTTGTCAAATATTACACCTAGGTTGCGGACAGACTGACTAACATAAGCCTGTTTTGGTGATGGCCAACACCACCCCTCTGTAGGAGTGTAGAGGCAAGGGTGTCTGTCACAAACCGGGAGGATGCAAACCCTCCGCTGGCGTGTAGGAAAATCCCTCTCTCTAACAGCTCAGGTTAGGTTTTTAAAGTTTTTTGGGTTTTAATGTTTGGCGTGTCAACACCTATAAACCCTTTTCTATATTCTTGTCACATGGCAATGCTTATAAATCTTTCTCTCTATTCTTGCCAAGTATGTGCTTCTCTGCCTGCAGGGAGTAAGCTACTTTAAAGACATTAAATGGGAAAGTTGTGCTCTTAAAAAGAGATTTATTCAAGCTGGCATTAGGATTATAGTCATTATTAGGGCGGGTCGAAAAAAATTTTTTGTCACGGAACTGAGGAAATATTTGCATTCCCATCTGATTTGAAAGAAAATCACAAAAGAACTATTTTGGAACATGTGGAAGTGCCCCATTTTTAATTAGGAAAGTTTGTACATTACTTGAAAATCACAAAAATATGTATGCCATCAATGAATGATCAATAGACGATCGGCATTACACAATTACTCACTCAGTAAGTGTTTATAACAAGAAGATTTCACAAAAATCTTTTTTTTACTCAAATAGGGGCATTAGATTTCGAGAATTGACTCGGGCGTGAATAGAACCGTCTCTTGCTTCAAAGCAATAAACTGCTGTTGAAGCATCTGTTACTAGTTTTATGCAACGCTCCACTCCTTGCGTGTGATTCTTGTAATCCAAAGTGAGAGGGACAATTCTTAACTTGGAAATATCTTCATATAATACGTCTTCCCTCAACTCGGGCAGATCGTGGCCACGTGGGATATTTTAAAAATGAACAACGAATTTCTTTTTGCAGTGCAGCAATTCACTACACAATGAGGCCAGAGAAACTTGAGGGTCCAGAGGTAGATCCATCCAACAAACGTTTTAAACAGATTTCTCAAAGGCAATTAATTCATTTGTATGCAACATACAGTATAAACCATTTGACTGAATGTTGCAGCATGCAATTGTGTCATTTGGTATGACGAATCCACAAAACAAAGCAGCACATCCTGCAAATGTCTTAATCAGTTCAATCTGATGGATTACTCCAGCTGTACAGCCCAGAGTTGTCCATGGGTCACTTTTCTTAACCCAAACCCAACCCAACCCACCAACTTTCCAACCCAACCCAACCCAACCCACAAGAAATTTCTGTCTGCTGACCCAAACCCAACCCAACCCATCCATACAACAACGTGAAAGTACAATCGCAATTTTTTTAAAAGACAAACATCCAAACACAAAAAGTTTTAAAAAAATTTCTACTTGTTATTGAAGCAAACCAGAACGTAGTCCCCATCTAACTAGTTCTATCTGTTCCACTTTTGATGCCGATAGCAACGACCTTGCTTCAGTTATTGTCCTGCCTATGGATGAAAAGTCTCGTTCCGACTGTGCGGAGCTGGCTGTGATACATAAAAGGCGACGTGCCAACATCGACAAAATGGGGTAGTCTGTCGATTGTTCTCTCCAATACATTAGCAAGTCCGAACTGGAAGCAGGTATTTTTAAAGCCTTATAGCGAGCCAGTTCGTCGTGAATAGTGCTGGTTTTGAAATTATGTCCTGATGCTGACGATGCCGATGTCAATGCTTCATAACGTAAATCAGCAAATGGATCTAGACGACATCTCTTTGTTCGCTGCTCGTCCGGTTCTTGAGGCTCTCTAAAAGATATTAAAAGAATAAACTGTTCACTTAATTCCCAAAAGAAAATCCTATGCAGATTCAATCATTGAATGCTGACAGAAAATGAAAAGTAAAAATAATAATGCATCTAAACATTCAAACATATAAATATGAATTACAGATTGGTTCAACAAGCGAAGATATAAAAGAACGATTATAATATCAAATATGTAAAATTAAAAACATCAAATGATGGACAGTCTAATACTAAACACAACATTATAATAGTTGAGACCAGTGATGCATTACCATGTAACAAGCACTAATATTTGCTTCAAATAAAGAACATGAAAACAATTAATTCTAATATACCTTACCCAATTGCTTCATCAGTGATGATTCGTTGAGACATTTTTTCATGTATTATATTCATCTCCGCTAACATCCAATCGTCAAGATCGTTCAGTAGATCTCGCTTGAATTGAACATCATTAGCGTTTGTTTGAGGGATGAACGCGAAGTGTTTGAAAGATGGATCAAGGAATGTTGCCATCCAGTGAAATGCGATGATTGAGGTCCAGAATTTTTCATCAAGGTATTTCATTAGACACCTCCGAAACATATGCATAGCTCTAGAATCTTTGACCTGTGGTTTGAACTTGCGAGCCAGCAAGTAATAAGACGAAGCAACTAAATGAAGAGTTGGCTGGCTCACCTTTTCCAATGATTCAAATACTTCTGTGATGCTCTTGGTCAGTTCTAACATTTCACTGTTGAAATTTCTGTTCACATTTGCAATCAATTCCAGTTTGGACTTTGAAGACAATACAGTTTAGTAAGCTTCATAACTGCTTTCGACAGATTCTGCACGTCTATACAGCGAAACCCAAGGTCTTGTGTCCCCACCATGTTTCAGTGACTTAGGAAGCTGTTCTTGTACTCCTGTCGATTGCTTGACAAAACGACAAAGCTCACTAACGGCTGTCTCATAAGCTGCAGCATCTGAATTGTCGCGCCTAGTATCACGCCATGCTGTTTCCAAAACAGTATGGAGACGATGACACGAACAATCGAGACGAATGCTGTTGCGCAGGGCTGCTACGATGTTTGAGCCATGATCGGTTGTTACTGGTGTATCCAGTTCAGGAATGCTATATTCATCCAAAATTCCAGTTATAACCGCAGATATATTGACAGCAGTATGAGCTTCAGACCCAAAGTGACGAACGGCAATTGCTGAGTGTTGTATTGTGAAGTCTCTTTCTATCCATGAAGCATGAATATCAAGGTATGACTTTTTGCGATAATCATCAGTATACATGTCAAGACATAAAGATAATGTTCCGTCATCAACTGAGGACTTTATTTGTTCGATGATTGTAGCTTTTACCTGATCTGCCAAGACCGCTGTCTCACGAGAGATCGTATTCCTCTTCAGCATTGATTCAGTGATATCGAATTTGCCGTATTTGGATCCAAAGTCAACACATGTCTGCAGTAGCTCAATCAGTCCCTTGTGTTCAACTGACCGAAAAGAATGGTATCCGTCAACACAGTATTCCACTTGCTTGCGCTTCAATGTTAACTGATCTTTTTTAGACATGTTTGGCTTGCATGTCATGCACTGTTGAAGTTGTAGTTGAATACTCGATGAAGCACTGCCTACACAGCGCTTAACGTGCTCCCAAAGATTTTTCGTGCCAAATGGCTTCCCGTCTGAGTCTTTGAGTTGATACACCTTATAACATTTTTTGCATGCGCAGAAGTTCTGCGCTTTCTCTTCTGCGTCTAGTACCTTCTCGTAGACTAATGCAAACTGCTTCCATATGTCAGCCTTGCCAGATGTATTTTGTTTGAGTACATATTTTCCTCTTTTCCCTGCAATAAACAAAAAACACCTTTAAATTAGTAATTTCACCATTCTCATAATTGAGAAACAATGATTGTATTAATGCCAGCGTCGCCGTGATGTGATGCATTTAATTCAATGTATGTATGCATGTATTCGAAACAACTTCCATAGTGCCGTAACATAGACTGGTCAAAGAAGCACGTTACGGAGTAATGCGCTCTTCCGTGGGTAGGCAACATAAACCATCGCCAAACTTGGCAGATTCAATCCAAAATGGAATTTCAGGCGAAGATTATGACGGCAGTCGTTCGATTTAGTCTGAAAGACTTAACAACCACGAGCGTGTGTTTAAACTAGACTTCTACCGGCCACGTCGATAGAATTACGGCCGGTCCAAGATGGCGGTCAATACACTCAACGGCGAACGACCAAAAACGTTTGAACCTACCCGAAAAAAAGTGGGGATGATCACACTAAACGACGAGAAGTCTGCAATGGTAAGGGATTCCCTCCCCGCTCCTTTCCACTGCAGAGCTGATATTATCCCATATACGTAGTATTGTAAAGCGCTCTTGTTTCTGGCCATTTTTGCCATTTTTATTGCGCAATATAAATTTTCTTGTTAATAATATTAAAAATAAAAATAAAAACAACAACAACTAAAAAAATCCTAATAATAATAATAATAATAATAATAATAATAATAATAATAATAATAATCTCATAACACTATAGTTACTACAGTATCGAGTTATCATAGTAGTGTCTTTTAAAAGTATTACCTTTGAGATCATCTTCGATTTCGTTAGCCATTCTCGCGTGCTTAGTATCCGACTGCTGACTGAATTCGAAGTTGAAACTTGAAACACTACACATATCTTTATGCCTTGCGTATTGCCAACTAGTTGTGACCGGTTTAAGCCAGTCAAGCAAACAACAGCCGACTATGTTTATTCGACTCAGTTGTCATGGTCCAGTTGGTACAGACAACTTAAATCGTTGTCGTTGTGGATCTTGACCTTGGATCTTGACTAACGTACACGGAGACTTCTGCGCATGCGCATTCCATATGACATAATATAAGAATCTATGGATATTATTAGTTGACCAAAACAGACCACTTGGTTAACAGTAAAGACGAAACCAAAATGTATAGACTCAAGAAATTCAACCCAACCCAATCCAACCCATTACTTTGTCAAAAATCTGGACCCAAACCCAACCCAACCCAACCCAACCCAACCCAACCCATGGGTTAACCCAACCCATGGACAACTCTGGTACAGCCTGTGCTATTGTATGTACCATCGCAACCTACTGCTGAGATACAATCGTTTGCATCTGCATTCTGCATCTCTGTTATTAATTTCAGAATACTACTGGCAATGTCAGTATTTCTTTCTGATGAAGGTGTAACGCGAGTTAGATAATTGCCACTTGGTTCTTCAACAAGAACATAGTGATCTTCAACAATAGTATCACAATACCACTTGCTATTTCTGTTTACTTTGACTAAAGTGGCATTCCTTCTCCCATTGACGTGAATACCTGTTATGGATTTGTGTGACTGTCTTATACCTCGCTGTAAATTTTCCCTTAATTTCTTTCTTGCGATGTACTTTGATCTTATCAATTACAAAGCTTTGATCCTCTTTGCTTACAAAGCCAACATCGATAATCACTGTTGCTGCCAATGATGCAGCAGTTCGGTCAGGTACGCCATACCTGTCCGCGCTTTTGCTAGGGACGGAAGAGTTAATCACATTTGATTTGATCTTATTTTTTCACTGCAACAGAGTTCAGCATCGCTATCAGAAAATACCTCACAGTTGCTTTTTTAATCACTCCCTTCACTATCATTGGATTTGTCTTCACCAAGATCTAATATTTGTTATCACCATCCGATGTTTTCGTTACTCTTTTAACCTTGTCTTCTTCATTCTGCTTTCGTTGCATCCTTTTTCATAACCGCTTTGTTGATTCTACGTCTAACCTTACAATAAGCATCTTCCTTGAATTTTTTTGATCCAATAAGAACTGTTCCTGTTGCGGGACTTCCAAATGTTTAGGACACTTGCAAGATGTGCTGATTTGTTTTGTGGATTCGTCATAGCAAATGACACAATTGCATGCTGCAATGTCAAACAAAGAGTTCAGGCTACTCAAGAAGGTGGCTTGACGTGTTGAACTTGACTTAGAACGACATAGTTCTGAACCAGTGGAAATTAGTGTTTCAACACATTTCAAGACAGACGGAGAGTGAAGTGTTGGAATGGAAGCCTTGTTCCAGAGATTGACGATAGCCTCTGACACAGCTATTTTATTGTCTCTGTGTCATTCTTTCTTGTTTTGATGTGCAAGAAGTTCTGTCCAGCTTGTGCATTTGTCGGCATCATAGTGAAAGGAAGTCCTCTAGCATTGCCGAATATAGCATGCCGTGTAATGTTTCTTGTTCTCATGTCGAAACCACACTTTCCAAAATTTATATAATGAATTATTAAACAGTGTACAGTTAAAACAAAGAGGCAATCAAATTACAGTCGAAAGTTAGGTAGACTAAAAAAATGTGCACCAAAAATAAGGAGCAGTAACAAGTTTGTAATCAATGAGAAATGCTGATAAATGCTACAATGTTTAGGTCCAAAAATGGGGCGTTTGCAATGGTGCAACTACCATTTTATAAGTTGTTTCTTTTTTTATACTTCAATTCTCAAATAATTACCAAGTTCCGTAAAGAAATTCCAAAATTTTTTATGTTTCAACCCGCCCTAGTCATTATACTGTACAATGTGCATTACACAACGCTTTAGAACATCTAAATATAGGCCTATGCATTTGTTTATAAATACTGTGACTGAAATAGCTCGGACTGGGAATTTTCTCCTGGTCACATGGCTTAGAGCCTACGCGATCGTTGGCTCTCACATCCGGATGTTAATGACGGTAAGTTGATTGAACATGATGATAATAAACTTCAATTTAGAGATTAAAGATTTTTCGAGAACGCATCACCTACAAGCGATGCCTGATAATTACATATCGGGCCCTGAACGACACCACCTCTCCTGATTACATATCAACACTCGTATTCAGGGCAACGAAGAACGACAGACGCGCGGAACTTCGATCCAGTAGTCGGACATTGTTGATCGTCCCTCCGCCTTCAAAGACTGCCGTGTTCGGTGACAGATCAGTCACGCGAGAAAATCCAGCCCTATGGAACTCGTTGCCGAGCGATGTTATTAATGCGAAGTCCGTCGGCTGTTTTGAGAAGCTCCTAAAGACACACTTATTTAGCATCTCTTATAAGTGACTCCTTTGTAAAGCGCTCTTGACTTTAGCTCCAGTTTGTTACTGCGCTATATAAATTGTTGTAGATAATAATAATAATAATATTAATAATAATAATAATAATAATAATAAAGAACCATCTATTGGAAAAAAATTAAATAATTTACTATATCATCGGCAGGCAGGGCTAAATCTAGAAAGAATCTTAGTTACATTTGATTGAGTAAGTAAGCGTGTAGACTCTGACCCTTTTCACGACCTTAGCTATAGTCCATAGTGAACATAGTATTCTAAATAGGGTTTATTCTAGGCCTTCTCTGGGGAAATTCCCCCCACCAAAGTTTTAAAATTTCCCCCCAATTTTTTATATGTTGGTTGGGGGGTGGAAATTCCCTTCCAAAGTGTGGATACTCAGACCTTGTTCCTTCCAAATATTTCAAAATCCCTCCAATGTCAAGGTGGCTAGAATAAGGAGTGATTACAATCACTGTGCTATAATCGATGTTTCATATTAACAACTTAAAATAGTTAAATAGTTTTGATCATGAATGTAGCACAATATAGCCATAGTTATCTATTTGCAAAATGAAGGTTTATTTTTCAATTTAAATGATTCAGTCTCATATAACACAGGCGGACAAAGATTTTGCATTGAATCTGTAAATCCGAAAGTGAAAATGGAAAGCATTTGTTAGGGAAATATTATAATGACGAAGGATGATAATAATAGCGCTTTAAAACCTCAAATATCGATTATTATATTAATAAATAAATAAATCCAGCACTGTCTGACTTATGTTTTTTTCACAGATATGCGATTATGTAGACCTAAGCCTAAGAGATCGTGGACTACCCAAACATCAACCTGGAAAGATATTGATAACGAAAGGTAAAAGGAAAAAGAAACTACAAAAAATTTTGCATTGCATCGCAAATAAACTGCATTATAGGGGCTCACGAGGAATTTGACCATTTATTTTGCGTATATTTTAAGACTTCCGTCGTTTATGATAAAGCAGACCAAACGTTTTACTCAGGCGATTAACATAGAACATATTGACCATCTTTGGAGCTCTTCTTTCACATTTCTCTACTGACATTTCTAACCTGACGATACACATTTGTTTTTTTTTTCTGACAAGACCTCACTATTGTCACTAGAATATTTATCTATTTGTCTATAAACAGTTCAATCTTGGATGTTCAGTTACTGCATAACATTGTCTCAAACCTTCAAAGGTTGAGCATTTTCTTCGAACCCATGCAATCTCAGCAAATATGATTGCTTTAGTTCTCTATTAAATATGATAACATTTCAGTCGTCCAAAGTCATTCTGTCCTCGTTTAATATTTGATAACACCATGTCATTCGACGACAATACTCATCGTGTAGATACAGTAATGTTAATAACCAGGTAGGCCTACGTGAAGCTACTCATGTGCAAATAAGATATAGGCCTATTTGTCGAATTCGTGATATTGTGCTTAAATGTGTCCTGTCCCTCATGCTAACGTCCCTGTTACCACAAGACTTGATTATGTGGTGACCCCGGCTCGCGGTCTCGTCGCACGGCCGAGAGTCGGGCGGCTTCCTTCGTCCGCTCGGTTTCCCGATCGCCTTTCGTTGCAGACTCTGCCGGATCGGCAGCATTTGTTTCACGTTCAGCATCACTACCGTTATTAGTTCTACAGTATTAAGTAACTTTGTTCTAAAGTATTAGCCTAAGTAACTTTTGAAGTTAATATGGTAGTGTTGCAGAATCAACGGTAGACTCGCCTTTTTCTTTAAACCATTCAGCAAAAACTAAAAGAAGCATGAGCAGGTAAAGGAGTTTAGATTCTAGCAACATAAGTGCTTGTTCCATATCCTTTCTTCCTTGAGTTGATTTTAATTAGTCGCAATACAGTTCTTGCCGAATCGACGTGTGACAGACTGACAGTTTAGGTGAAGTCATCGAATAGGATATTTGACGTTGCTTGGCCATGCTAGCACTAAAATTGTGGAGTAAACCAGTCTTGGACGACTGGCTTACTCGGTGGGGAAACTGCAGTGTAGCTACACATGGATTGAGTTCAAAGATAACTAAGAGCTACTCGCAAATCTTCCACGAGCTGGTGGTATTAGTCGCTATCAGTTCTATAATCGGCGACAACCTCTCGGAAGAACCCCGGACAGCTCCCACCAAGTCCTTTTTTATTAATAGCAGATAACCAATAGCAGGCAAGCAAATAATTGTTATTACGCTTCTACTATAGTTGTGTTGCGTTGTCGTTAACTCTTACACGGTACCGATTTATCGCTTACAATTTTTGGTTGACAGGGCGGGAGGTAGGGAATTACTCCACGAAACTAGTCATCAAATGAGCCAATTGTCATAAATGTTGGTCTTTCTTTCTGTCTTTTTGACCTTTTTGCATTCATTCCTGGTGCATGAACGAATTGTCCTCTAAAAATAAAAAAAAGCATTTGCGCATGTAGACGTGGTAGAATTTCGTGCAGAATTTTAACTCTACTGAATTCCAAACGTTTGCAAATTTGCGAGTTATAAGCTTGTGTGGTTTTTTCTTGCAGGAAAGGCATAAATAGATTATAAAGATCGATTTTGTTTCTTCGGAATTCAAGTCAAGTGAGAAAAGTGAAACTTTACGGGACGTTCAATATGGCTGCGATTTTTAAAACAGGAGAGGGTAAGTGGGAAAATAGTTCTTAAGATATCATTGCATATACCCATAGTGCGAGCCTCTATTATTCAATATTATGTTATATTTATAAGATACAGTCGACAGATTGCGATTAACGAAGAGTAATTGTGCTGTTTCGTAAGTGAAAGAATTCCAGTGCAAATGGAAATCGTATGCAAACCAAATGTTGATTGAACTCGGACAGTGTACATAGAAAGAACAGCTAATGGTCGATATTAAAAACGTTGGAATAAATTTAAAAGGAAATTGTGTCTGTTCTTATCTTTCACGAAAGAAGCGTGTTACAGCTGTAGGGAATATTTCACACAACGAGTGCTAGGGTCAGACTCTATCCATCAAACCTCTATTATTCAGAATTATTATTCAAAATTTAGCAACTGAAGCCAAATTTCTTTTACATCCTAAAAAATCTTTACAGGGATAGGGCCTATGTCCATAAAATCATCTCTCTAGATTATAATTGCCTAATTGAGACATTAGATGACAGTGTGAATACCAATCTTATTTTCAGCCAGACCTATTAAATGTTTCCTGAATGGATTGTCTGTTTCAAAAACAGTCTGGTACATTCATCATCTGTTCCCATATTGTCCATTTATGTAGATTTGTTCCAAACATTTTCACCTCATGGACAGGTTCTTTCAATAATGATTAAGTATTTGAGCGCCTTAAGATATTTTCAACAACAACCCCCAGCTGATAAGATTCGCTCGGTTTTATAGATATTACTGATTTTATAGAATTTGTTTTATTCCCGAGTACCGATATTTTTCTAAATTAGTCAACTGATGTGGGAATGATGAAGAGCACAATAGTGAGCCGAGACAAAGATGTACTTATTTACTATACATGACATTAGAACGGTGTCATCTCGAATATTGTGTTCAGGAGTGAAATACATTTTTAAAAGGCCTATAGATGTCAAAAAAGGTTCAAGTGCGAGCAAAAAGATAGTCAATGGATACTATAACTTAAGCTCTAAAAGTCTTCAATATTTGTTGGCAGCATTATAAAGGATGAGAGAGAGAGAGAGGATTTTAGTAGAAACTTTAGAAATAAAGAAAATATGTCACACGTGCAAATTGCTCTACAGTGTACATTGTAGAAGATGATGGGACCAAGGAAGAAAATTTTCTTAGTTGAAGGATTGTGGACAAATGGACAGGTTTGGACGAAAAGGCAGTAGCAGTTGAAACAATAAATGGATTCAGAAGTTACCTATAAGAGCTGAGCAAATATATTTGAACGCACGTATAGAGGCTTTCACCAGTGGCGTCGCTAGGGTTGTTGTCACCCGTGGGGTAAAATCAATCGTGGTGTCACCCCTCCAGACTTCCACCATGGACCTCTTCCAAATCTTCCTTAACTAGGCTCTGCATTATCGGCTATGAACATAGGCGTAGCAAGGAAAATGGCGCCCGGAGCTAAAACATCTGCCTTTTTTCCCTCCATTCCCTTCTTACCCTCTTCCCTTCCCTCCCTTATCTCTCTCCCCTTTTAACAGGGGTCCAGAGGTGTCACCCTGGCAACTTTTTAAAAGTTGCAAATGCCCGTATGTGAAATTTAGCGCATTTTGGACACAGAAAGACAGGATCATCCTTCAATTTGAGCGCGCGGCAGTAACAAGTCGAAAACCATCCCTTCCCATCTCGCCGCTCACCCTGATGCCCTCACCCACTGCAACTGATGCTGATAAACTGAAGCCTACACAAATGTTAAACTAGGACAATATAGCTATTGTGCGTGTCATCCAGCAGATACGGCGGGGATCTTCTGCTCGGACCACGAGATAGCGACTGCCAGTCTACTGTATATCAGCGCAGTCCACTGAGTCATGCTACGGTACTCATCATCATCATCATTGCTTTCTGCCAACCCATTGGTGGCAATAGCTGGGCACAAAACATTTCCAAGAGGCATCGTCACCATCCTGCCCTCTGCCAGCTCTTAAGCGGCAATAGCGAGACACAGAACGTTGATCCGCCTCCTGTTCCCGTCTTGTGTCCTTCCATGACACTGTTTTCGCCGAGCACTGGTCATGACTTCTCGGTATATCGAGCTGGCCGCAATGTCCCATATAGTTGGACACGCGCCCTCTGCTTTAACGACAGCGTACGAAGATCTACCGCCAGTGATGCTCTTCTTTCATACTCTTCAGTTGAATCCATCCGCCATCCCCGCCGTTGTCTTCTGGTACAGTTGGTCCACGGCACCTTATTCCGTATTATTGTATTCGGTGCAATCCCAGGAGGTTTCCCAGCCCAGGACTTCCCCCCCATCCGCCACCCGGGGGGACGCGCCTCTACGTCGTTGTACTCCGGCGCGAGGTACTAATCCCCGGGAAAATGTTAAATTAAAAATGCCCGTGGGTGAATTTTAGCGCATTTTAGACACACACATAATCGTGTAAAGTTAAAACCAACCAGTTGCGGTCTTGCAGAACCAGCTACTATACATGGCATACTTCCCACGCCACCACAAACATTTTCTCATCGGTTTTGCACGATTTGCACAAGTGACCCTGGGCGGTCCGACTGGAGCAATTGCTCCACCTTGCTCCAATATAGCTACGCCATTGGTTATGAAACCCGAAGAGAACGAGCTCCGTCTATTGACTCTGTTTTATACAATTTGAACATTTTCAATTTCTTAGTTTGGTGTCACCCCTCTGGGTGGTGTCAGCCGGTGCGGTCCGCATCCCACCTCTTGCACCCTCCTAGCGACGCCACTGGCTTTCACTCAGGCTAACTTGGCCTCCTAAACCATTTGTACAATTATTAGTAGAAGTTATAATATCAGTATGCGACTCTAGAGATTTTGTTATTATGAACAAGCCCAGATCTCGATGTCTTGGTCTACGCTAATCAACACTGCTAAGATTCGCTGTCGGCGACACGTAACGTTAATGAAAAGATGGTCATTGGAGAATCCAAGAGAGGGCATAGGATAGATTGGTGTTGCTGAATGGTCCAGGGTCCGATTATTTTTGGAGTTGCTTTCTAGCTGTATGCGTTGACATTTTTCAGTATATCTATCAAGATTCTTTACCGGGCCTACTTGATAGTTTTTATTCAGTTACACTGTTATCACTGATAGAATAGATTTAGCATTATTAAACACCTAAATGGACTCAGGTGACAAACTTGAACAACTTTTTTATATACAGATATTGATACTCAGAAAATGGAAAACCAAAGAGAAAAACTCGTAGAGCTCATTGAATCTCAATTTGGACTTCTTGAAAAGCTACTGAAAATGCACGCAATAACACGCAATCAGTTGGAGCAAATAGAATGTGAACCGACTAGATTCAAAATTAACAAAATGATGCTGGATTATATTTTCCATGAAAATAAACACGAGGATCTAATTACAGCACTCTCGGAATCTTCTCAATCTCATGTGGCAAACTGGATTAAGCGCGGAGGAGGTAAGATAGCCTTTATATCAAGAACGAATATACAATTATACAGGGTGTAAAAGTAAAAATTGGGCCGATGTTGAGCATGTAATATCTCGGCCGCGTGTGTAGATATTTTAATAAAATTTATGGACCATATACCTGGGAATGGTTCTGATGTAACTGTCAAATTTCATGCTAATATCTTCGTGTTTGCTGAAATATGGCCAAAAAAACTAAAGAGGCACCAATTTTTAAATTGACAACGAAATATAACGTCATAATAAAGTGATAACAAAATATTTTGTTTAAATTTTTTGGCCCTGAAAAGGGCCGTTATAAAGGGGATTTCAAATGATTTGTTGCGGGAGCAGGTGCTCAAAATGTCCACCCTTAGCCTTCACACATGCCGAGAAGCGCTTCTTCACTGACAGTATCGACTTCTTGATCAGGCAAACTCTCCCAGATATTCGTCAGCACAGTCTTCAACTCCGTGATGTTCTGTGGCTTTGGCTGATACTTTTGATATCTGTCGAGCATGATTCCCCAGACGTGGAAGTCAAGTGGATTGATATCTGGGGAGTTGGGTGGCTAGTCATTTCTTGATGAAATCTGGAAAATTTTGCTCCAAAAAATCCTGAGTCCTGAGAGCAGAGTGGGCAGGTGCTTCATTGCTGGAATATAAAATCTTGTCCTAGCAAATCATGACAGTCCTGCTGCCAATCGTATTGCTTTTGTGTTTATCTGTTGACCGTAAGTAACCCTTGACCTTGTCTGGCGCGATGACAACGACGCTATTTTTACACTTAAAATCGATACATTTTATTATGACGTTTTATTCCGTTGTCAATTTCAAAATTTGTGACTGCTTAGTGTTTTGGCCATATCTCAGCAAACATTAAAGATATCAGCATGAAATGTTGCCATTACATCAGAAACATTCTCATGTATATGGCCTTTACATTTTATTTAAATCACTACACACGCGGCCGAGATATTAAATGTCAAACATGGGTCCAGTTTTTACTTTTACACCCTATACATAGGGGCCCTAATAGTAACCTATAGCTGTCATAGAGTAACCTTCGGTTGCAAAAAACGTCATAGTGAAGTCGATTGACATCTCATTTGTTGCAATTTTAGAGTATAGCGAAGAATTTGGTCTTGATTGGCCATTGACAGAAGCGCAACAGGAAATTTTGGATGCCAATCTGGAAGAATTGATTGATATTATTGATAATGGCGAACTTATATCCATGCTGTACTCTGGGCAAGTAATCAACAAAAGACAGAGAGTTATCTTACGCTCAAAATCAACTGATCCCGAGAAAAATAAAGCATTACTCGGGATAGTAAGAAGATTAAGTCAAAGATCGTTTCAAACTCTGATAAACTGTCTCAGGAAGTCAAAACAAGGACACATAGCGGATATTTTGCAAAATGGAGGAGGTAAACAACTTGTTTGCATACACGGTGTTTCATTCAATCAGGACCACTTTGTACTTCGATTATAACTTTTCCACATGCAGTCCTATTTTAATGAAAATGATGCCCTTATGTTCGCTAGAACATTTGCTTTTACAGTGTAGATTATGTGGTTCTCATTTGCATATTTGATAAATACTCCCTAAACAGCGCTATATAGACGCAATTAAAAAATAAAGCGCATGCCGCGTATTTTGCAATCTTTACTTTGTTGACCCTGACATCGTCTACACTGGCTGCGTATCCCCGAGCGCGTGTTGATCAAGCGTCTTTGGCTTGTGCACCGAACGCTTAACGACCCATTCTGTCCGTCCTACTTGTCCGAACTGTTCGAAAGATCCTCGACGGTAGAACGCCGCTCTCAAATACCCTTGGGACCCAGCAATCATCTGATCGTCCCTCCGCCGCTGAAGACAGCGGGGTTTGGGGACAGGTCCTTCCGACGTGGGGGCCCCACCTCGTGGAACTCGTTCCCGAAGTCGCTTACACGAGAAGAAGATGATGATTGCAAAGATTTCAGTAGTATCTTGCTCAAATTGCCACAAAGTCGGCTACACTTGGTGCTGTTTCTCATCATCATTATAATCTTCATCATCATCGTCATCGTCACCGTCACCGTCGTCATCATCATCATCACCACCACCACCATCATCATCGTCGTCGTCATCATCATCATCATCATCTTCTTCTTCTTCTTCTTCTTCATCATCATCATCATTATCATGACACGCATATTGAGATCTTAGTTCAGGTGAGTACTTTCAGACTTTGAGCTACAATGACTATGATAATACCTTCTTGTTTTACCTTAATTGTCGCTAGTGAAGGTAATTTTTTAAAGACACGACATGACTTCTGTTTTGTAATTGCTTGTTCTTAGCCATCTTACCGGTTCATGTATCTATGGAAACCGACAATCTGGATGAAACAGAAACACAGATTGTTTACGAAGTGACAAACTTACTTCTACAAAGGACTGATTCGGCGGAACAGGCCAATCGTGTGCTAAACGCAACACAGTTGAATATTATTGCCGTAAAACGAGGACGAAGCGTTGTTCTCTATATTTGCTGCAGAACAGAAAACGAATTAAATGATCTGTGCAAAAAGATTGATAATTCAAAGATAAAGAATTTCCTCGAAAAACTCTTCGTTACATTAACTTGCAACATAAACTTCAAAGTCCTTTCGGTGAAAATCAATAAAGGCGACGTCAAAAAAGCAAGGAAAATACTTAGAAGTTAGTTTCCTGATTTTTATTCTTAAATCAAGACTTCATTACTAACTAACTAAATTAAGTCAAAAAGTCAAAGTCCTTCCCGAGCCTCGCGGGCTCATAGGGCGGCGCTGATCTCCGTTGCTATAGCCCTCAGACAGGCGTGCAAATTGCAATGCCAAGAATACGGGGCCAGTGTATCGCGTAGCGTACCTGTTTGACTTATCACAGAGATTTTTACCACTGCTCCTCATTTTACCACCGCGAAAAAGGCTGAGTCGACCTTTGGGGCTCCTGCGTTAATCGAACCCGCGACCTCCTGCTTCATCACCAAACGTTGTTACCACTCTGCTAACTTTGCGCCCATTTCATCAACTAAACTAAGCTAAACCTTAACAGGAAACATCCGCTGTATGTTTAGTTTTATCGTCTTAGTACTGCAGCCATGTCTGTGGCAAAGTTGACCGCAAGGACAGACACTTTCTTCATTTCATCGACTAAGGAGTCGTCAATGCTGTCAACAGTGCTTCTGACCTTGGCTTTGCCATAACAACAGTGCTAACCACAGTGGGAGCACTTCTGAGTGACTTTTAATTAAGACTAAAGAGGTGCTAGGCCCTATATACAATTTTTTACATTACACAATACACATTACATGGCATTACATCTGCAGGCATTCAACGTAATATATCGATCAATTAAAATCCCTTCTGCACCATTATAGTAGTGCATTAATCTTCAGTCTGTGGTCATTTCTGTGAATACTTTACTCAGAATAGTTCGATGTTGAGAGTCCACAGGTCAGTTCGTAATAAGTTAGTTCTGGTAAATACCCGTGTGGCAAAAAAGAAATGATCATTGATCATGTCATGTCATGATGCCGTCGTCGCTACACGACGGTTGGCTACAAGGTTGAATAACAATTCTCCACTGTTTTCTTTCTTTAGCAGCATTCTGCTTGTCCTCCTCCTTACCCTCCTCCTCCTCCTCCTCATCATCATCATCGTCGTCATTGTCATAATCATAATACTAGTAATGATGATAATGCGGTTTTGAACGGTTCAGTGGTATCTGTCCTGTGTGAGAACCGCTGTCTTCCATTTGTTCCTTCATTCAAATTTTGCTTTCCTTTATTGTATTTCATTCTTTCCGTTCTTGTCTTTTAGTAGGCCCTAGTTGTGTTCATGCCTTCTCCTTCCTTGTATTCTTATTCTCGATTCCTGAAATAAAAGCCAAATTAACAGCGTGCATTGTTCAGTTTCAGCTGTCATTAATACAACAGTGGTTCTCACACAGGGCAGTCCCTACTGAACCACTTTAAACCTTGTTATATTATATTATATTATATTATATTATATTATATTATATTATATTATATTATATTATATTATATTATATTATATTATATTATATTATATTATATTATATTATATTATATTATATTATATTATATTATATTATATTATATTATATTATATTATATTATATTATATTATATTATATTATATTATATTATATCATATCATATCATATCATATCATATCATATTATATTATATTAACAACATTTCATACTGTAATCTAATCGATTTACACGATTACACACTTATCCTTTCGATGTTTTGATCTCTTAATTTTGTACGTAATTTAACTTTTCTTTGACCATCAACTTTAACACCTGTTTCATTCGAATATTTTAATTCAGAGATTACCGCTGAAGTTGACATTTCCCAAAAGGAGAAGACAACTGTGAGTACCATTCATATTCTGACCCATATTCATGTGAATCGTGTCAAGCAGGCGAATACTTTGTACTGGTATCTATACATGGCATAGACCTCTTAAATTAAGGACTGACGTCAGGCAATCTCGGGTCCGCGAACTGGGGCCATTGAGTGAAAATGCTGCAACTGGAGTTTGCTTAGAGATACACCTATGCAATTTGAGAAATGAACTCTCTACGCGTTTCAAGTGACCGAAAGTTGATGACGTCATTACACTGCGAAATACATGGATTTAAAAACGATATCAACTTAAGATTAATGCATTTC
This sequence comes from Metaphire vulgaris, assembly GCA_018105865.1. Lineage (NCBI taxonomy): Eukaryota > Metazoa > Annelida > Clitellata > Crassiclitellata > Megascolecidae > Metaphire > Metaphire vulgaris. Next base: position 20,669,049 of record CM030835.1, read on the forward strand.
ACTGGTGTATTTCTAGTTGGATGCTGCTTATCTAGGCCGAATATATAGAATTGGCATCAGACCCTAGTAGGCAAGAATTCTGCTTTAAATGCATTGAGTAGAATCGCAACATCATTACCAGGAATATAGTCCAGTAGCGTAGCCAAGATTCTGAAATAGGGGAGAATATGTAGAATGTCGGGTAAAAAAGGTTCCTGAAGGAGTTATTCCCAAATTCAAATTCTTATCGATCATGCTACATTCCCCTCCTGGAAATTTTTCAACGGTCTTGCCAAAATCTCACGGCTGTTTCACTGTGCAAACTCCAGTTGCAGCAGTTAAGAGAGGCTATGGTGTTAAATACTCAATGGACCCAAGTTCGCGGACCCGAGCATGACTGACGTCAGTCCTAGGTCTATGATACATGGTAATCAGTGTTTATTCTAGGCCTTCTCTGGGGGAATCCCCCCAAAGTTTTTAAAATTCCTCCAAAAATGTGTATATGTTGCATGGGGGAATGGAAATCCCCCAAAGTGTGACGAAGAGGGGCGTTTTGTTTTTTGGAGAGGGGAAATATAAGGATGACAAATTTTTGCCTTTCAGAGCACTTGAGAAGGGTAAAATGTAAAAAAGTAGTTGAATATTGGGAAGGATGGAAGGATGACCTTTTTTGCTTGTCGCCACATTTCGGGAGGAAGTTTTTGGAGACTCAGACCATGTCGCCCCGTCCCCCAAACATTTCAAAATCTCCCCAATGTCAAGGTGGCTAGAATAAACACTGCATGGTAAGGAACTTGCATCTGACATTCAAATTAATATTAATTTCAATGAATTCCACGCATAGCACCATATATTACTTTTACTTATCTTGTTAGTTTCATTGACTTAATAAATGTGCTAACTTTCGAGATGTCTTTCAATAATGCTTGAGATAAGGCAATGATACAGGCTTTGGTAATTTTTATATTGACTTGCTTGATTTGTTTTTCCTTTAAATGAATCTTGGCGAATCAATTTAAGATGAAACACTCAATATGGGAAAATTAATATGGGTTTGCATCTACACATGAGGACCTTCGGTAAAATGCCTGTCAGGGTGCTTTTAGGTTTTTTAGTTGTTTGATTTTAGCGGAAGATTATTACCGGACATAGTGATTGAGGGGAATTTTATTTTATGGGTGTCGTTGTATGAAAGACAGTCATCTTAAAGTATTGATGAATGTACTGTGTTAAGAGTAAAGTAAAGTAAAATCTCGTGGATTTATATAGAGCCCTGGTAGGCAGCACAACAGCAGCTGCTTATTCTTAGGTACTCAGCCTCTCTTAAAATAACCATAGGAAAGGTATCAGATCAGCCAGGCATATTATTCAACATCCGAAGGGCAGTGAGGCTAGATTGTTACAGCTATGGAGGAAATGATTTACGGAAAAGGAAGGATTTAAGCTTAGACCTGAAGACTTGAGGAGACAATGCAGGAATTATAGGAAAAGAGGATTCAGATTTTATTGTTTGAAAGTGTCCAAGTCTGCGGAGGGAAGCTGGAATCGATTTCTGAAGTTCAGGTGAAGCGCATGAGAAGGAACGGTTGCAAATTTTCAGGGATGACTGATTCAGTGATTCAGCGTGAAAGAGTGAGATGAGATGACGAACGTGTGGCTCGAAAAGGCTGAGGGGTTAATAGCAGTGGCGGCTCCAGGATTTGGCAAGTGGGGGCGTTAGGGTGGCAACTTCTAATCATGGGGGCCAACCATTTGTTGTTAGATATGTAGTATTAAGTACAGTAGCGTCATTTCACACTTTTCTTGGGGGCGAGAAAATTTTTTGCCAAATTTTAGGAAATTTGTGCAAATTTTAGGCAATTTTTTGCAAATTTTAGGCAATTTTTTGCAATTTTGTTTGCAATTTTGGCAATTTTTGGGCCAATTTTGGCAAATTAGCAATTTTTAAATATTTTTTGGTAATTTTTTATATATAGAATAGTATATATATATAGTATATATAGTATAGGGTCTCAACAGGGGGGCCACTGGGGGGCCAGTATCTCAGTAGGGGGCACGGGCCCCCCTGGCCCCCGGTGGAGCCGCCACTGGTTACTAGTGCTATAAGTGTTAATAGCTTTAATTTGATTTAATGTTTAAAAACTCAAAATGAGTTTGCCATTTGAGATCCTGAAGAAAACTTTCATGAAAATATTGCACATTATTACTGAGGGTGAGGGTCATTATTTCATTTGTTTTATAGAGAAGTACGAGATGATATTTATCATGAGATTGAACTTACTTAGACACTTCCACTTTGAGTTAAATTATCGTCGCATTGATTTCAATGCAGAATATGAGTGCAATAATATTTTCAGATAAACAGCATTCCATTGGAAGTATTTGACGTCATAATTCAGAAATCATTTGCTATCTTCATTCAAATAAAAAGCCAAATTGATGATGGAAAATATCAAGAAGGTTTCAAGCAATTAGCAGAAGTCAATGTCTGTTGGTTCAAACGAATGACAAAACGAAGATTCAAGAACGATCGTTGGTCTTATCTGTCAGGTAAAGCAAATTGATTATTTCCTTTTGTCACTCTCTAGTCAATTTGATCGCTTATCAGTTATCACCAGTTCTCTCCTACCGTCAGCAGGACAATCGCGCACATCAATCAACCCATTAAGCAGATTTCATAATTACTCGATATCAGAATTGTATTCACAGTAGCCTACTGAAAACAGATCGTGTCTTTGGAATTAAAACATGCGCCGATTTGAATTAATAGGTATAGTATTTGAACAAAAGGCTTTGTTGTTTGGTATAAGAATAAAATACGACATACCAACTATAACGCGTCACAGGTAGGGAAATGGGACAAAGGCTAGATCATAATTTTATTTCTACTATATATATATATATATATATATATATATATATATATATATCATTGACCTCTTAAATTAAGGACTGACGTCAGGCAATCTCGGTTCCGCGAACTTGGGTCCATTGAATTAAAATGCTGCAACTGGAGTTTGCTTGGAGATACACCTATGAAATTTGAGAAATTAACTCTCTACGCGTTTCAAGTGACCGCAAATTCAAATTCTTATCGATCATGCTATTATTCACAAATTCATGCATTCTCTTCAATCAAGCTACCTACTCCCCCTCCCCGAAATTTCTCAACGGTCTTGCCAAAATCCCACGGCCTTGGTCCCTGCCAGAATAGGGGCCGATATCCCCACATCCCCACTTGGCTATACGCCAACGATATAGTCGAATGGTTGTCTGGAACTGATCCTCGTTTTATTCTCCCAGTTATCAGCCGCTATTGAACCCAAGGACAGAGGTGGCCATGGGTTGGGTTAACCAATGAGTTGGGTTGCGTTGGAATATAGGTTTGGTTGGGTCAGACCTTCTCATATTTATTGTGGGTTAAGTTGGGTCAGAAAATAAGTGATGGCTCAAGAAATTGCAATGTATTGCGGTGGCAGGGAGTCCGGCTGTGGGATTTTGGCAAGACCGTTGATAAATTTCCAGAGGGGTAGTTAGCATGATCGATAAGAAATTGAATTTGGGAATAACTCATTGACGAGCCTTTTTTACTCGGAATTCTACATATAAACTTTTTCGGCACCCTGGCTACGCCACTAGACTATATTGCTGGTAATAATATTGCGATCCAACGCTATGCATATAAGGCCAAATTCTTGCTTACTAGATTCCAATGCTAATTACTATATATTCGGCCTAGATCAGCAGTATCTAATTATGAGAAATACATTGATTTTAAGATGATATCGTTTTTAACTCAATATATTTCGCAGTGTAATGATGTCATCAACTTGCGGTCTCATGAAATGCGTAGAGTTCATTTCTCTCAGATTGCATGGCTGCATCGCTGTGCAAAGTCCAGTTGCAACAGTTAAGAGAGGCCATGGTGTTAATATATATGTAGTAGACCAGATATTGGGTCTGGCCTACTACTGGGGAACTAGATATTACGAAACGTTTACTAAGAGTTACGACTGTCCGGTTCTCCGTTGTGTGCTCCCCTCTGGACGCTATGATATTCGAAATGTTCTGATGTATTAGAGAACGTCCAGAGAATGCCACCAACTGCCCCGTACATGGTCTTTTATTAGAATCCCACATCCAATAGCAACACAGACAATCACATGCAACCAATCCACATGCTCTAATATGTGACAGACATTAGGCCTAGCCAATCAAGAGTGACTAGTACTGACTATAAGCATTATACTAACAATGATCCCTAGTCCTAAAGAAAGGTTAATGATGATTAGTACAAAAGTTACTACTAAGGTCTGCCCCTGGCTATTTATAACTACAAGTCCTATTCACTACAATGCTCTCTCCCATAAGACATCGCGTCCTCGTGATGAATATAAAAAATGACATAAGGTCATGCATGGCTCCATCTAACGAATTTTAAAAAAATAATTATTGTCATAAAAATCGAAAATGAAAAGGAAATTTCAATCATTGGATGTGAACCCAAGAAAATATTGATCTCGAAATCTGAGAAAAATTGAAGTAGGGGCCTACTATCATAAAATAGCGAAAACGACAGAGGTCGATTAAAAATTTAGCAACCGTTGGTGTAAAATCGAAAATGAAAACGGAATTTCCATTCGCTGAACGTAACCCAAAATAACCCTGCCAAAGGTTTAGGAAAGACACATAAAGTTAAGCAGTAAATATCAAAAATGTCAACGACTGTTCATAAAAATAAAATGTCCGTTGAAATGTATCTAAGAAATAATATTATTCTCTATCACTAAATTATCAAAGGCATTCAATCATGTAGCTAGAATACAAAAGTGTAGTTGATATATCAATTCAGTGCTAAATAAATGCAATGACTTTCTTTTGCGTCGCGCATAAGGACTAACCCTACTCAATAACCATGATATGGATGTGAGTATGAAACAAAAAAACGATTTTCAGATTGCACTGATGACTAGCTAAAGCGACGAATATTTGGCGAAGATCAGAAATGAATTTGAACATTGGACCCGTGGGATGCAAAAAGGGGTTTCTATCCCTATTTAAGGCGGGCTCAATGTGCGCCCGGAAAAAAATGCGGGGGGGAATATTTTGCTTTCAACACCGTTATATAAACTATTAATATGCTAAATGATGCTACTTATCTTAACTGAACTGACACTGATATTGAATCAAAATAACACTGATCGTGACGTAATCAGTGGCGTCATTTGGGGGGGCCGTGGCTCCCCAAAGGAAATAAACAAATTAATTTATATTGTATTAATGCGCAAAAAATTGTAAAAATTGCAAAATAATTGCCAAAAAATATCAAAAAAATAATTGTTAATTTGCCAGCATTGGCCCTAAAATTTGCCAAAATTGCCCAACATTTTCCAAAATTTTGCAAAAACTTTGCAAAAAATGCCTAAGATTTGCCAAAATTTACAAAAAAATAGCCAAAAATTATCTTGCCCCCAAGAAAAGTGTGAAATGACGCTACTGGTCGTAATCAATGGTACATGATAGCTGTGCCTATTACAAAGGATAAAAAGCTGAAAATAATACAAAAGTCTACAAGGGAGCAAATTAGCAGAGGAATTTGTAATTTGGGAGGAATTTGTAATTTGGGGAATTGAGCCCGGCTTTAAGGGGGGATAGAAGCCGCTGGATGCAAGTGACATTGTGGTTTTATTACTGAAATATGGTTTTGAAAATGAAAGTGGAATTTCCCAATTTAATAGATACACCTATAAGCATGGATCATTTCGGCAAGGCACTAGTCAGAGTGTAGAGGACTAGTGATTTGTACCCAGTGCTTGATAATTTGCAATGCAGAAAGAATTTGAGGATGATATGATGATCTGAAATTTGAACGACGTTAATCTACAAGATACACGATTACATGGGCGAAACCGATTAAAATTTTGGCGAGAGACTCGGAATGAATCTCCTCTCAATAAGTGCACATATTTTCCCGAAAGACTGACGCAAGTACCACGCAAAATTTTGGCAAGTTCTACTGCACTGAAACAGACACACATTAGCAAAAACTATTACACTGGTTCACATCAAATTTATTGTCTAAGTTTTCTTAACAGATTAAAGACAATTTCAATGTCCTAAATCCAAATATAACATTGGTTTTGCTCAATCAGGTCAATTTTTTATATATTGCTACTTTATGATTTTTCATGTATACATGTGTTTTCTATTAACGCCATGCAGATTGCATTATAATGAAATGGTCAACACACAGTTTGTTGCCTGCAAAGTAAGACCTGTTCTTGATTAATTTTGGTGCCCTGATTCCAAAAATTTTAGCCGTTTTGCCCCATCAACTCTAGTTTTTGAGATACGACTTAGTCGTCCTTGCATTTTGGTTCCACTAAAGTGCGTTAACTGCAGAATCCTTAATCTATTCAAATTCTATAATTGAACAGCAAAAATCTTCAAAGCAACAACTATTACATATTTAGATACAACTATATTAATGAGTGAATTAGTTGTCATTCATTTTGTCACACTAGAAATCAGAAAAAATGACACTTCAAGCATTTAACATGCAATTGTATTTCTAAATGTGTCCTGGAGGTATGTTGCTGCTCCTGCGTCAACAATTACCTTAAAACAGTTGCATGAATCATGCTTATTTAATTAAATAATATAATTTATGATACTGCACATATTTCAATTGATTTCTTCTGGAAATATAAAACCTTTAATGTTAATAACAAAGACCTTTAGGTGAGAGCAATCAAAAGCTACATAGAGCAAATATATGTAATCATCATGCACTTCCAATATAGGATATATGGCCATATCTTAAAAAAACTAGAGCTAATAGAGGAAATCTAATGCCATATTTGGAATCAGGACCCATAAATATACTAAGAAGCAGGTCTTACTTCTAAGGCAACAGGGCAACACAATTTTGTTGTTGTCATGTGATATAGGCCACTATCATGCACTTGCAGTCTACGGTTATATGACCGTATCTCAAAAACTACAATGTAGAGCTGATAGAAACAACTTGATGCCATATTTGGAATCAGGACCCATAAATATACTAAGAAACAGGTCTTACTTCTAAGGCAACAGGGCAACACAAATTTTTTTGTTGCCATGTGATATAGGCCACTATCATGTATGTCCAGTCTAGAATATATGGCCGAATCTCATAAACTAGAGCTGATAGGAAAAAATCTGATGCCATATTTGGAATCAGCACCCTAAATATACCGAAAAAGAAGTCTAACTTCTGAGAGAACTGACAAAAAATTTGTTGGTTGCCCTCAAATGTTACAAAATGCAGTCGATTTAGTTATAAGGCTAGATTTTTTAAAAACACTTTAGGAAAAAAACCTGACCTGATTCAAAGAAACCAGTGTCATTTTCAGGTTTAGCAGTACCTAATTGTCATAAATCAGTTTTAAAAACTTAGACAATTTTAAAAAACAATTTTTTTGTAAACCTGTGTTATCAACGACAATGTTAATCAGTGAAAACGTAGAACCACGACCAACGATAATAATATACCATGATAATGACTATACGTACTAAAACGCATCAAAAATTGATGTTAGACTAACAGTGATGATGCAGATATGATAATAAGCGCATTAAGCTGTACCTGCTAAAGGATTTGGGAGACACTCCAAAACGATTAAGGAATGGAATTTTGTACTCGTTGAAAGCCATTAGTAAGAGAGATTAAGTTGAGGGCAAAATCGACAACGTTGAGATAAGGGAAAATTATACTGAGTACAGTAAGAATATTAGGCTGGATTAAAATATAAAATTTTAAAATTAAATGAACTGATGTGATAGAATAACGTATGAAATTGCGTTCAAAATTAAACTTAGCAGACAATAGCAAAGAAAAATGTAAATAACGTAGGTCTAATGCAGTGGTTCCCAAACGGTGGTACGCGTACCCCCAGGGGTACAAAATGGACTTCCTAGGGGTACGCGGCGGAAAGTGGAAAGTCAGTGGAATTCTTATGCACTGATGTTTGATAGTAACAAATTTCACAATATTTGCAAAAGTTCTAGAAAATTGTGATTGGATTTGATTTTCTCAAACTGCAGTGACAGATGTAGACCTTTTGGACTTCTCTAACACGCCACCCCTCGCTATAAGTTTAAAGTTTAACCTGTCCTACCACCTTGTGGTATTGGACTCTTCCTTGGTCAGCGCTGCAAATTCAAAAATCGCCCTGTGTGGATCAAAGACGCAGCCAAGATTCTCGAAACTGGCTGATGAGATTCAACCTCATCCATCTCATTGATTCATTTTATTGTTTTCATTTGACCGATAGGTTATGCAAGTTTAACTTTGAATGCTACAAGTATACGATATTTTATCAGTGGCGTCATTTTACACTTTTCTTGGGGCGAGATAGACATTTGTTTGCAAATTTTTGACATATTTTGGGCAAATTTTTGCAATTTTTTGCAAATTTTAGGCATTTTTGCAATTTTTATGGAATTTTTTTGCAAATTGTAAGCAATTTTGGCAAATTTTAGGGCCAATGTTGGAAAATTTGCAAAGTTTTGATATTTTTTGGCAATTTTTGCCTTTTTTTGCACATTAATACATTATAAATTAATATTTTCATTTTCTTGGGGGGCCACGGCCCCCCCTCAAATGACGCCTCTGATTTTTATCCTAATAAGCTTTAATAAAACCTAGTAGGTCTAGTAACTAGTTAATGATTATGGCTATTGCAGTCCGATTACATGTAGGTTTGAAGACATTATTAAATTTCATGATTCATATGCCATGTTTATGCTTTTGAAAATCGAAAGTATGCTTCCTTAAGTTTACTTTGAAAATTAGGGGTACACGGATTTTCTAAAAATGTCTGAAGGGGTACGACGACCGAAAAAGTTTGGGAACCACTGGTCTAATGCAAGATGATGATTCGAATAACTCGGCACACAGACATAAACCTACAGTAAAAACTCCATAAGCATGATTATATAAAATATAATTAAACAAAAATAAGCAAAATATACGTGTCTAGCTACGAAGTAATGTTGAATCTCGATGATAAACTGAAAATAAAGCAGTCTCAATTACTTAACAATCCATAATGTCAAATAAATGCACTATCCCAAGAAATCATCTCTCCGACTTGAAACTCAGAGCACTAGCGGCTAACATAAAGAAGTTTCACGTGTATTATTCTGTCATTAATTAGGACATTTTTGTGAATACTGACATTAACGTCAAGAGACAAATGATTCATCTAAAATAATGCAAAAACTTGGAATTCGATCTCACTTTCTTCTCACTGATAAAAATGACTTCCCTTCTCATATAAGTACTCAAACAATCTAGCAAAAATATAGCAAAAAATATAGCAAACTAAATATGCTAAATTAAAGCTGTAAAACGAAGTTTTCTTGTACTTCTAATATTATGTTTCTCTCTCTCTCTCTATCTCTCTGTTCTGTTTTTTCTTTAGATTTTCTATTCTGTTCTTTTTTTGTATTTTCCAAATAATGCAACGCCATGGCTATGAAGTGACCCTATAACATATATTTTCGTACTAAATCATCAAAATTGCCTTATTAAATCCTGTAAACAATCATAATTGACGAATAGTGATTTTTGTGTTGCCCCGTATTTATATAAAACTACTAACCCCATAACAATTAAGAGAAATGTTAGTTATAATAAACCTCAAAGTTTTAATAAAAAAATTTTACGAAGCAATGAATACACTAACTGGTCAAGAATCGATTTTATTGCAAGAACGAGGTCTTGGTCAAATAAAGGTTGAAAAAGTTAGCTTTCTCGCCGACAACAAGAAAGTTGGGCTATAAGAGCAAAAAGATAGTCTCTAGTTTACGGAGTGAAATGCACCAAACTCACGAACCACAAAATGAGGGCGCAGCCCTGCGTCGCAAGTGTCAAGATCACCAAATTGCTATAAAGAAATTTTGAAACGACTTAACAATGTCATCAAGGTCGGAGTGAAACCTGAACCTCAACACAGACACTAAGAAGAAATTCAAGACCCTGCGTCGACCCAAATACACTGATAATCATTATAGGAAGATAAGCCTAAAGACTATGGAACCATAAACTGAACACAACAGCAAACTAATACAAGGTCAATAGATCACGGTTAAGGTTAATCATAAGAGCAGATTATAACAGCCAATACCTTCATTGCATACAAATACTACCTAACTACCCTAGGACGTCTCCCAGGACAGCACGGAAGCATCTCAGAAGAACTGAGTACGCTAGGTCATGAAGAATTGATCAGGTTCTCTTTCCCAAAGCGTAGGGCAGTACTCTAAACTTTCAATATTAATCCTAAAATAATTTTTTTTTACTACAGAGTGATTCCACTATTAACCCTTCGAAAACTCTTGAGTACCTTAAAAAAACTCTGCAACAGCAATAATCATACATTTACCAAAACAAAAATAATCATATTCTCGTAATGACATTATAATTATAATGATGTTATTTTCGACCTGGGCAGAGGCTTCAACTGATGTTCAATAAAATCTTATATATCTTCCATGATACTGCATCCAAGAGCATTACTAATCAATGCCTTCTTAAGACTACAGTACTAGCTGTGACCATAACCAAAGCTCGTCAACCGCTACGGAGTAAGTGTTTAAAAATACCTGTAGGGCCTACGTGTCGACTATAAGTAGGACTGTTTTCCAGGTCACTCTCTCAACTCCAGTGGACCCAACCTAGGGTGCCATTAATCTTTATACTAGCCCTTTCTTAGTGGCTCAAAAAGTACATCTGATTATTCTGTGCGCACATATGCGTTGGAGCTCCGTTATTCACCCGGTCACTGATCTCGTATGGCTTCTGTAAACTCGTGTAAAAACGTGAAAATAATCCGGCATTTACCTCGGATATATATATATATATATATATATATATATATATATATATATATAGCATGCCCGTAACATTAATCATTACTACTGATGTTACTAAAAATAAGCCTTAAAAATAAGATGTTATTAAGCAAACATATTTTTTAAATAATTTTGAAAATAATTAGATAAATGGCAAGTAATAAGCTCATGTGAAATCCGCTACTCTCTGGACAGCGTTTCGAATAAAATCTAGCAAATGAAACTTCATCAACCCAAAATAATGACCCAATATACTTGCAAAGGAAAGTACGAACAATCCAAAATACCAATAAAATGAAGTGATGAAGCGATGAATGAATGAATGAATGATTGAATGAATGAATGCTTCACAGAATGTGACAGCAACTGGAAACAAAATAAGAAAGTTACTGTCATAATGTTTCCAAAGATTGTTCTGGATGCTATGCTTCAATGAATTCCTACGGCCCGCGACGTAGTATGTCCATTGAGAGCATGGCAACGATCATAAGACGGAATGAAGGAAGGCGTATTCAGGAGTGGGTAGCAATGGAGGAATGAATTGACTTTCGAAGACGATGATGAAGACGATGAGACAGAGGAGATGCGATCTGACGACAGTAGTAGATTAGACGACGATGAAATGACGTTGAAGCGAAAGAACAGACCTGGTAATGACCTGCTCCCTGGTAACGCCATCAATGATGACGTACAGTCGCGTCCGGAGACACGAAGCTATTGTTGAAAGGAGAAGACTGAAGGCGCAGACGACATGGATTCGCCTGAATTATCGTGTTCGGCTGATGAAGGACGGATGAACTGCGTTGACTGAGGACGAAAGTTTCGGTCCGGTGAAGAGAAATTTTCGACTACACAGCGAGCGAAACCTCGGCGCTTTCGGTTTCCAGTAGAGAGGGTGGGCGCCACTGGGCGGCGGGAGGAGGAGGTGGGAAGTTGAAGACTCGGCGTTGCTCATCACTTGGCGTTGCTCTGCGTCGATTCTAATTCTCCACAAAATAGACTTACGAAATTTGCGATTTACGAGAGGCGCAGAGACGGGGGGGTTTTCGCTACCCCGGCATCTCCGCCAAATGTAGTAGACCAGATATTGGGTCTGGACTACTACTGGAGAACTAGCTGAGACGAGACGTAGATGTTAATGCCGCTTCAAGTTCAGGAGCAGATCGACCCTCGCCTCAGCCCAGATGTTGAAGAGTCTGAGAGCGAGTACTTGAAGTCTGTCTGAAGTCTGTCTGAAGTCTGTCTGAAGTCTGTCTCTGGTCTGTCTGTCCCCTGTACCATCCGCTAGCTTTTATTCAATTCTGCATCACATGATATAATGTCACATGCACAAACTACATGAGTGTAACCAATAACATTTGGACACGATATGGTCTGATCCATCACGTGGTAGATCAGGCCATACAGTAGTCATCCGCTCGGACTATGTGGTGAAGACATAGGGATATATGGATATGGAAAAGTACGATGACAACAGCATTGGTTTTTCGATGGTTACTTATAACTGATGGACTTTGGTATTCACTATATATATATATATAAATATATATATATATATATATATATATATATATATAGAGAGAGAGAGAGAGAGAGAGAGAATATTCTATATTTTTTATATAGAATATATAATGCATATATAATATATAGCAGAATTTTATTCACAATACTGAAACAGTTAGTGTCTCTGGAATTAAAACATGTGCTAATTTCTAATGTTCATATTTTAAGTAATAGGTAAACTATTTGGCGAAAGGTTTTCTGTTTAGTAGAGTGTAGAAGGGTGAAATATGACAGAACAACTATAACGCGTTACAAGTAGACAAAACGAGACAAAGGCCAGATCATGATTTCATTTCTATGTTGTAGTTATTTGCAAAAGGAGAAACTCTATCTCATCATTCTGGAAAATCAATCGACAGTTCATTGAAGAGAACGTGTTTCAGATTAGAACTGGAGCAAACATATTAAAACACCACGATCTGTTGAGTGACATTCAGTGTGCACTTATTGCATTAAAGTCTTCTACTGTGAAGAAATCACAGGCTTCAAATAAAGCAACTGATCTCTCACTCATCCTGAATTACAAAGATGGGACCATTGCAAATCTATTCAGCGAATATTTGCGCTTATCAAAACCTTGTCGGATTTCTAAAGCAATGAGAAATTGTGGGAGTACGTGATTCGTTGTCAATGTCAACCCAAATTCATTTAATTAGAATTAATTAATTCTTCTCTTCGTGTTTTATATTTGCTACTTCATCGACCATGGCTGTTCACTCTTCTGTTTCTGTGTTTATTCTTATCAGTTCTACGTTGTTTTTGATTTGTCTATCATCTCTTAGAACAGGGGTCTCAAACACATTTTATGCGGCCCGCGATGCATTTTGGGATTTTAAAAAATTGTCATCTGTAATTTGTATATATTTCTCTCGACGCCTTTTAACGTTCATGCCATCTTAGCTATAATAAACTCTTGCAATACATGATTATTCGTAGTCTTTCGAATCTAGTGATTATACACGTACTTACGGTTCTCTAGTGGAGGCGGTCGCGTTGTTTAATGTAGAGTAAAAAGTGATTTAGTGAAATTTTTGTACTAAAAATAAAAGCCCGTATAAATGTGTGAAATATATACAATTTGTAAAAAACTATGACTATGTTCATATTTCGTTGTTTTTTAATAGACTTTAGCATTGTAACAAAATTCGGGGGTTGCGGCCCTCGGGTTACTGCGGCCCAATCATGCGGCCCCCGGGGCAATTTGAGTTTGAGACCCCTGTCTTAGACTATCTATTTAGTTAGTTCACTTTGATCTTCAATTTTCCCTGTTACTACCAGACTTTTCAACGCGTCCTTGCCTATTTGAGGATCATTAGTGAAAACAAAATTTTGTATAAACTAGCCAGACACTCATCGTCTTTAGTGGAATGCGTCTCTGAATATCTCCTATAGAAAAGGAGAGGCAGACAAAGAGGGAACTGGAAGAACAGAGAGTGCATGTTGTTTAATTTATTCGAATTACTTTGTTATAAGAAGTCAGATAAAGTCTTCATGTCTTAAGACTGTCTATTGCCCTTGATCCTTGGCAATTTTTTAAACATTGACCGTTGTGGTCCGCTTGGTTTTCTATAATTGCATACATCACCTCAGATCTTCTCTTTTCTTGCCTTCGGCTTTTTATCCTCATTTCCTCAATTCATTTACTTACTGTCGTGTTCATTTCCTTCTTTTTTTCTCTATTTTATGTTGTTTGGAACTGATTTTCGTTATTCTTCTTAGCCAACTCTTTTTACAGTCATCCATTTACCAAAATTTGTGACGAATTTCTGCTCAATGTCTCTTTTAAAATTAAAATTATAGAATTAAAAATTGTACATCGAATTACCATTCTCTAAATTACTTCAAAATTTCCCATTCAGAGTTGCAGTGCTTGCATTCTCATTGTATAACGGTTTATCATTGACGTGTGATATTTGTCTAATTTAGCTTCTGTCAGAGTTGAAATTAACAGCCGAAGTCCAATTGAAGACGGAAAGATCACCCGCTTCTTCAAAGATTCTGGATGCGAAATTCTGGGTTCAATGAAAGACAGAGATTTCGTTCGATGGATTTGGTGCAAATCATTATCATATGATGATGATGATGATGATGATTATTATGATGATTATGATGATGATGACCCTGAAGAGTTGCAACAATCTTTCTGTCATTCAGTAGAAGAAAGTCTTAAAGAGTTGCAACAATCGAATTATCTTCGCCATCCTTTCTCTCACTTTCCTCAACGTATAAATGAAACAAGGATTAACGTGGACAGTGATCAACTGAAGAAGAAAGCAGTTGGTAAGTGCCATTGTATAAGCTCACTCACTCGGTAAAACAAACTTATTTTTATCACAATTGTGGTTTCCACGAAGACTCAGCTGATTTTTCTGTTTCTTTTAATTATTTTCTGTTTCTTCTAATTAATTATAACTTCACATATATTTAGGAATAAGGCAATGACAAACGAATGTTAATAACGGTATCAATGTGATTTCTAAAGACTTCTATGCCTTCTAAATTTACTAATTACGTGTTCCTCATCACAAATGCTTTATCAGTTTAAAATATTGAGGTTTTAGTATGTTCAATTTGCATGTCCGTCCACATTATGAAGGATTTTGAAGCAAAAATAATAAAAACGTTTTCTGTTTCTTATTTGAACTTAATGCATTTTCTCGTTCTTTTAATATATTTCTATGTCGCTACGTTTTTCGTTTTTTTCTGCGTTTTATATTAATTTAAATTTTGTTACTTTAATTTTTTGTCATCGGTCATAGGCCTACTGGCGGTCCTCAGTCGCATACATATCTGAAATTAGCTAAGTTGAATAACTGATTTTCATGTAATTAATAGGTTTAGTTGAATATGAAAATATCCTTAGGAAACTTCTCAATATCCCATAAGATAATCGTAATTTATCGTTAAAATTCGATTTTGTCACTGCAATAGACTATCTCGGTGCGATTGCCTATCTGACTGGGCTACAGAATGATAGCCTACTAGGTAGTGCTGAATCCTCACATACAATAATAACGGGACGGTAGCGGTTAAGATTGTATAATAGTACTGTAATTGACGCAATTATAACAACACTTCTTTTGTGCATTGCTGTTCAATGCCGAAAAATGAAAAATGGACACGTGATTTAGTAGAATAAACTAAAGAGCTAGAGACTTAAAATCTAACTTTGTAATAAGGATAATCATGGTAATTATGGTGATGTTCGCGTGTAAATAGGTAAGCGTTTAATGTTTGTGTTGTATAAAAACCATAGGAACGTTTTAGCGCTTTTATTTGTTGAGTAAAAACTCACTCGTAGTGATTTCCTCGGCAATCATTCCTTCTTCATCATCAGAACTGTTTCCTGGATGAGAATTATTCGCTTTAAATCTTCTCCTTGGCAACGGTCCTCCCTGAAAATGAGAAAAAAGTGTCTGATTTATATGTTAATTTTAACGTTTTGAACATCTATAATTTTGCATAGACAATCCAGAGTTAATACTGAGGTTGAATGCACTGAGTTATGACCATTATTCGTCGTATGCAAATACAGTGGTGTGAAAAAGTCTTGCATAGGCTACACGATTTCGCTATTTTTGACATAAGTCTGATAATCTCGCCAAATCCCCTTACAATGCTGGCTTATTAAATACCGTTTTATTGGAAATTTAATTCTGCACAAATTTCTGTGCATGTTGCTGCTTTTTCTTGCATTTGACCCGGTTTTTCATGGGAAGATGAACCAACGAGATTGTATGGTGAATTTGGATCGTAATTATCCAATGAAAAGTTATATTTTATATTATATTTTATTTATTATACTTTCCCGACCAATAAGACTTCATACTTTGCAGCCAATCAGTGGACAGTATTTATGCAGCGCGAGGAGTAAAATTTTTTCATGGATTGTCTGCTTTTCATTCAAATTTCTAGCATGGCGAGGAGGGGACAGTTTTTGTCAAGTGAGGACAGAGTCTGAGTTGTGGTTGAAAAATTTCACAAGCACGTAATAAAAAGCACAAAAATAGGTGCAAAATTAAATTTCCAATAAAACGGTATATAATAAGCCAGCACTGTGTAAGGGGATTTGGCGAGAATATCAGACCCAATGTCCAAAATAGCAAAATCGTGTTCAGCCTATGCAAGACCTTTTCACACCACTGTATATATAACTAATGGAGTGTAAACCTTGCAGATTTCGCTCTTCGACTTTGCCCAAAAACATAGATCCTATTTACGAACTACGACAGTGAAATAATAATAAATAAATTATCGTCGAGATCACTCGATTTTCTCTTTGTAATTCGTCTATTTTAATCAATATTCTTCTATTTAATCTTCTCGTGTCGCTATTACAAGGACTTTAGTCTGTTCAGAATGCTCCTGACGAGTCTGTGCGACGTAAAATGTTGCGATTTGCCACTTTACATTGCATGTAAAATGTTAAATAACTAATTGACGTTTCTCTGTAATTTTAATGATTTTCGATAATTTGATTGCAGTTCTTCCTCATATATTCGACGAATCTTTAGAGACAATGGATGAACAAAGAAGAGCAGTTGGAGTGACTAAATTGAGAAATGAAATCTATTTCTTAAGCTATTATGGTGAAGTGAAAGTCTTCTGTGACCGATATCCGTTTGTTCTTCTACGAAAATTCCAATTCAAAGAGTTCAACGAAGCAAAGGACATTGTCTCCTGCGATAAAGAAAACGCTCTCTACATTCTTGACGTTCATGTCTGCGTATGGAAGACTCAGCAAAACTCGAAGACAAATATAAACAAAATCAAGTGGTTGGAATTACCAGATGACTTTCAGCCATTAACCCTATCTATGTCAAAGAGTGATCAGCTACTGATGGTCAGTAAGGATCCTTTGCCTAGTCTGAGAATTTATGGACCTGATGCTCAACTTCGTCTTTCAATTTCTCTTCGTCAAAACATGCAATACCCTATTCATGCAGTGGAAACATCGACTGGAAATTTCGTCATTTTGCATTTACTAAAGACGGAGGGTGTGGAAGAGACGGAGTTGACGATAACGACTCTGAGTGGTGATGGAAAAACCATTGTTCACAATTATCAACCTAAAAATGAGGAACAACGATTGAATGATGTCACTAATTTCTTTTCTGGTTACCTCAGCATCGATTCAAACGATCGAGTGTTTGTGGCTGATCACTACAATGCTAGAGTGATTCTGTTGGATTCGAATCTTCGTTGGAATCAGATTCTATTTCCTAAAAACGAAGGGAAAGCTGAAGACATGAGAAAGATAATTCCTCTTCGTCCTCACCGACTTTATTATGACGAAGGAAAAAAGCAACTCGTCGTCTGCGGATATAAAGGAGTAGAAATTGTTTTCTTGAATAAGTTTTAGATAACCCAAGTACTTCGTTTGATTTGTCAGCTGAAATAAAAGTCCTCATTTATTAACGTATTTTCTACTGCTTCAGTGGTTTTCACCAGGCTTACTTAGCCTCCTAAACCACTTAAAATCACATTTCTATTATTATTATTATTATTATTATTATTATTATTATTATTATTATTATTATTATTATTATTATTATTATTATTATTATTGTCAAATATTTATATATATTGCAATATTTTTGAAATCGAGTGTACGACGGAAAATAGAAATTCGAATTGAAATGAGGAAACTTAATGGTGAAATGGAAAATTGATCAGACTAACATTGATTAATTAATAAAGTCTCTCTATATGGGTTCAATGATCCTCGTTGTACAATGTACATTCCTTAGATAGCGTCTATTTACTCTATTACTTCCCTTGAATTAGTTCCAAAACGATCGCTCGGTGGCGCTTCGCATTAGCCAGTAGTTGAGGAATATGAACATAGAACTAGGCAACAACTACATTTCCAACATCATAACGAGCACTAGACGCGTGTTTCATCAGTAGGCCTATGGTTTATCCAATGGTCTTATCGTATCCCGTGCCAGTTGCCTGTACTTCGAATGGTACGCCTGATTTTACGGGGATTTCCAACTGTCTCATTGGAACACGTGACGCGCTGCGCACAAACTATGGGCAGCGAGAGCATTCATAATTCCCTACTTCAATGGACTTCACCCTACTCTCGGGCGTGAAATACTTCTCTAGTATTATATCACAGACACTTTTGCGGCCCTCGGATAAAAACTTGTGCCCATCACTGTGTTAGCGAAATAAATGTGCTGCAACTTTGAAAATTTAACGTAGAAACTGATTGCGTGAAGAGTTTAAACCGCAATTTTCCTAGAAATAATAAAAAACTAATAAAATAATATACCCTCTTATACTCTGCTAAAATTATTTTTATATAAGTTTAGAAACATAAGGTACACTCCATAGGTCCAGAGCCCGTGCGAAGAACAGGAGGGTTAGCCATTAGCGCCTTCAGTTTTACATAGCAACGGCTGAATGAGGGCAGTTGCCAGCCTTTCCCTAGCTGACTTTCTTTCCACCGAGTTAATACTATATGTACTCATTCACAGCTGAGTCGACTGGGGACGCTTGGGACAAAAACAACAGAAACTTGCTGTAATAATAATTCATATGGAATATATAAATTTTTGTCGAGAATATTCGTCAATATTCGCCAATTTCACAAATATTAAACTCAGTGTAATTCGTTTTTCTTTATGTTGATCGCTTAATATAGAAAAAAATGCTACAATAGCCCCAGAAAATTTCAAAAAGCCACCCCTGATTTCATGGATAGGCCCTGGATTTGCATACAATAAAAATTCATGATCAACACGGAATACTGATTATGGATTTTATGATTTTTAAAAATCCTGATTGATTACGGACCATGGATTCTACCAAGAAAGATTGCTAGTACACTGCGCCAATCTCACGGACAGCGATATAGAAATTTCCGTTCACTGATAACAATGATGATGATGATGATGATGATGGTGATGATGATGATGATGATGATGATGATGATGATGATGATGATGATGATGATGATGATGATGATGATGATGATGATGTATATGTTGGCTTGGGGATGGAAATCCCCCCAAAGCGTGGAGAGACAAATCTTGTCCCCAAACATTTCAAACTCCCCCCCACAATGTCAAGGCGGCTAGAATAAACGCTGTGGAATATATCATCATATTTTAACAAATCAGAATATCAAGCAAACTTTTGTTCAGAATTGAATATCGAACATGTACTAAAAATTGGTAAGTAGGCCTACATTTGTCTGCAAGAATTCATAAGACTTCAACTTACCCATTGTCAAGCTGCTGGAAAATGAATGCGTCACCGGCAATTATGTCCGCATAGACGTCGTCATTGTCTTCGTTTGGCAATTTTACATCTATTTCCACAACAGACGAACGTACAGTAGATCGACTGGTTCAGATGATATTGAAACATTATCGTCTCTGCCTGAACCGACTCTCTCTATCTCTCCCCCACCTCTCTCTTCTCTCTCTCCGCCATGTATCATCTAAATTTCCAAAACACATAGGCCTACACTGGTGCACTGCCGATCCTAATTGCTTGACTACAGATAAACATCTAAACTTCCTCACTGGATAATTAAAGTTTGGCACCTTTCAAGATGCCTGCTGTGGCCGATTGCTAGATGCTTCGATCACATGTGACACTAGTGTTCCTTCTAGAGCTATCTAACCCAACTATTAACAGCAGGGGCCACTGGGGCAGGCATTCAATAGGGACACGGGCCCCTCTGTGGAGCTGCTACTGAATTATATTATGAATACATGGAAAAAAGAAAGTAAAAAGCTTCAAAAAAATTAAAAAATAAAAAGAATAGGAGTAGCTCTGTCCCACGAGTCTCATGGGATGGGACGGAACAGTGCTGTCCCATCCCATCCCATCCCATCTCATGGAACGAACCCCATGGGATTCCCGTGGGACGTCCCGTCCCATGGACAAGCCTGGTTATCCCAGCGAATCCACGGGACTAGAAACCAGCGCGTCAGTACCTCCTCAGCAGCCGTCGATTCCTCAGCAGAGCGAAGGCGACCGAAGAGAGGAGGAGGGAGCCAACGAATAGTCCGTTCTGTCGAGGACCGAGTCCCAGGGACTCCAGACTCTCCGCCGAGCGGCCGACTACCTGGAACTGCTGACTATGCACGATCCGTCGCTGTCTTTGGAATCGTCTCTATACATTATACTCGTTTGGTTGAAGAGGAAGCAATCGAAGCCGGTTAGCGCATCGACTATCGACGCAATCCCGTCAGTCCTGTTCAAGCGCGAAACATGACGCCATTCTCATCCGCGCCCGAATCGGCTTCTGTCCTGGCGCAGTGAGGTTGTGGTGGTGATGGACGCCCTGGGCAGGACCTGGTGGTCGGCGGCGGTGGAAGACTTCCCGTCACTGGAAAGAACATCCGCGACAAATATGGCAACAGCGCCAGAGCGCAATGATCAGCGATGAACTGTTGACGAATTTCAGAAACAGAGCAAACACCCAGGACGACGGGACATCACAGCAGCAGCAGCAGCAGCCGAAGGCCAATTTTACGGTTGCAAAAAGAGGACACGGAGAAGAAAGGGAGCTCAAAGATAGCGAAGAAAACGCGAAACTTGGAAATATTTCGAACATTCAACCAACCCCCCCCCTGCATCATCGAAATCAACGCCATCCTGTGTGCTCCTCCGAGTCTCATCAGTTGACGGACCCAAGAAAAGGAGTTGGAGGCGAAGAAGGAATGGACCTCACTGCAGTCGAGAGAAGTCAGCGGATAGCGTCTCACTTCAAGACACGGGAGCCAAGTGCGTCAACATCAACTACATCGAAAGAGCAAAACGGGAAAAGGCAAAGACCAGCAAACACACGAACCTTCCATTCTGACGACAGAAACATCAAAGACGAAGCAGACTCTTAACCACTGCTAGGCCAACCATTGGACGCAAAGTAGAACCGAAAGGAGTCTGCGAGTCTTGGTCACCTCATCGTAGAGGAAAATTAATATCTGAAATGAAATTTACTGCGTTTACATTTACACTACATACGTCTGTTTTTCCTGACTATCAGCGGATCAGCAAAAAACTTGCTTGAAAATGCAATAATTTCGTCCCTCAATATTTTGTCATAGATTATCTTCTGCTAATATGCTAATGTCATAGCTATTTGTATATTCGCAAAATTCACGAGTAACTGACTGACTAGCTAAAGAGCTTCTATCGCGCCATTTTAGTAATGCATTTGACATCAGCCGATGGCTGCTTCATAGTAGAATCGTAATCCCCTAAGGCAATTCCTACACAAAACCGATTTAATGGCGAATTCCACTGCAAAAACTTCATAATGGACCACGACAAAAACGAAAACAAATACATAAATTGCCAATTCTTATATAATGGTTTCACGTCCTTTGGACATAAAAGGCACATTATGCGATTTGTTAATCTGAATTTCAATGTTTGTACAGATGCAATTCTGATTATGGTTAGGTTCTAACAATGAGTATGTTTTCTTGGATTCATAGCAGAGATCATAGTCCTCATTAGCGATCAATTAATATTACAAAGAATATGCGGGAACGGGTGATTCACCTTATACGTTCAGAGACATCTTGCACTCCTCTGTTTACGCCTATCTGAATTAGATGATGCTATTTATATATATATATATATATAATATATATATATATATATATATATATATATATATATTCTTGTTTATTCACAATTTATCTGCAGCGAGATTTACGTCTAAGATAAAATTAATTGATTTAACATAAGCATTTTACGATGTCCAAATACTTGAAAGCATTTCAGAATACGAATTGTCTCTTTCTTTAATAAAAGTTTCAGAAACTTCACATCATCGACTGCTTTGCTGTCACCATTGGCGTAGCCACGGCGGGACCGACTCTATTCAGGCCGGAATCGGTCATGAGATTCGTCAAAACCGGTGAGAAGTCGGGGTGAATGCAACAGATTTTAAAGCGTTTGAGACGATTGCCTTATTGCGCTCGTCAACAGTTTTGGGCCGCAAATGTCGATGTTGCCATCCCTATTCTGAAATTGTGGCTACGCCCATGGCTGTTACATATATTTTCATCTTAAATGAATACAGATATTGCTTCGAATGTTTACTTCACTCAAAATATATCTGCTTCATCGTCTACAGCTTATTTATTCGTTTCTAGGTCAGTGTTTGGGATAACTGTACAGACAGCAATAAGCCTCAGCAGAAGCAGCCAGGGGCGTAGCGACGGGGTGTATCCAGAGGCGTCATTTGGGCTGGGCGTGGCCCCCAAAAAAATGAAAATATTAATTTATAATGTATTAATGTGCAACAAAAACAAAAACAGGGCCGTGGCCCCCCCCAAGGAAATGAAAATATTAATTTATATTAATTTATAATGTATTAATAAGCCAAGAAGGGTTGACAAGAAAAAAAAGGTCGCCGACTTTTTCGTTTTTCGAAACTCAAACTTAGTCAAAAAAATGTAAAAAATTAAAAAAATTTGAAAACAAAATTTTACAAAATTTCTCGCCCCCCAAGAAAAGTGTGAAATGACGCCACTGGGTGTATCAGTATATATACCCCCAATCAGTCTACTTTAAAGTTTTAAAATGTGATTTACATGTGGTTGTATGTGGTTTATATGGTTTATGTGGTTTATAGTTAAGATTTATACCCACCCAAAATATGTATACCCTCCCAAATCAAATTCCTGGCTACGTCCCTGGAAGCAGCAGATGAATAGGATGGACTCAACACTCGTCTTCGTCTCTTGCCAAGGAGTTTCTTGTCATTTGAGAACTTTCTTCTCTCAGCGGTCGATTCGCTGTTCCCAAAACTATCGTCTCGTAAGAGACAATGCTCTGTCTATCTCCAAGCTCACAGTAGACTGACTTGCCTCCAATTGACTGCCACCGTCGCCGCCGTCGCCGCCATACAGTCTGATCGCTTCGTCACTTGAAGTTCGATGTTTTGGTAGTTTCTAATTTTCCAGATTGGTTTCCCTTTCGGTAAATTTTCGTATTCTGCGTCAGATGTCGGTTGACAGCGTCGAAGGCAGTTGGCGTAATAGTCGGTTGGATCGTTGGCGTTTGAAATATTGTCTGTCCACTCTGATTGGTTGTCGGTTAAAACAAACGGAGCTACTACAATCGAAGGGTGTTCTGATAATTTCACCTTAATTAACAATTGTTAAGATGAAATATTTAGTCAGAAAATAAGCCTATATGATGCTACTGTGTGATCCTATAATCCTATGACTCTGTGATCCTGCTAAAAATGTGGCGATTGAAGATTTGAAGGAGAGGCTAACTGGTTTCTCAATGTTTTGAAGTGAGAGGATGTTAGATGAATCTCCCAGTGTCTTCGCTTTGTTAACGTCAAAGTAGACGGCATTTGTGAAATTGTCGCCAGTGTTTTCCTGTATTTTCATGACGTTTTCGTAGCGCCTTCCCAAAACCTCTCTCAGACAGAATTAAATTTCTGGAGCTGTTTCCGAATTACAGATAGAACCCGTTGCTCACAGATGTTATCGACTGGTTGATCTACTGAATTGTGACCTGATTAATCTTCACTTTTGACTTCGGGCTTAGAGCTGTTTTGTGTTCTTCCAAGTAGAGTAGGCTATATTCAAAGAGCAGTGGCTTTTGGCATAAGTGGTATGGCGGCAACGGCTTAGAATCTATGCAGATGAAATCTGGTTGCGCTGGATATGTGTCTGACTCTTGACACTCTACTCAGTCTACTGCAGTCATCATAATAGATTTTCAGTTTAAGAGTCACGGAAGTCAGACAACTGGAGTCAAATGAGTGATTAATTCGAATTGTCTGATAAACACGTATGCATGACTACTGTAGGAATATAACCAGAATCTATGGTCCTGACCGAGGGGAAAGAGAACCTTGAATATATTCGATCCTGCCTGGTTAGTCATTAGTCAGCAACACATTTTACAGAGGCAAACAGCCAAAGGTCGGGAAATTAAAAGATAATAACGTTGCTCTTTCACAAGCGATCTGCTGACAGCGCAAATAAGCAGCAAGCCGCAGGGTAACTTATTGCATTTCTGTTTCTCATCAAACACATCTACTACATTTTAGACGTTGCTTTCAGTTTGCTGCATCTGGGTTTGCTTTAATCTACAAATTAAAGCGAGTTCACCAGGAGCAGCCTCATTTTATGGTACACATTCGTCTCTTCTCTCTCCCTCTTTCCCTCTGTTTAGGCGAATGGAGAACCGAAATTACCTACAGTGTATGTTTACTTTTCTGACGGCAATGGTCATGATAAACGCTGTTGACAAAGATAAAAAATAAAATTTAATATCTAGCGATAAAATTGACTATCCGCTCTTTCTTTCAATCATTCGATGTGAAGAAGAGATTTCAAAAGACCTGCAAATAACTCGCTAAATATCAATATCAATGAATAAACTCGCTGTCCAACTCAATCAATTTTGAAAATACTCTTAAAATCGATTGATCCATGAAGCCTTTATCTCCAAAAATACTGGAATTGTCGCTGGCCTAAACGCTAAAGAAGCTGAATGACATTTCGACAACTGCATAAGGTCATAGCGAGAGCGGGAGCATTGTTTGCTTCTACCGAGTGTAGATGCAGACAAGAGCTTTAAGCTGACTTATATTGCTATCTATATACATTATTAAATTAATTTTGAGATAGTACAAATGTGTAGATGTAATTTTTGGGACATGGGCGCACGCACATTGGGGCAAGAGGGGGCACTTGCCTCTGTTGGAAAATAAAAATGCCAATATCCCATTGAAATTTGAAAACCTTGCTAAAATATTAACCGTGACCATTGTGTTAAGATGTGTTTTGCCCTCTTGGAAAAATTTATGTTGCATAGCCATGACCATTATGTTTTGCCCCCCTGGAAAAATTTATGTGGGCACCCATGTGTTGGGATGATGGCGGTGGCTTTTGTGTTGTTTACCTGGCCTCGTTTCCGATTGCTTCGAGATGGTTCCTCTTCTCTCGTGACACTCGGGTCTTTCGTCAATGACTGCAACTTCTGTTGTTTTTACTGAAAGCGTAATTCAAAGCAAATTATTTGACGAATATTAAAAAGCCATTAACATTCGAGCAGATGCCAATCCAACAATCATCACTTTTGAGTACGTTGATTTCAAACAAGACTTACAGTACTTAGATTAGAGAAATATAAGCGGATTCAGATGTTTGTCTAGAAGGGTCTCGAGAATATGGCTAATATCTATGCAATACAATAGACTGTGGTTTCCATAGTCAGAGTCAGACCTAAATGTCATTTGGCGATGGAGCTCACAAACGGGCTCTCATACTCATTTATCTAAATATTCAGATGTATTCAGAGGCCCGCAACAGTATTGCGAATGCTATTCTCATGACAGAAACAGGCAACACAATTAACAACGCTAAGCTAACCGACCTGTTATGGAACTTTCCTTTTCAAAACAAATACATCTCTTTTCTGCAAAACAAATGATAGATTAATTGCATTTTATTGCATGGGACTCAAGTTGTACATTAAACATACACTTAAATACAAAGGTCATATGTTTCAAAACTGAACTAACACAAAATACAAGAAATTCAAAATAAACGGCGTCGAGTCTCGGAAATTGATTTAAGACATGGTTTACTTTTACTCGAAGTCTCAGCTTTAATTCCTCGAATCCAGAAAATTAAAAGTATTTTTACGTTTAAATAGGCGTTTTCACGACCGAATTCAATGTGCCGTTTACCTTTACGGATCTTCAGTGTGCACACAAGTGCAGTAAGTAAGAGGAAGATAAGAGTAAAGCATCCAACAACGATGAGTGCAATTGTGGCTGATGGCAATATTTCTTGATTTCTTGGCGAAACTAAGATTATAAGCACAAAAATAACTTCAAACGTTGGTTCCAATATATAAAATACAAGGAAAATAATTGGTCAAAGTCAAGACACTTGCAACAGATTTAAAAAATAATTTGCTCGTAGTGTGGTTTGCAGTGCATTCGATTTTCACACGGATTCAGTGAACATCAAGTAATTTTAGCATGTACAATAGAATGCGTGTAACAGTTCATTACTTACGAAATATGCGAATGGCTGGCAGCGTGCACACGTGTTCATAATTGTCATCATAGGTGACGTTATCGTTCAAAGATCGATTGAAAAATGTCACACAAGAAAACGAAGAGTTCTGTAAGTCAGCGCTCGCTCTCAACACGAGCTCTGATCTGAAAAAACTGTTTGCGTATGAGCTCGTCATATTCCTCCAAAAATCATCTTTTTCGAACACGAAGTAGGGTTTTGATCTCCATGTCATCACTGGAGTTGCTGCTGCTATGTTGCCGAGTTTGACACTGCAAGAAAGTTCTATGATTTCTCCTTCAAAGAATTCATCTTTCTTCAGACTGCACTTAGGCTCTACGTTTAACACATAAAAATACATCCATCGATTTCATAATAGAGAACGTGGAACTGAAAACAATTGCTGAAGACAACAAGCTGCGCAAAATACAAATATAGAAACACGTTTGCCGAGCATATGTATGCCCTACACGTATACAGGGTGTAAAAGTAAAAGAGGGCCCCTTGTTTGACATTTAATATCTCGTTCGCGTATGTAGCGATTTCAATAAAATTTATAAGCCATATACCTGGGAATGTTTCTGATGTAAATGCCAAATATCATGCTGATATCTTTAGTGTTTGCTGAAATATGGCCAAAAAACTAAAGAGACCCAAATTTTGATATTTATATTTTTTTCATTTATATAATTTGTTATATATATATTATATATTATATATTATATATTATATATTATATATTATATATTATATATTATATATTATATATTATATATTATATATTATATATTATATATTATATATTATATATTATATATTATATATTATATATTATATATTATATATTATATATTATATATTATATATTATATATTATATATTATATATTATATATTATATATTATATATTATATATTATATATTATATATTATATATTATATATTATATATTATATATTATATATTATATATTATATATTATATATTATTATATATTATATATTATATATTATTATATATTATATATTATATATTATATAATATATATTATATATTATATATTATATTATATATAAAGGATTCTCACCTAATATAATTACATTCGCAGTGAGCTCTTTGGAATTCGAGGCTACACTTTTTGGCAAACATCTGTACAGTCCGTCGTATGACATATTAGTTTTCTTGGCAAACAAGCACCATTGCTTTGAGCCAGTGCATAGTGTCCAGTTGAAGCTTCTTCCATCGACAGATGCTAATTCAATTCCGTTATAAAACCTTCTCCAATTGTGGAACGATCCATTCCCTAGAACTGAAGAATATTCCCAGTAATGAGCGTCGCAATCTCCCTCAGTTCCACAGAACAATCTGAGGGATTTTCCAACAAGACTGACAATTGAGGATACGCTTTGGTCCACGGAAGTTCTAACCCCTGTAATTTAGTAACACATACTGTTTGTGTCAATTGTTTTGTCATTTCTTGACGAAATGGAAATTCAGTTTAAACCTAAAGCATGATACAAATGATTTCATTTTAACTCCGACTGATTTAGACAACATAAAGTCCTGAATATCTTCTGATCGCCAATGACATCCAATATGATCAACTCTGTATTGAACGCGTAAAGAAGCATTTGAAATTAAATGAAATTACTGTATTGGTCCTCATACCTGAATGGAGAAGCAAGAATAAAATTGATGTCAGCATGCCTTTCATCGCCACTGGTATCGTACTTTTCAAATTTACATTAGCACACATAAAAATATATAGAACTTTATAATTATATAATAGTTAAGACTATATATTTCTTTGTATAGCCAAATAACCTCTTCATAATTTGCATATTTAGCGAAGACGAAAGAGGATCAACAGACTCCCGAACATTCTATTCGCACTGTGATGAGAGCTGTCAACTGTACAAACACTCGATACCTCTAGTTGTGACTGCAAAATGACCACAAGGCCACAGGCAAGTAGAACAAAGGGCGAAAGTAAAAGTGAAATCGGTCGAAATGAAAAGAAAACAGAACGAGGAAGTCAGTTTTATTGAAACTGTTCTCTTTATTTGTATGATTTGTCCAATAGGCTAACCACTATGGGACACGGTGAAATAGGATCCATAATTTGACCTGCAGTTTTCTCAGTGTACCAGTTTCAATTTACAGTTCAAAATTTAGGAAAGAAACTTCACTCACATCTCTAGGCCTAATCTGTTCCGTTGATTATGTGGCTTTCAACATCCAATCACACTGGCATACAGTAGAATATATGGAGTGATATCAAAATATTGGGAGATCTATTACTGCTTGCAATGTTGGAGAAGAGGTCGAGAGCGTCAGAGTCGAGAAAAGGGTGGTGCTCACTGCTCATTGGAGATTCCAATGTTCGACAAGTGGGACAAAAGCAGTCCAACAACTTTGTCACCATTTGTCAGCCGAGAGCCAAAGTATGTCCAGGAGATAATGGACTCAACCCACAAGGATGGTGACACTGTTTTTGAAGTGGGAACCAATAATCTTTTTTCTGATGAGAAGGAAGATATTATAAAGAAGTGTAAATTTATTTTGCAGGAATTAAAGAAGAAAAGAAGAGGAGTCGTGGTGATGGGAATCTTGCCACGCAGACTGTCACGGGAAATGGAGAGGAAGAGGACCAGCGTCAACGACGAACTGTGGGAACTATGCCAGACCGAAGGAGCTGAGTTTCTGGATGCTGACTTAGAAGTTTGAGACAGGTATTTGGGAAGGGATGGGCTGCATCTCAACAGGTATAGTGCAGATAGAATAGCTAGGAAAATATTTGCATGTGTTAAATGCTGCTGTAAGGCTGTAAACTAAGTAGGTCGACAGTTAAAACTCAACTCCAATTTATCGTGAAAATATATATCCATGTAATGGACATAAGAGCTGACATGCCTATAGATAATATCTCAGATAATATATATATATATATATATATATATATATATATATATATATATATATATATATATATATATATCCGGCTGTCTCTGTCTGTCTGTCTGTCTCTCTGTATCTGTAACCGCCAAAAGTTCGTACACGTCATCTTTAACTCTAATATTTATTTTAAAACATATTCATCAAATATAAAACTGTATCAGTAGCGTGTTCCGTCGTTCAACACGTCTAGACTTCTACTGCTGCACTATGGCCGCACTATGGCCCACAAGATGACGTTCCCTAACTTCCTCTCTATTATATAGCGCCTTATCTTTTATTTTCCTTGTACTCCCACCTTACAAATCCCCACTCCTAAAACGCGCTTACGGTCTCTCTGTCTCTGTCTCTCTCTGTCTCTCTCTGTCTGTCTGTCTCTCTCTGTCTCTCTGTCTTTCTCTGTTTTTCTGTCATTGTGTCCCTGTCTCTCTCTGTGTCTCTCTGTCTCTGTCTCTCTGTCCTCTCTGTCTCTGTCTCTGTCTGTCTGTCTCTGTCTCTGTCTCTGTCTCTGTCTGTCTGTCTCTCTTTCTCTCTCTCTCTCTCTCTCTCTCTCTCTCTCTCTATATATATATATATATATATATATATATATATATACCGACAAAATCGCGCAAGACAAAATAGCGCCGACAAAATAACGTCAAGGTAAGAAATGATAGAGAACTCAACTTTAACCTTAACAGGTTTTTCAAGTAATATTACACTGAAGCTAAAATAACTGTGAAAAATGTCCTTTTATAATATTCAATAACGTAAGAGAAAATACTAAACCTATAGTCTTCGCTGAGTGAAATATTTTTCATTTGATATTTGCGTATTTAATTCTTTTTAGAGTCATGTCGTGTCATTTCAATGCGCCATCGTCGCATTGCGGCGGTTGGCTACAAAAATGGATTAATGATCTTCATCTTGATTTATTTTGTACGGTGCGTAATGGGCAGTCCCCAGACAGACCAGTCCACGTCTTGATATTATCCATCCAACATATCCTCGGACGTCCTCTGCCTCCGTTTCCCTCCACTAGTCCTGCGATCACGCTGCACTATTGCGGTTTCCGACTACATAAAGCACGCAGAAAGCAAAGCATAGTGATCG
Source organism: Metaphire vulgaris (assembly GCA_018105865.1). Taxonomy (NCBI): domain Eukaryota; kingdom Metazoa; phylum Annelida; class Clitellata; order Crassiclitellata; family Megascolecidae; genus Metaphire; species Metaphire vulgaris. Next base: position 20,699,570 of record CM030835.1, read on the forward strand.
AATGATCGCTCAGCCTGGAACGCAGTTTTGTGCTAAATATTCTAGGTGCAGAAAAGGCACGTTCGGAATGTTGGCGGTACTGTGGGAAAATAGGACTATGCAGTCTGCAAGGACGTGCCCCGCTATACAGTGCTGCTAATATCTAATTAAGGCTCTATTTAAAGCTCTTAATTCGTGCTTTACACGACCCAGGGTTCCCAGACAACCTCGCAGCCCTGGTCAGCGACGGCAGCTCCCTGATTCGCGGATGCAACTGAGGTCAACTCGGGAACTCAGGCTGGTTCTACCTCCACCGTCACGTGCTGCAGTATTCGGCGAGAGATCAATGACACATGGGAATCCTATTCTGTGGAATATGCTACCGAGTGATATTACCACAGAGATTGACTCCGAACGGTTCCTGCGGAAACTCAAAACATTCTTTTTTTCAAAAAGCATTTGGACTTTAAAGCGTTTTTGATTTTGAACTTTATTCATATGTACTGCGCTATATAATTCGGCTTGTATAATAATAATAATAATAATAATAATAATAATAATAATAATAATAATAATAATAATAATAATAATAATAATAATAATAAGGTCATCGCTGTCTTGGTGGTATTGATAAGTTTCTTGTCAAGTGTTGATCCGCCAGCAGTGACTGTAGATGGTGATGTCTAGGGCTATCGAGAGAAATTCCCGGTCCCTGGACGGTAATTAAATTTTTCAGTTTGTTAAACTTTTAAGAACAAGTACACAAGCAAGCAATGCCTTCGACGCCCCCCGCCCCAACCGCCTTTCTGCGTCTTCATTAATGTACAGTATTTTACGTGTTAACATTTTGCGGACCGGCCCGGAACCGCTACATATCGCCGGACTCCTGGGCATGTCCCCCTGCCACTCCCTATTGACGGTCCTGGTGGCGTCAATGATTGATGAATGGCTGTCTGCAATTATTCATTGAAGGTGAGTTTGCTGAGATATTTTCCCGAGTTATGCGCAGTTGAAGAATATACAATTCAAAATTGTCAACGATAAACCTCCAATAAAGAGACTGGGCATACAGAACTAAAGTTCAGTTAGGAACAGACGAAACCAAAATAGAAAGCAGTCTAAAATTGAATGGTTATACAGTAGGCCCATTTAGGAGGCCGTGCCTCAGCCGTCTGCCTTGTAGGATTCACCGCTTGAGTGACGTCATCGATTGTCAGACGCCAGGTTTTCGGCGACCCAAGTGTTGTTCGCCGTGTTCACGCGTGACGTTAGAATGGAGGTCATCTCCTCTGAGTTTTCGAGAGCTTAGATTGATTGTCTCTCTAACATTGCGCCCAGTCCCACATACATTAAACATTGATCGTAATAACGACATAATATAACAAAATAATATAAACGACAAACACTGTTGTAGACGCAACAGTTTAAACGCATCACTGATAATAAGTACACTAATCGGTCTAATTGCTGTAGTCTAAAAACAGTGATGACAATAATATATAATTATAACAATTGCAAACATGATAATAATAATTGTAATAATAATCGTAATAATGGCGATGATGATAATCATAATAATAAACCTAATATTAATAATAATTATAAATGAAAATCATGTTCTAAGCTACGAGCTACAGGCTAACACATAATTATTTCAGTTCTAAACGAATCCAACTACGTCCCCAAACCCGGGTCAAATTGGTCGGTGTGTATAATTTTTCCATTTAAAATGTCTGTCTGGCCAGTTACAAAATTTATTATCCCCTGTAAATTTGCAACGTTTAGATAGGCCTAGAGAACGTGTTTTAGGCAGAGCCTGAATGTATGATTGAGGCGAATCGAATGAGTGCCTTCTGAGAACGAATTTATTTCTCAGTGTACCCAGCCAAGGATATCTTAATAACAACAGCCAATGTCGGCGGCGTCGGGATTTGATTGCCCTACCCTCCCGCGGACTGCGCTCGAATGAAACGCCAGAGGACGTGTCATTCCCGGCTCCCCCTCCCACATCTGGAAAGACGCTCGAAACTTGTTTCGGCGTAGGCGTGGGATTTTCCCCTTCTCCCTTAATGGGACAACGGCCGGTCGGTCTGCGGTCATTTTATCAGTCTAGAGAGTGCCTCAGATTCAACGAATCTGTCGTCCAAATTTATGGCTTCGCCGACCTCTCTGGGGCAGCTGTTATCGAACGTCGACTGGGTCATACGAACCTCGGGTTCAATTTGCCCACTCCCTGAACTGCAGTCGGCGTACTGTAAATCCGTTAAATTTCCCTTTTGAATTTTATCACCTACAGCTGCCTGTGGAAAAGACTCGAGCGCCGCCAGGTCGGTCATTCGAACATATCTTACCCACTGTCTCCCGTCTTTCTTAGCCAAATTAAAACGGTGGCGGCCGCAATACAAAATTCCCCGATTGAAATCCTGGCAACATCCCTGGCTAGATAGAAATTCTGAGCCCAGAATAATTTCCTGTACAGTTTCAGTAACGATGAATCTAATTTTCGGTTTAAAATTGCTTCAAAAATTAACTGTTATGTAATACTGACCAAAACATCAATTTGCGATCCGTTCCCGGCAAAAACGATTTGTCACATGGCTGAAGTTCGACGCCTTCAGCGATATTAAGTAAATTTGGCCCACATCCACTGTCAAGTAAACACTGCACACTATGATTGTTAATCAAAGCCCCGATGTAAGATGCAGTAGAATCGCGTGTATTTTCGTGCTGGCTAAAAACGGAGCTGACTCGCATCGCGAATTTATTTTTGTTTCGGTCAGTCGTGTTCCGGTTAACCGGTGTCACAAAATTCCTACTTTTAGGCCTACGCCTGGCCATGCAATTTTTGAAAGTATGAAATGATGAAAAACAGCGCCGGCTGCTCGGTTCGTAACCGAAACCCGACCGCCACGATTTTATACAGCCAATCCTGTAAGGTATTGCAAGGCTGACGTCACGACGCGTTTCCGGCTCACTGACTTAAAACGGCGGTCACCGCGCAGAAAGCGGTCGGCTTTCAAAAGTCGCTTGGCCGCCAGAGGGCGCTGCACTGTCGCGCGACAAAGATGTTACTGCCGCTGCTAAACTTTCAACGCGACCTTTCACAGACCGTTGTCGGGTTTCTATATATTTCAATCTTTGAAAAATTCCCTCGAAATTATTATATATCAATGAAAGGACAGATGGGTCGTCGAAGTAAACGTCGCCCGCCCCAGTTTTAATCGACGAAAAACTTTCTACCTCCGACCGACACTGTACCGCTCTAGGCAAACCAGCGCTTGCTTCCCAATGATTCATTCGGTACGGCTGTGCATACTCGACCGAAGACGCCATTTCCCCATCGTTATTCAATTCAGCGCCACGCAATCTCTGTCCGTCGTTCGCTATTCCGCGGTAGCAATTTTGATTGTGCGCCTCTGTAACGACAGTGTCAGTAGAAAAATCGCAATGTCGCCGCACTTCCGCGGTGTTTTCAGAAAAAGCGCACATTTCGCGTCTGAGCATCGTCATTTTCAGTCAATCGCTCGCGAGATCGTCCCAGATTATCCTGTATTTCGCGGTTGAAAGTTTACTCGCGCATTCGTGCGTCTGCGGAAAATTCGTTTAACCGCCGTGCATCAGTGAAACGCCCGGCCGCACACTGCGCGTCAGTTTGTTTCAAAAAATCTCGATCTCGGTTAACGCGGCTCGATCGAAAATCCGGGGAGCCACCTCCAACGGCGGCTCCGCGTTCACTCAACCGCTGGCACCGCTGCCGCTTCTGCGCATACGCAGACGAATACCCCTCGTCTGTGTCTGGACTGCGACGGTCCACGAAACGGTAAAAGACTCGTTGCCGATCAAAGCGTATCTCCAAGTCTCTATCGACTTTGTCCATCTTTTCAATTCGGTGCTGGGCTGCGTGACAGATCTAAAGTTTAGCGTGCTTTTCGATGAAAAAATCTCGCTCGTTGGCCTCACTTGTTAAAATGTGGTCCTTCATCCTTTAAAGATCATATGCTGTACATAATTACACTCTTAACGCCTCAGCCTTTCCGACCTACACGATCATCATCTCATCTCACACTTTCACGCCCGTTAAATCAGTCATCACTCAAAATCTGCAACCGCGCTTTCTCATACGCCGCACCAGAACTTTGGAACTCAATTTCAGCCTCCCTCCGCAGCCTACGACATGGCCAAACAACAAGCTTCGAATCCTCATTTCATTTAATTCCTTCACTGTCTCCTCAAGCCTTTAGGTCTAAACTTAAAACTTTCCTATTCGAAAAGTCATTTCCCCCATAGCAACAACAATCAGTGGTTCTCACACAGGGCAGTCCCTACTGAACCACTTTAAACCTTGTTATATTATATTATTATAATCTGACCCGCTGCCTCATAGATACACTGACCTTTGCCCGGCCGACAAACCACCCTGGCTATAGCTATTTCAAGAAAGATTAAGCGCATAAGAATAAGCAGCTACTGCTGTTCTGCTTTCCAGGGCGCTGTAGAAGTTTACGAGATTTACTTACTTACTTACAACGCTTTAGACCGTCTAAATATAATGCATGTGGTTATAACTTCTGTGACTAAAATAGCTCGGACTGGGAATTTTCTAAGGTCATAAGGCTTAGGGCCTAAGCGTTAGTAAGCGAGAGTTGGCTCACACACCCGGATGTTAATGATGGTAAGTAGATCGAAAACGATGTTAATAAGTTTCAACTTATCGATTAAAGAGACATCTAATAGATAAAATTGAATAATTTACTATCTCGTCAGCAAGTAAGGCTAAGCCTAGAAAGGATCTTTAGTTGTATTTGATCGAATAAGTAAGATTGTGGACTCTGAACCCTTTCCATAACCTTAGCTATAGCCTAACGCCGCTCTCCATTAACAACTTAAAATACTTTCGCTCATGAATATAGGGCAATAAAACCGTAGCATTTTATTTGCAAAATGAAGGTTTAGTTTCAATTATTGTTAAACATTTAGGCGATCCAGTCTCAAATTACACAGCCGGACAAATATTTTACATTGAATTTGATTTACTGACAGTTTGTGAATCCGAAAGTGAAAATGGTAGACATTTGTTATTGTTGAGGAAATACTACTATGACGAAGGTCGTTCCACTATTTATATTTCGCAAAAGATATTATAGCGCTGTACAACCACACAACCTTGTTTATTCATCAGTTCATCAGCTATGCAGCATCATACTTCCATAAATTTTGAGTCTCTCAGTGTTTTATATATATATATATATATATATATATATATATATATATATATATATATATATTAATGCCCTCGGTACTTCATTCCCGAGGGTCTTATGAAAAAAGTGTCCGGAGACATTAAGAAATTGTGTGGCTAACTCTCGTCCGGTTCGAGGTCTGGGAAAGTTCCTCGAAAAGCAATGGCGTTGAATCGCTGCAGAGTGACAGACAATCGTTGGAAGAGGAAACTTCCTTCTCTCGTGTCTCCGGATTGCTGAGCAAGACGACGTCCAAGCTCGTTGAAAAAACAAAGGGCGTCTTGATTTATGGGGCCAAGCGTCTCAAGTGCGATTGGCAGGAATGTGTGCATGGGGTCAGGCTTTGGTATTTTGCTGTTTTTCTGACAGCAGCGGCTTCGGCGGCGGCTCCTGCTGCTAGAGAAGTGGATGGTAAGTAGGTGGCGGCGACTGTGTCCGCCACGGTTGCATCCCATACCAGGCTGCGTCCGGCTTGCCACGGGATCAGGGTCATACCGTCTGGTCTTCTTCCGTCGGATCTGCTAAGACTAGGCGGTTCCTTGATGGAAGGGACCCCCGCTCTAACCAGAGCCCGCTGTACCAGATCGTTCAACGTGGCATGGCGAGTGGTACGACCTGGGCCCAGGAGACAGGATAGCCCATGCGAGCCGTCTTCCAGCACTTGGGCACCACAGCCGCATATGTTGGCGCCCAGGCGGAGGCCGATGATGATTCTGATTGTTTCGTCGTCCATTCGCAAGCCACAAGAGGAGATGGGCAGCGCGTGAAGCCAATCGCTGGCGTGGCATGCCGAGACGGCTTTGAGTCAGGCTTGATGATAAGGCCCTGGGTGGGCTTGGGACAGGGCGTCACTGTCCTTTCGGATGAGCGGACGGTCCCAGGTGGTCTGCTTGTCAAGTTGACCGGACGTTGGGCCTGGAAGCTGGCTCATGAAGCACCACTGGTCCATGATTTGTGATTCATGAGAATCGATGTTAGGGCATGCCCTCACAAGCATGGAGGACTGGAGGGGTCGGGTGCCTGCAGCTGAACCCAAAAAGGCAGAAGGTGCAAGCATGGACACCCGACGGATCCCCAGACCCCCGTTCCTGATTGGGAGCGTCGCCTGAAGCCACTGACTGTCAGAAAATTGTATATTTAGGATGTTACTAAGGCCTTCACGCATGATGGCGTCGAAGCGTTCTAGCAGCGGGTGACCAGCACAAGGGGTGCAGCGCAATAAGTACAGGAGCTTAGAATGGCTCAAAGAGCTCCTGAGAAGAAAAATGGCGTCCTGCCTTGGAATTAATGGCAGACGGCTCAGTGCCATCTGCAACTCCACAATGCGACAGGACATCACATTTTCAAAAGCGGTGGACGTGCTTAAAGGTGCGCCTAGCAAAATGGCATCCTCTTGGCTGGTCTGCGAGAATCGGTCCATAGCCGTGTTGGTGTCTCTCTTTGGACCATTGCAAATGACTTCGCACTTCTCGTAATTAAGGGACAATCCTAGGTTTTTGCATCCCTTTTCTATTGCTGCCAAGTCCGCTGCGACGTCGATGGTGGGGCCGCCCAGGGTCAGATCATCAAGGTAGCCTGGAGTGAGTGTTGAAGCTAGGCTTTTCAGTATGGGTTGAGAGGAAGACAGAATAAAAGCGGTCCCAGGGGGTCCCCCTGTTGTGGACCCAGCTGCGAAAGCACCGAGAAGTCGCCAAATTGGAGGGAGCTGGGCTTGCAATATGAGAGGTCGCAGTAAGCCGATATTTCGGGTAGGATATTTCCTAATTCGGCCAGCATGCTATCTCTGAACATGCTGTTGAAAGCGTTCGTGAAGTCTAGCTTCACGAGGGCATGATCCTCAGGCATGTTCAGGATAAAGCGACTGGCCGAATGTACTGCGGCCTCGCATCCTCCGGGGCATCCCACACCCACCTGAAGGGGTGCAAGATATTTTGACACCCTAGGGAGGGCGAAATTGGAGGCACATTTGGAGGCAAGCCGACGCCAGAAGTAGCCAATGGCAATTGGACGCAGGCCCCCAGATTTCTTTCGCAGGGCCATCAGCGTACCGCCAAAAAGGATGGGGCGAACCTGATCGGGGCATGTGCCTTTTAAAAGAAGATTTGTCAACCCTGTGATGGCAGTTACCAGTCTACTCCCCACCTCTGGGCATGCCACTAGCTCAGCCACCAGTTGTGGCCTCAGACCATCCGGGCCCCCGGAGGAGCCAGTGGGAAAAGAGCGGATTCGCTCTCTAACCTCGTCTTCGGTCACCTGGAGTGGGGGGCATGATATTTGTGAGGGTGCGGGTATCCTGTCCTGTGGAGGAGTTGGATGTTTCAGCATAATCTCCCGAAGTGACTGGGGATCCGGAATTACCGGTTCCTCGTCGGACATTAGTATCCGCACCGCTGCTCTTATGTTCCCATCCTCCAACTTTGATGACACAGCAGCTGCTAGCAGTTTGCTTTTGTCTCTTTTCTTGGTCGGTCTTGTATTTGGACCATGACTATTGTGAGGTGGAGAGTTTAGACTGGAAGAGAGCGACTCCGAGAATTCTTGCACTCTTCTTTTGAAGAGGGTTGACAAATTATGTTTTTTGCCTCCCCTGGTTGGTTGCTTCAGGACTCCGGGGGCAAAATATAGTAGCTCCCCCCAATTTGTGACGACAGAAGGGGCCTCAATAATTTTGCTTATGATGTTAACTAGCAGTTGCCCAACGGCAGGTCTAGCTGCTTTAGGAATATGCTTAGTTATCGGGCCCCCGTTCAACTGGATGGAAGAAAGGGGTTGCATTATTGCACGCCTGGACATTGCTGTTTGGCGCTTCTGCTGTTATTGACGTGTTGACCGCTGCCGGCGAGTTCTGTTGGGTAGCTGTTAAAGGAGGATTCACAACAGCGCCTAGTGATTGATTGCCCATAGGTGATTGGTTAGACCCTGGGCAGGGGTTGGAGTGGGGTCCATGCAGGTGGACCCTCCCATCCTTAAGGTGAAGGCGCCTGACAGTCCTGCAGACGCTGCAGAGCCCCGTACCCTTCTGAGACAGTTGGGACAGGTCTGTGCTCATTGGAGCGTGAACAAGTGCATTATTAATTGGCTTGTGGTTACTAAGTGCTATTAGGGCCTAATGTTGCGGGGTGCGGCAAAACAAAATGGTGGAAACAATCAAGGGGAAACGAACCAAACATACCTAAACGTCAGCCAGAAAAACGCTAAAATCGAACGAAACCAAAACAAAAGGCCGTCCAAAACGATAAAACCAAACGCTCCGGACCACAACGAATCGTCTTGCTGAGAATGAGAGAGGAAGGCCTAAAGAGGATCTCGAAAAACCGGATAATATATATATATATATATATATATTTGTGTGTGTGCTAATTTTTGTATGTGCTAATTTATGTATGTGCTAATTTATGAAAAATAGTTGTCCTATGCTTAGAAGTTAAATTGTTTCCTTATGCTTAGAAGTTGCCACTCCAACGTCCACCCCCACTTGGCAAATCCTGGAGTCGCCACTGAGGGCACGTCTCTTCTCTGGGTCCATCTACAACATTGCGCAATTAGCAAGTGGAAATCTTCCGATGGCTGATGGAAAGGCAGAGGAGTTGCAGCATGAACGAATGAGTACAACAACAAGGCAATTTTCGTGTATGCATCAAAAACACTATTGTAATGTACAATATCTGCAAAGTCCACCTGAATATTGCAAAAAAGCTTACTTTGCAGATTACAACAAATGACAACTGTTGAAAACTAATTGAAATCTAATTATCCAGTTATCCAAGCACTCTTTCAAATAGTTTCTGTTAATGAGCGCGTTGTGAAAAATGATATGTCTTCTTGGCAATGTTCCTGTATAGTAACAGTATAGGAACAGGGTGTTTTGGTACAATATCTCTCAGGTACTACCTCGATATCTCTCCTCTCTCATTTACTACCTCGCTCTTCTGTCAGGTACTACCTCACTCTTCTGTCAGATACTACCTCGCTCTTCTGTCAGGTACTACCTCTCTGTCTCATACTTCAGGTATTACCTCAGGTACTACCTCGGGATCTACCAGACCTTCTATCGGCTCCTTCTCGCTCCTATCGCGCCCCGGTCTTATCTTTTGACGGGGCACAGCCCTGCCCCTTGGGAACCGCTTCCGCGGTGGATTGGCACTTCCCTAGCGGAAATGTAGTACCTCGAAGGTACCTCCACCTATTCGGCATTCCAAGTCAAATCTCAGTATACCAGCCCCTAGCCCCTCTATGGGACCTGTATTTATGGGGCTCTGATACTATCTTTAAGGAGGTGTGCTAAATGGCAACTATCTATCGGTCTATAACTCAACAATACCTAGCGCCCTCTACTGAATACTCTATGTCTAACCTCCTAGGCCTTTTACCTATTTATTATATAGTTATTATTACTAAAGGTTCTTAATTATTATTATTATTATTATTATTATTATTATTATTATTATTATTATTATTAATTTATTCCTTATTTTAACTACCTAACTTGCCATCAGCGCTTCCTGGCGATTACCTTATAAACTATCTTCTTATATTTTATTATTGGATCTCAGGCTTATCTCTATTAGCTATTATCAATTTCGCCACAATAACGTTTATTTTGCTTGTCAGGATTTTTGCAAAAATGGTCGCGGTCAAAACCAAAAACCAACTCGGTCAAAACCAAAAACCAACTCCCCTTCTGGAAATCCTGGCTACGCCACTGGTGACCTAGGTTTATGTTACTGATATGACCATTTTTTGAGTAGGACTAAACGAGTGCCATAGTAATTTAATTGGTCTTGAATTTAGATGCAGAGGTTGATTACCTGAGCATGGAAAGTCAGAGAGATAAACTCATTGAGATCATGGAATCAGAATTTGGACTTCCAGAGAAACTGTTGAAAGTGCGAGCTTTGTCATTCGACCAAATCGAAGAAATTCGATATGCATCGACAAGACGTCGAAAGAATGAAATGATTTTAGATTTCATTTTGCAAAATGGAAAACAGCAGGATTTGATGAGAGCATTGTCAGACTCTTTCCAAACTCATCTGGTTAACTACATTAACAGCAATGGCGGTAAGAAATATCTTGATCTCATTGTCATTCATTACTAGGAACAATGTTCCCTCTAACTTTGTTTGAGTGCGCGCGGAAAAGTTTTGTGCCTGAGCGGCACATTGTTATGCCTGAGCACCTGATTTTTTTTATAGATGTCACTCAAGACAAAAACAAAATCAGTGTTATTCTAAGCTCAAAATCACTGCGCGGCGGCTGGAAATTGCTGCGCGGCGTTTTCTTGTCATGTGCGCGGCCGCGCAGGCGCGCAGCTTAGAGGGAACATTGACTAGGAATGCATATATAACTTACAAATTTAAAAGGCGAATGGGGTACTTTGATAATAATGCAATAACGTAAGGTGTGACCTGGGTCTTATTGATGTCCGTTTTGTGCCGCAGGACATGTCAGTGCCTTAGAATCTAACCCAGTGTGACGGCTCCTTATGCTCTACAATGTAGAGTCTATTTGTACCAACTGAGCCATAGAGGCACTCCGGTTGCCTCATTTTATCCGATTGGTAATTAAAGAATTATAATATAATGCTACTACTAGGATTGCCAGATCTCCCGTATTTTACGGGACCTCCCGTATTTCAGCCCCAGTGTCGCGCTAATGTCTCCTGCTACTATGATACTAATATTATTATAACGTTTTTTGTAATATTCATTCACTACATGCAGATGATGCAATGTATTGAACAGTGTTGTTTATTGCTTTTTCTTAGTCTATGTTCTAAAGTACCGCAGTGTTGTGCAGTATATAGCTCTAGCCATAATAATTCACAATGAACTGGACTGTGGAGTGATCGCATTGATCCCGTATTTTGACTTTGGGTATCTGCATGGCAACCCTAGCTACTACTGAAGATGACGACGATGATGATGATGATAATAATAATAATAATAATAATAATAATAATAATAATAATAATAATAATATTAATAATAATGAATGATGGTTATGATGATTATAATGATGATGATTATGATTATGATGATCATCATCATAGTGATAGTCATCATCATGATCATCATGCTAATTTTTCAGAGTATAAATCGGAATTTGGACTGGACTGGCCACTGACAGAAAGAGAACGCGGAATTCTAGATGATAACGAGGAACAGCTGACCGAAATTCTTGATACCTGCGAACTCCTTCACAAACTCTGTGCTAAACAGGTGATCAATGTAAAACAAAGAAATTTTATCAGTTCAAGGACATCTGATCAAGCTCGGAATGAAGCGTTACTCGGAATGATAAGACGATTAAGCAGGGCGTCCTATTTAATTCTAATACAATGTCTCAAGGAATCACTTCAAACGCATATTGCGGACATTCTGGAAAATGGTGGAGGTAAATCGTCTCTACCTTAAGATTAGTGTTTCTTTGCCCTTGTTTATCTGCTTAATTTATACTTGTATATTAAAACAAAACGTAACATAGCTGATAATAATTTGGAAAGATTAAAAGTATCGGTTTTATTGCCCATCTTCGTATATAATAACACATTTTCTTTTAAGGCAAATTTAAGAATAAATCTCACAATTTCCTCAATGTCTTTTCTAAAGGGATCATGAATCTGACAAAAGTAGTTCTAAATTCATGAAAAAATTTTCTAACACCGCACATTCACACGAGTCACCGCACTCACCAGTGGTGTTGAAACATTCTATAGTTGGTGATCGAATTTGTATAAATAGATATTGCATCATAGGAAATCAATAGGTAGGCAACTACTGTGATCTCTGATTGCTCTTCTGCCCTGATGACTGCGTTCAAACCACAACGCAAACAATTTGTTACGTTTCTCAAGATAGAGACTTAATATTTTCCCTCCAGTCTTCAATTCTTTTTCAAGCATACAATCCGTTTAGTCTAACTCATTGTAGATTTACGCAGAATTTCACTTTGTTGAAACAGATCCTTGTTTCTCGACCTATTAGGATTTACCAATTCTTAAGCGTTTTACTCGGATATTGTGAAGTAGGCCTTCCATTTAATGTAGTAATTTCAGCATTTTGATATTTGTTGTTGAAAGCAATTATCGGACTTTTCTAAACTTTAGGGTTTTAAAATGATTTTTGTTAAATTTTAGCTATCGTGCCAGTTCATGCAACATTAGAGACCGACAATTTGAACGAAACAGAAGAACAGATTGTGGACGAGATGGCGAACTTACTTACGAATATGCCATCACAACGAGCAAACCGTCTGTTGGTTGAAACGCAACTAAAAATTATCGCCGTCAGGCGTGGACGAAGCATTGTTCTCTACATATCCTGCAGCAATGAAGATGAATTTAATCGTCTGTGCAAAATGATTGATAATTCAGAGATGAAGAAATTCCTCGAAAAACTCTTCAACTTGATTATTCGCAATACATGGATCAAAATTCAAACAGTGAAAATCTTTGAAAGGGACCTCGCAAACACCAAACAGTTCTTTAAAAGTAAGCCAATGTTTAATATTTGAAGTTATTTAACAGCTCACGTAGTTTTTGTCTCTAGCCTATTTGACGATCAAAGAACCTATAGGAATCATTAGTTTGTATACCTCATGCTAAAGTCGTGCACTAACACCAGATGCGTGGCATGCCAATGACTAGTATGGATTTAGTCAGGGGCGGTACACAACTGGGGAGGCAATTTTTAAGAAATAGATGAAATAAAAGGCAAACGTTAAACAAATAAGGAAATGCAATAAGCAATGACCTTTTTTGCTTGTCACGAGATTTTTAAATAAGCTTTTTTGCTTGCCAAGAAATTTTCGAGAGTTACTTTTAAGGGGCGCGTCAGAATCTTTTGTTTATCCCTGGGGCGGCAGGTATAGCTAGGGTTGTAACTTTTCCGGAAAAGTAGAATGCCCGGAATTATTCCGGAAACTTCCGTAAATTTTGGAAATTTCCGAAAAAATGCAACCGGAAGCGCCGCGCGCATGTCCATAAAAACATTCATTATATAGCGCTACAATCCTGACAGTTGTTAACAAATGCCCAACAAATGAATAGTAATAAATAGTATTAATGATAATAAAAAATAATAATATATAGTAGTAATAGTAATAAGTAGTAATAAATAATAATAAACATTAATAATCGTCGGACGTTTCTAACTTTCGTCCAGTTTCCAATCTCCCGTTCCTGTCCAAACTGCTAGAGCGTCTGGTTAATAAGCAACTCGTGACTTACCTCATCAGAAACGGCCTATTGCCAAAACACCAATCAGCCTATCGTCAAGGCCACTCCACCGAGACAGCCTTGATGAAGATACTTAACGACATCTTTGACTCGACAGCAAACGGATGACTGTCGCTCTTATGTCTGCTCGACTTCTCGGCCGCTTTTGATACGGTAGACCACGCTACGCTTGCTCGTCGTCTAGAACTTACCTTCGGGGTCACGGGTCCAGCTTTGGCGTGGCTGAAGGACTATCTTGCGGACCGCACACAGTCAGTGTCCTGGGACGGTTCCCTCTCAGTCTCACGCAGCGTAATCAGCGGCGTGCCGCAGGGGTCAGCCCTCGGCCCACTCCTATTTGGTGGATGTCGGGCGGATCGTCGAATCGTTCGGTCTATCCTGGCACGCGTACGCCGATGATGGACAGGTATATTCCTCCTGTCTGCCGTCGGAGACCGATCTTCTCTTGAAGCGTCTTAAAGACTGCATACGTGAGATCGCGCGTTGGGCCGCCATCAATCGGCTGGCCCTAAGCCCCAGGAAGACCGAGCTGATCTGGTTCAACACACCGAAGAAGAAACATTTGATCCCTCGTACTGAGCTTCACCTTGACGAAGCCGACATCCAACCGTCGACGGAGGTGCGTCTGCTCGGAGTACTTTGAGATGAGACGCTGTCGTTCGTGGGCCATGTCGAGAACGTGACCCAAGCGTGTTTCCGGCAACTCCGAACGATTAGAGAGGTACGTCGATTCATCTCGACGGCGGCCGCCATACAACTGGCTCGCGCCTTCGTCGTAACACGAATCGACTACTGCAACGGGGCACTGCTGGGCCTTCCTGATCGCCAGCTCGCCCGGCTCCAATCAATCCTCAATGCCTCCGCTCGGGTGATCTTCAGGGTGCGGTGGCATGATCACGTGACCTCACTACTCCGGGACAAGCTGCACTGGCTACGTGTCCCGGAGTGAATCGTGTTCAAGCGCTGCTGGTTAACGTTTCGGGCTCTACACGACCCATTCTGCCCAGAATATCTTGCGACGCTCGTTCGGAGACCGGCATGGACAGATCAACGGCTCCACCTTCGTTCCAGAACTCGAATTCAACTTTATGTTCCACCTCCGTCGAAGACCGTCAAGTTTGGAGAACGCTCTTTCTCGCGCGGAAATCCTCTCCTGTGGAACTCACTGCCGGACTGCGTGTCGTCCGTAACTTCCTTCGAAGAGTTTGCGAACAAGTTAAAGACGCACCTATTCAACATCTCGTTTCCCACGTTTATTGTAAAGCAGCCTTGACTTTGGCCCTTGCTATTTTACGGCGCTATATAAATTTTCATGAACAATAACAATAACAATAACAATTAATAATAATAATAATAATAATAATATTGATAAATAATAATAATAATCAACTTTTCCGGAAATTTTCTGAAAAGCACCGCTACTTTTCCGGAAATTTTCGGAATAATTCCGCAGAAAATTTCCTGGAATTTCCGAGCTCACAACCTTTGATGTAGCCATGAGCCAGGGGCGACAAAAGTGCACACCAATAGCGCTGCATGAATTTCATTTAAATTAGTCACAAAAGCAAACGGACTTAACAGAAATGTTTCAGGATCTATAGGCACATGCTTGTTTAGACGCGTAAAATTGTTGACAAATTCTTATATTTGCTGTATAATTCTTATTAAATATAACTCTAGAATATATTGCACCAAATATGAAAGTTTTAAAATATGAAGACGATCCTAACAAAACACCAGCATGTTTGCTTTGTCACACTAGGGATTTGTTCTGCGTCTCATTCGAAATATTCCATATTGGCCATTTCGCTTTGTGTGATTTCTTGTTTTAATCGAATGTCGAAGTCGAATGGTGACGCCAGAATAGGCTGTCTGCAGGTGTGTGTACATGCGGAATGTTAGCGTTAAGCCTATTTTTATAGACACATGCGATGTTCTATTGTCTGTATTAGAACTGGATTATGACTGTTCACGGTCTTCGGATAGCGGCGGATTAACTTACGGTAACTACTTACGTCGATTTACAAGATTTTAATGGACTATCTGTTCCGTGTCTCTGGACACATTTCGCCTGTAACCCAGTTTCTCGTGCGTTCGCTATGTGTCTGTGCCGACAAACTACCTCACCGTGAACTGTCCAACGAAGCGTGTGACAATTATTTCTGAACAGGCAATTTATAAAACCTTGACGGTCTCTCTCCTCTCCTGATAATGTCATACGTCTACACACGAGATCAGCTTCTCGAGCTGCGATCAACGACGTCACGGCCTACCGCCTCACAACACCGCTGACTATCTAATACAGGGGTCTCAAACTCAAATTGCTCCGGGGGCCGCATGAAGACTTGCACAGTAACCCGAGGGCCGCAACGCCCACATTTTCTACAATAATAAATTGTATAAAAAAACAACGAAATAAGAACATGGTCATAGTGTTTTACAGATATTATATATTTCATACATTAGAGCCATATTATTTAATTTTAAGGTAATTACCTTATTAAGCAGCATATTTCAGTACAGGTAAGCTTTTGTTCTGGCTACTTAGCTGGCATCGTTTTGCATCAACAAGAGCCTCAATATTAGGTTCGAATTTACGAGATGAAGCCAATCTTAGTGTTACTTGAAAATGTTCATCATTGAGTCGTGACCTGCGAACAGATTTGTTAACCTTCATGGAAGATAAGAATTGCTCACATGCATACATATGTACTTCCAAACATTGCAAAAATCCTTGCAGCAACGGAGTAGCTTCTGAAACCTTTTTCGTGAAAGAAAGGTGTAGAATTCTGGAATGCCTACTTCGACATATTTTTGCTTCAAGATGTTCCTATGCAACATTTTCAGCTTCGACAGCAAATGGCATTGAAAATAGTTTAAATTGTGGCTCCAGTAACTTAAAGTCCTCAAATCTCAAATCGAACTGTTGTAATAAGTCAAACAACAAATCTGTAACTCTTTCAGGCATTTACATGTATTTTAAACTTCTCCACGGTGCATTCTTTCATAGTGTCGACGCACGCTATACTCCTTCGGAACAGCTATTGTTTGTTGGGAGATGAGACATTGAATTTTATAGCTGACCTTGGACACAAAATATAACTCCTCCCACTTCACTTGAAAAACTCTTTTCTTCTCCGATTTTCTTTTTTTCGAAACAGAAGACATTTATACGGGCTTTTTATTTTTAGTACAAAAATGTCACTAAATCGACTTTTTACTCTACATTAAACAAAGCGATCGCCTCCGCTAGAGAACCGGAAATATGTGTAGAATCACTAGATTCGAAAGACTACGAATAATTAAGTAGGCCCCCTACTGTAAGCAAGAATTTATTATAGTTAAGATGGCATGAACGTTAAAAGGCGTCGAGAGAAATATATACAAATTACAGAAGGCAAATTTGTTTAAAATCCCAAAATGCTTCGCGGGCCGCATAAAATGCCCTGGCGGGCCGCATGCGGTCCGCGGGCCGCGTGTTTGAGACCCCTGATCTAATATATTCACTCTTTCCAACAAGCGACAATTTCACAGGAAATTCGGACGCGGAAGACGGGCGGGCCGCATATTTCAAAGATCCATCGATGTCGGACAATCCAGGCGACAGCGATCACAAACAGCTGTCAAGGACGTTACGACGACTACCAATGACTCCACACCCTACACACGTCCATCACTAGATTCACTAATCTATCCAAAGATGCAGCGTCACTCCAACCAGCGGAGCCGGCTGCTTGCCGGACTCCTGAATGTACGTTCGCTTAATCGAAAGCCCAGAATGTCTCTACTATGTTTAATAAATATGATCTTAATCTCCTAATCCTAACGGAGACGTGGCAAGAATCTTCAGACAGCGCTCCCATGCATAGGTACGCTACGCGGTTCGGCATACGGAGTGGTGGAGGCAGGTAGACCTATAAGTCCAGTCAACGTTTTGATAACGTTCACTACACGAACCATGGCGGGCTGGCCATAGTCGCGAAGCCTGGTATACCCATCGCCAAAATCGACACTAAGCTCAATATGCGATCTTTTGAGCTATTCTGCTGTAGAATTCAAGGCAAATCGACGCATTTCGTCTTAGCAGCTACACGTATCTACAGACCCGGTTTCAAGTCGAGTGACGGATAAATTTTTCACTGAACTCTCGGCACTTCTTGAATCGCTATCGACGTTCAAGTGTGCAATCGTCCTCACTGGAGATTTAAATATCCACTTGGAGAATGACGCCGATGATGAAAGATCTAAGCTTGAACAATTGTTAAGTCGGTTCAATATCCGGCAGTATGTAACCAGTCCGACACATGTTCTGGGAGGAATTATCGATGTAGTAGTCACTTCCAGGCCTGCGGAGAGAGGGGTGCAGCCGGTACATTGTTCCGGGGCCCATGGAGCTAAAATGGGCCGGGTACGGTGATGATGATGTGATAACAATAGTCTGGACCCTGAAAAAGACTCTGTCAACGGAAAAAGTCATCTTCGCCATGAGCTCAGGGGTCCCTGAGAGTGTCTGCTTAGGGGCCCGGGCCGATTATGTTAAGTAATTAATGCTATAAAAAGACTGACAAGAAGAAAAGGTCATCAACTTTTTAACACACTTGTCATTTCAAGGGTCCATGACTATTTTTGGAACCGGGACCCGGAGAATCTCTCTGCGGCCCTGGTCACTTCTTTCGATATCGTACCGCAAGAAATCGTGGTTACGGAGTCTGGTCTCTCTGACCATATGTTTGTGCATTGGTCAATGCCACAGCAACAAGAGCGCCTCGAATACAAGAAGATCAAATGTGGGAATTGGAGAATTTTCGACCTAGACAAGTTCAAGACCTTGCTATTGGCATCTCCTATCGTAGAAAACTCACCGTTGACACCGGGAGCTTCAGCACTCGCTGATCTCTACTATGATGTCACCACAACCATATTAGATGATATAGCTCCTAAAACGGAGAAGACAGTTAGGATTCGTCCACACTGCCCCTTCTACCCTTCTACGACCAGGACTGTCGTGATGCGCGTCGCTTAGCGCGTCGATACGAGCGGGCGTTCCACCATCAGAAGGGCTCGGATCAAGAAAATGAAGCCCGCTCTGCTTGGCGCAATGCTCTTCTAAGTAGCCGTCGACTCTTCAGGATAAAAAGCAGACAATATCGGCGAAAGACCCTTAACTCCGAGATGCAGGACACTAGACAGATATGGAAACGCGTTGATAAGATCACTGGTAAGCGAAAACTGGATACCGACTCGGAAGCACGTTTCTCTACTGAGGAATTCCATGTCTATCTTAAGGAGAAGACTCATACTATCAGAGAGAGAGAGAGAGAGACAGACAGACAGACAGAGACAGAGAGAGACAGAGAGAGACAGAGAGAGACAGAAAGAGAGAGGAGAGACAGAGACAGAGAGAGACACAGAGATAGAGAGAGAGAGCGAAGTCAACTGGTTCAGCTGATTTCATTACTAAAGCTGCGACGCACTTTACTAAGTTTCCAGCACCTACGATCGAAGAAGTGCAGAAACTGGCACTATCATCTCCGAATAAACAATGTCCCAGCGACTAGAGAGTGACACGGGGACAACATTTTATGCCCATCCCCACCCCACACCCAAACATTTATCCCCGTCCCCATCCCATCCCCGCATTGTTTCCCCTCCCCACCCCATCCTCGCATATATATCATGTCTTCTTCGCGACCCATTTAATTTAATTCCCGTAAAATTATTTTCGTTCATAGGTCTTTTGCTGTTAAAATCGCAATGCAAATATCATCATCCTCATCATCATCATCATCATCATCATCATCATCATCATCAGCTCATAGTCCCCTCAGGAACCGTCGAGACCAGTAGCATGCTGAACGATTCTTTTCCAATTTTCGCGGTCTTGTGCCGCATATATTGCCTCTCCAAGATTCAATCCCGTCCACTCTCTGATGTCGTCGAACCATCGTCTTCTGGGCCTTCCAGGAGGGCGTGTTCCCTCCATTGTTCCCTCCATTGCAACGTTCAGAATTCTCTTCTCCTCCATGCGACTGACATGACCAAACATCTGGAGCTTCCTTTCTTTGTTTGTTGAAGCGTATGCCGTGGATGGCACACGCTCTAGGGAACTAGCAGGAACAACGAAGCGTTGTAGTTTCACGGCTCCCGGCGTCGACGTCGTCAGTTCTCTCGAGCAGCTATGTTGGTCAGTTGGTGTTCTGTTGCTTCTGTTGCTCGATTGTTGCTTCTGTTGCTTCTGTTGCTCGATTGGAACTGACTCCTCTGCTGCTCGATCGAAACTGACTTCGTCGACTCCGAGAGGCCTTTTTATTTCATTTCATTCTCATACAAAGCTCATACGTTAAGTCACATGCAGTTCAAGAACTAGTACATTCTAGAAGCTTCTTAGTATGCATAGTTCGCTATCTAGGACACTTCCAGACTGTTCCTAGTCATATGATGTTTATCGGCTACAATGTTCGTTCGAAGATGATTCTAGAAAGTCACATGCTGTTCGCTGACTACAATGTCCGTTTGAAATGAATACACCTAATATTAATAACGTTCAATAAAGTTCAATAGCAATGATGACGACGATTGGTGATGATGATGATAATACTACTACTACTACTACTACTACTACTACTACTACTACTACTACTACTACTACTACTACTACTACTACTACTACTACTAATAATAATAATAATAAGTCCTATCCCTGTTGTTACTCTTAGTGTGGGTGTGTGTATGTGTCCTTGTATGTGTGTGTGTGGCTTGTCTTGTGATACTTGACTCGACTGTGTTTGAGTGGCGATCGCCCTTTGGGTTGTTGAGTGGTTGTTGAGTGGTTGACCGACGATCTTCCCTGCCGGTCTGCTGATACCCTGTCATGTGCTTTGTTTTGACTGTCTGTACTGAATGACTTCTGTGACTTCTATAGCGCACTGTAGTGTAATGTAATTACCTTAACCCCTACATTGTGTTTATCACATCACTGTCGATCCTGATTCTTCTCCTTACTTCTTTATTCGTGATTTTCATTCCCCACCATATCTTAAGAAGCCGTCGGTAGCATCGCATTTCGAAAGCCAGGAGTCGCCTGCAGTCATCCTTTTTCAGTGTCCAAGTCTCGCCTCCATAAAGGAGCACAGAGAAGACACAGACTCGTAAAAGTTGGAGCTTTGTCTTGAGGGAGATCTTTCCAGAGCTCCATAGTTTGCCAAGGAGACCCAATGCTACAGTGTATATGCTGGATCCATTTTCGTTTGTAGGATTTGAACATAGTTATAATGAAAGCGTTACGTTATTTTGTGCAAAATGTATTTCTAATTACAATGAAATTACAAATAAATGAAATTGCGTCTTTATGACTTACGCAACTCCATATTACCGATGGTTTCAGGCGACCCTCTGGCAAACCCTCATTCGACCCCCCCCCCCGGCGGAGTCGCGACCCACATGTTGAGAACCGCTGTTCTAAGCTGTGTCAATCAAGATTCTCTCATACTTGAAAAGTATGAACATGTCAAACATTTAATCAAGCATTATTTTACTCAATTAGTGTTTATATTAAATTGTCTGCCAGCCAAAAATGAAATTTCTTCAAAATTGTCTTTCAGTAAACAACAATAATAAATATTAGGTCTGCATTTTTTAAAATTTCTGCTGACCTAAGTATTTTTGCTGAATTTACCCAAATAAGAGGTGCTGATTCCAGATATAGAGTCAAAAATTTAGCATTACGTAATTTTTTTTCGCAAATGATGAATTCTTTATTGAGGGTGTTAAAGTCAAACATCAGGGAAGAACCGATAACACGTAATATATTTTATTCAAGCAAAAAACGAGTCTGTCGTCTAACCAAGAGAGCAATAATATCAATAGCTAGTTGTCTAAATTTAACTTCTGAAGCAG